>VDFB02270651.1:632036225-632636225 GCA_007258455.2 Sequoia sempervirens
CACATGCAAGCTTATAGAAAGCTACGTATCAACTTTTCGCAATATGCGAGCTTGTCCCCAAAAAGTTACCCAAAAATTAGAAAACCTGCCCATAAATAGAGCTCCTCATTTGTTTGGAGCCAAAACAACATTCAATTTGAGTTTAGGCAGTTTGGCACCAAAAATTTACAACATGAAGTTCAAATTTCAAAAGAGCATTTGCAATGGTATCTTCTAGAAAGTGCGCCAACTTCGCGGGGTCATAACTTTTGATCCAGGACTCCGATTCGCGAACCGTTCGAACTGTTGGAAAGGTCTCGAAGTCAAGAACGTGCTCAAAATTTTCTATGCCAATTTCAGCAAGTTTCGGGGCCATTCCGGAAGCTCTAAGTGCCTCAAATCCCACTCGAAAGGTTTTAAGGTGCAAATTTGGGAAACTAAAACTACAATATCTTTCAACCCAGGAACCAAAATGAAAAACCGTAAATTAAGAATTTCATTATGACGAAAAGGGTATCCAAAAATATAAAAACATCTAAAAACCGAGAAACTTGAAATTTAACTATTTTTGGGTGATGCAAGATTGCCCTTACACCACTGGATGCTTTTGCATCACTTGTTGCCGACTGTTGACGATTATTGATTTTCGGCACTGAGAAATTCTATTCACAACTAGGCTGACGAAAATCCTGGCAGAAATTTGAAACAAATAGCCTATCGAATAATTATATTGAGAGGCATTTATGTAAAGTGTGTCTCATTTTGTTCAGATCTAAAATGTTTGTGAAGAGAAATGAATTCCCTGTGATGATATTGGAAAAAGGAATGGTTATCTTAGAATATAAATTTGAATAAAAGAACACCGATAAATATAGTGTGCTATTAAAAAGTTCGTTTTTCCATCAATTTAATGTGGTGTAAAAAATTTGTAAGTAAAATTCAAGATGGTTATGTCTCCTTCGATGACAGTTAAAATGTTGTGGTTTGAAGCAGTTATGAAGGAAATAAAGAAAAATATGTATTGTGATTTGAAATTTCTTTAAACAAAAGAACAAAATGCTTTTCTTAGGGATTTTTATTATTTGATTCTATGAACACGGACTATCAAAACCCATTGTTGTAAGTGATAAAGTCTCTCGCATAACAACAATCAACAATAAAATAACTGTAATAAATATAATAGAAAATTAAAATTGTAATAAGTAAATATAATTGTAATAGTTACATCAAAATAAGAAATGAAGGCAAAGTGAGCTACCTAGAAAACAACCACCATTTAATAGAGACACACACTTTGGTGCAACTATAGAGGTCTAAAATGGCTTCAACAACAACTAGAGACATCATGGGCATTAAGAACATAACAACAACAATAATGCCTAAAGAAGTTGAATATGAATACAGTAAACCTAGACTTGTGGTTAAAGTTGCTTCATAATTTTTTTATTAACAATATTTTAATTAACTTAAAGTTGGTTGATCTAAAATTTGATATGTTCTAACTAGCAGTCAATTAACTTGTTCTTTAGTGTAACATGTCATTGAGAGGAACAAATCAATTTGGAAGAAAATGTTAAGATTAAAGCTTTAAAATTTCAATTTTTAAACAAATAAAAGATTTAGAAAACACAATTGAGCATAAGATTCT
The DNA here is from genome assembly GCA_007258455.2 of Sequoia sempervirens. NCBI lineage: Eukaryota > Viridiplantae > Streptophyta > Pinopsida > Cupressales > Cupressaceae > Sequoia > Sequoia sempervirens. Next base: position 632,037,853 of record VDFB02270651.1, read on the forward strand.
TCATAAGAGCAAATAAGATAAAATGTTTAATTGAGTCTACGACCATATCATTCTTTAAATATATTCCAAATAAAGCCTCTTTCTAGTTTAGATGATGACCAAATAAAGTAAAGAAATCCCTAATTTAACAACTACCAATATTCTTTAGCAACCAAACAACCCCAAAATATATATTTCATAATTTCATCTATATAGCAAAAAAATATTTAATTGGTTGAACAAAAATGCTTTTTAATCTTTCACTAATAGTAAATTAATGATATAATATTTTCATCTAAGCATTTAAGCATTTGCATCAACTTTGGACTTCTAGATTTGTGCACTTAGGTTGGCATCATTTTGTGACTAAATTTGCACATCTATTTAATATTTAAGTGGGAAATTAGGGACATTTTAAGAAGAAGAAGATAAATTTATTTTATGGGAAAGAATGAGAAATGATAGGTAGTAAATGTTGTTGCAAGGTGTGTGCCCTTGGTCTCCTTGTGTTATACATCACAGTGGTTGGGTTCATGACATGGATTAATCGCCTCCCATGGATTCATTAACTCTGGTGGTTGTATCATGCATTAATAAGTCGATCTTTTGGTACAACAAAAACCATCTTTGCAACAATTGGTATTAGAGCCTAGGTCACTGGTTCAAACTGTTGACTTATATTGTCCTTGATGACAAAACTTATTGGTGATTGGCATTATGATACTTGGTGCTCTTTGTATTTAGTTTGGCATATTTAGTATTTTGTGGACCATGCTTTGGATTGATGCATTTGGGTGCATTTTTTTATCATATATTGTGGTACTGATCATGTTGAGCTTCACGTGTAGATAAGAGTTAGTTTTCCTATTCATGTGGTATTGGTTTTCAGGTGATATTATGGAATAGTTGATTTCATTTTGACAGATTGGCACTTCTTTATTGCACATCAGGTATATTATTTCAATTGCTCATTATCAGGTTGATCATGGCATCATGGACAAGATTCGTTTGATTAGGTCTTCATGGCATTCTATTGGTGATCTTCACGGCTATCTCATAATTCTTTGGTATCCACGGTTATGATATATTATTTGGTACATGGCATTTTGGGTTGGAATTTTATTAATGCTCTTCTTGACACTTGAGTTTGATATTTCATTTGGAATCATTGGTATCTATACACTCTTCAGTTGGTTTTTGTCATTTCTTATCTTCATGGCCAGATTATTTTGGTGCATATATTAACTTGCTATATATATAGCTTCACAAGGGTTATTGCATTATACATGAGGTGGATATTATTGCTTAAAATGTTTATATTGATACACAATGTATGTATTGTGATCGGGTATTATTTCATTATATCTCACCTTACATATTGACTATATTTATTTGATTGGTCATTAGGCTCTATAAGAACTCAACTCAAATGATAAATCAGCCTTTTATAAGAGTTTAAAATAAAAGCCATTTAAATGGATTTTAGTGATCATAGCATTGTTACTTGTCGACCACAACATATGTATTGACCTTGGGCATACCATTCTTTTATTTGTTTTGGGATTCTTATTGCTTTTACCGAATATATCATTAGTCTTTCTAAGGTTATTATCGGCCTCATTATATTTGTAAGGCAATTGACTTTAAGTTACATGGAAATATTAATAGCTTTATCGACAACCATCATTGTGTTTTGCTAATGATTGTTGGCAGATTTAAAGCTATCATTATGTTTGGTTAATGATGGATCAGACTCCAAATATTATCAAAAGTTGAAAAGGGCAGTCTAAAGTAACGATGAAAGCTAGGGAAAGTTCATTATGTTTGTTTGGTTATTACTCTGAAGAAGTTTCAATACTAGTCATGGAGGATAGAAAGTCACAGTGTACAACTAGTGCTCGAACTGAAAGCTGGAAGAATTTTAGAAAGATCGTTATGAAGATTTTACACAGACAAATGGTAATGTTTTGGCCGCCATGATAGGTATTAGTTTTTCAATTTGGAAGATCTTTTGTTGGTTGAAATATATAACTGACTTTGTGGTTAAGACTTTATTGAGATTTGTTAAACATTGATTACAATTGTGTTTAACCTAAGGTTACACTTAAGGGTTTCATTTATCCAGTGATATTCATTGACATATTGTTGTATTTATGTGATTATACTTAAAAACCCTTGATGGGTATCATGATTAAAAAAATAAAAAATATTGTTCATAAAAAACCCTAGTTATTGGATACAGGTTTTGAAATGAATAACTGAACATTTGTAAATCATTGTATAAATTGTTGGAAAAATTATGTGACATTGTGATGAGAAGAAAAAGTTTGAATAGTATATTGATTAACACTGTGATATCATTCTGAAAAGAAGAGAAGAGGCATTTATATTGATTTGTATCTCTGATTTGATCACAAAGATTTCATGAAATTATTTTGTACCGTTTCATTCAGTACACATTTAGTGGGCATTGTTGAAAATCATACATTATTATCTAAAACTCTAAAACAGAGGAGTTGATGCTCTTATGAAGTTGGTGCTTCAGAAATCATTATTGGAGTTGGTGCTCCACATTGTAACAGAGTTGGTGCTCTTTTGATTGAATAAAATGATCAGTTGGCGAGTGGTTTTTTATACCCCAAGAGGGTTTTTCCACTTAGGAAATCTTTGTGTTATGTGATGTTATTTTTGTCTCTCGTTTTGCTTCAAGTTGGTGTGTTCAGTTGGTCAATGCTCTGATACTTTTAGTTTGTATAAAAGACAAAGTTTAGTTTGTTCAAAAATATTCCATAAAGCAAGTTAAAGTTGTATTGTGTAAAGTTGAAGTCCTATTTCAAAAAGCATAAATAAGATTGTTCACAATCTGATGGAACAATGCTACATGATGCTTTTAATATAAGTTGATTTTATTGCATATCTTTCTGCAAAGGTTAAGTACTCATTTGTTTGGTTAAATCTGCCACATTGTTTCAAGGTCAAAACTTTTAAGTTGTGCATTCAAATCAAAGAGTTCAAAATTTATATCACTCTAATTCACCCCCCCTCTCTCAGAGTGAATCCACTTCCAACACAAACCCCTTGTTTGTGCTGGGGGGATTGTTGCAAGGTGTGTGCCCTTGGTCTCCTTGTGTTGTGTAGCACAACGCTTGGGTTCGTGACATAGATTAACCACCTACCATGGATTCATTAACTTTGGTGGTTGTATTGGGCATTAACAAGTCGATCTTTTGGTGCAATGACAATTGTCTTTGCAACAAATGTCAATCTTTAAAAAAACTACAAGAAATAGGGTGCATAATTTTAGTGTTAAATTGGTAGGCACAAGGGATTACACAAAGTTAAGAAATTTCTTGTAGTTATTCAAATGAAAACAACATTTATGACTAGCCAAAAGGACCATTGTAAGGAACAAAAGTCTCATATATCACTCAACTATTTAACATTTTTTTTTAAATGATAAGATTTCTTAGGAAACATGATTGATGAAGGTTTTCCTTGGTTTGTGATATGTCTATTCTAGATAAAGTAAAGCTAAAGCTAAAACCATGTTGTAATGGAGAATCTTTCCAATTTAAAAATTGACATACCTTTTTACATGCTTTCCAAATGGATTGAATAGGAGAATTAGCTTTAACATTAAAATATGGATCAATGATATCATTTCCCTTCAATAGAAACAATGAACAATCTTTGTCTTAGTAAAAAATTCTATGGTTCATCACCCTTAGCAACTAAACACATTCCTTGAGTTTTAGGATCTATAATTCTAAGCCCACCTTTATATTTAATTTGAATGCAAAGGACCAAAAGATGACTTTACAACCAGCAATACCATCCCACTTAGTCCAAAGGAACTATTGAATTAGTTCACATAAATCTACATATCCTCTTATAGATGACACCCAACAAGAAGACAAGTACATACTTGTTTAGCAAGAAATATTTTATTTGCTAGCTAATATTTTCTAACCAACATGATAGAAATTTGTTTCCCTAATTAGATAATATATTATTTTATTTAAGAATCATTCCCATATTTCAACAAGGGATAATCCCAAACCAAATGGAATGCCAAGATGTTGAGTTATTTCACCATGTTTGATTTATTTCCAATCTTTGCGATTCTACTAGGCACTAAGAAGTGGAACCAACTTGAAAAATTAGGAACTATACTTTATGGTGAACCAACTAAGATCTTAAAATAAATTAATAGAGATTTAATATTTTTAAAGTATTGTTCAACTATTTTTTGAATTTTGCAAGAAAAGCAAGTTATCATCAACAATGTCCAAGTTAATTACAATAGTGGTTTGTGGGATGGATATATAGTAGATATAAATTATAATTATGTTGGTCTTTTAAAATAAATAGACCAATGCATTAATAGTAAACACATATAAAAATGGTGATACAAAACATCCTTGTCTAATGGAGTGTTATAAAGGGAAATAACTAGATAAAGATTTGATAGCCACAATGTAGGCATTGACATCTTTGAATATTATTTGGACATGACCATGAACTTGAGGTCCAAAACCTATCTATTGCATTATTTTGATGAAAAAAATCTAGTTTATTCTATGATAAGTTTTATCAAATTTTAATTTGACCAACAAAATATTTTGACTTAACTATTGAGCTCATTCACTAGATTCCCATGCTAGAACTAGATTATCAAGAATATATCTTCCTCTTAGAAAACCTGTTTGATCAAGTCTCACTATAGACACCTAATTTTTCCTAGTACAACCTTGTCTAAAATTAACTAAATGGTTGCATTATTTAGTTAATCCATTTCACCTAATGTACCCCACCTAATTAAATAGTTTTATTATTTAATTAATCACTTTCCCTCTCACACAATTAAATAAGTTTATTACTTAAATATCCTATTTTCCACCTCACATAGCTAAAATAATTAAATAATTTATTATTAAATTGAAGCTATATTCTCTCCACCAAAATCCAAGAATAAAGGAGCCCCTAAGTTATTTGTCCTCCACATTACAATGGTTGCAAAAACTATTTTTAGTAAATGATTGTAGTCCTTCATTCTTAAATAAATCCCATCATGACCATTCTCTCCTCAAGTCTAGTAAAGTCTTTATTGTGCCCTTGCACACATGCCCCATACTTTGAATCAACAAAATAGGGACCCCTTCTTCATATGTTGAGCTTCCAAATGGGTCTCCACTCTATTTCATTTTTTCAATTTGTCTAGATGGTAGTGATCCTAATCCAATTTCATGATGTGATTGCACTTATTTGTTATGATAGGTCATATTTGAGTTCACTTGATGGTCTTGGCTTGCTAGTTTCTTAAAGGGGCTTGCTTAAATTAAGGATATATTTCACAATTTTGAGTCTATTGGCAATATAGTTTATTGTGCTTAATTAGTTATATACGTCAAATAGAAATAACTTAAGGGTAAAGGTTGGTTCAAAGTCTATTGCTAGCTTAGGTGAGGTCCTAGAGTTCTCACAAACTTTCCCAACCTCTTAAGATACCAAGAAAACATTTTAAAACCTTTAAAATCCTTATAAAATATTAAAAAATAATTTGGTTGCCATTATCTTTGAACTAAAAATGGAGGGAGTGAGATTTCTGCAATTTTACTTTAAATTTGGACCATTTGATCTTCATCTTCAAATCTTAACCATTGATGGTGCATTCAATAATGTTTTTTTATGTTCTAATTTTACATTACCTTTTAGGTTAAATTTTATGGCATACTTTTCTTTATAAATGATAACCAGTTTGTATGTCACAAGCCTATGCATATATATTTTGAATGTCATGAACTTTTGGGAAGCCTTTTGAGGGTTTTAAGTATTGAAAAAAGGATTTTTTTGTATTTTAGGCACCTATCTTTCTCATCATGGGCACACACAAGTGAAGGAGATATTCAAGGAGACATATATTATACATTTTTTATAGTTTAGCTTATTTTTAATAATGATTTTATGACTTATCATGAGAAAAGGTTGTTGTTTTAACTATTGTAGTAGTTCAGTCATGATAGATGGCCAAAATACATTAATAAAGTCATTTTTTAGGCTTGTTTCAATCCATTCAATAGATCAAAAGATAAAATAGTTGGTTTTCAATCAAATCTAGGGTCCTTTTCTTAAATTTCTCCACGAAAATCCAATGTAGGTCTCAAATGAAGACCTAGGGTTTGGTTGCCAATGACAACTCACAAACCCTAGGGTATAATATGAATTGAAGGATGTCTTTTCTTGATCTAATTGTTTGAACCAATGAATATTTTTATTTCATAATTTCTATTCAAATCTAATGAGTTTTTACATTGCAAGAGAGGGTTCCCATGCTTCTAATAGTGGTTGGACAAGCACTAAGACCGTGTCAACAACAATTAGAGGGTTCCTCTTTCTTTTTACCATTTATAAAACCCTAATTTGGAGAAGAAAGGTTGATTATGAGTCTCTTTTGATGTCATACAATATCTACTGTTAAATGAAAGGCTCGAAAATCTCATGAGCTTCAAATATTTTAAGTATTTTCAAGGGTTTTAGAAGACCTGGGAATGACAACCATTTTGGGTTTATTTGGCAAGGTGTTTGCAAGCATAAGTTATTGGTTTCCATAAAAATGGAGTCATAAGGTGAAGTGGGAAGCTATGAAAAGGGTTCTTACATTAGTTGTAGGGTTGTTACAATCATGTTTAGCTTGCAACCTTTTTTAGAATAATAATATAGTGAATTTTTCATGCCCATAAAATATGAAGCCTTAGTAAAATAGATATTAAAAGTATTATTCATGGAGTCAAGATATCATACAAGGAGTTATAGGGCATGGTATTGCTATTAAATTAAGTTTTTAATGACTTTAGGATTACTACAACCAATGACCATCTAGAGCACTTTCAGGGACTATCATAAAGTTATCTCATTTTACTCAAGGATTATGAGATCTATCTTGTGGATGGGATGGAGGAATTTTGTTCCAATTCTTGTAAGTTATAATACCCTTAGAAATTTTTGGTTTTTATCCTAAGGAAGAAAATTTGCATCCAAAAGATGGCAGATAATCATAACTATCATAAACAATATTGACTTGATAATGAAGAAGTTGATACTCTTTTTTTTTTTATAGGTCTAGGATGTTGGAAAAACTATGGAAACATTACGAGGAAAGATGAAGGCATTATATACTTGGAAAAATGGATCTTCTACAATTGTGTAAGGTCATTTATGCTTAATTGATGGAGAACTATAACTACATAAGGAATATAAGAATGAAATCACTTTGAATTTGACTTATAATTCACTTATAGGGAGGTCTAGTAGGACTTGCCATATCTCATTATAACTTAAAGTTTAATTAGGTCTCACCCTATGAATATGGATCTAAATTTAAGATTAGGTAGACTTAATAAAGGAATGAAGTGTAAGATCACCTCTATAAAATAGGAACACCATTCAATTTTCAAGTGGGAGGACCTAGGAGAGAAATTTTGAGAGCATAAGAATAAGGACAAATGGAAATTTTCAATGTGGATTTATGTTCAAAGCTTGTCACATGCTCATAGATCATTGTGTCTTCACCTTGGATGGTGATGCATTTGTATTTATTATATTTTAAAACTTGGTGTTTGGTGAAATTCAATAAATTTCTTAATGCTTACATATTTTATGGTGAATTTGTCGAAGTTTGTGTAATACTTATGCATGCATATTGTAGTCCTATGCAAATAATTTTCTATTTTCATAAAAATCCTTAGAATCTTTCATCTATGATGTTCATGATTGTGTGGAATACTAGTTTTGGCATTGTAGGTTAATCAAATTTCACTAAATATTCCAAGATAAGGAATAGTAACTTAGATGCAAAGTTTATTCTCTTATTTTCAATTTATTTTTCTCTCAAAACTCTTATATTTTATTTTTTTATCAGATTTGGTTAGTTTAGGAGTAGGTCAAGGTTAGATTAGGATCTTATTTATAACAAATTTCTAATACAAATTAGATTTATCATGTTTTCAATTTATCCTTTGATGTTACAATGTTTAAATTGTTCATTTTTGTGTAATAGGTGATTGGAGTAGTTGTTTATGAATTATTTATCTTATTCATTTATCTCCTAGTGCAATTAACTACATGTTTACATGATTATCAACAACCCATTATATAGGTACAACTACATTAACCACCATATTATCCAACATTGTTAAGATCTAACACAAAGAGACCTTGGGGTTATCAATCTCTTGAGGTTGGTTTCCTTTCATGAGAGATGAGGCATTTAGTGTTTTTCCTGCATGTTTATGAGTTTGTCAAAAGACCCCTAAACAATCTTCTCATTCATTCTCCACCATTGATCTTCTCATTACATCGTTATTTTCCATCTTCCCTCCCAAAAATATATAAATATGCCCTATCCTATACATCTCATCCACCACTTTATGCTAACTATATGCTATCAAAATTGGTAATTTTTTTTATAAAAGAGCATCCACATATCAATCACTTGGATAAAATCATATTTTGCAAGTTTTTTCTTGAATTCCATTCGCATGATTTATCTAACGATTGTTTCAGTTTAGAGTATAATGCTTTAATTTGGTATTTGTTTCCTAATTTTATTTCTAAACTATGACACGCATTCACAATACCCTATACCACTAGTCTATTTCTCGTGATCAATATTTTGGAAATAATATTGTGAGAAGTATTTAATATGGCAATTGGGGGCTAAATAGGAATAGTATCTTCAGTCTTCCCCTTAGGAAGAAGTTTAATCAATCCTTTATTGATTCTTGAACCTAGAGATAATTTTTAAAATATTCTAAATAAGGTAGATAAAAGTCATCATTAATATTTGACCATATAAATTTGATATATTTGTTGAATGCACAAGACAACAGAGATGGGGGGTGAATCAATTGTACCTTAAAAATTCAAAACCCTCATACAAATTTAGATCCACATTCATTCATTAAACCCTTAAATCTATCATGATGAATTAGCATGAAAATCAAATAACAAAAACTAAAACAAATTAACACCATACATAAGAGAACACCAAATTTTCATGGAAAACCCAAGAAGGGAAAACCCATAGTGAGGATTAGGTCACAATATAAGTAATATCAACACTGAATGCAAGAGGGATCACTACCAGAGGGCTCATTGCCTAAAGAAGAAAGGCTCACTGCTAGAATAGAAAATAAGATAGAGAAGGGATGTTACACAGAGAAGAGCATCTCAATGCAACAAAGAATCCACCACAATATCAACACCTTTGCAACATGAATGAAGAGTTGTAGTCACCTTCTGCTCACTACATTGAACAAACTAACACATGAAAGATTGCACTACATTACTCAATTTCACACTCTAACACACCACACTTCATATCATTTACATCTCTCACAACTATCTTATCATTCATCAACAACTTAACTCATACTTGTACCATCTTCAACCTTGAAATCCTCTCCAAGGTCGGCTATGCACATCAACCATGCAAATTCAAATTAGGTTGATGTCGAAACACTTCTATGGTGGGTAGAAGTGAAAGTGTACCACACTACATCTTAATTGGGACCCAAATCTATGACACCACACAACCAAACACTTCTACAAACAATATTTATTCATCACAAGTATTATAAACACCAGGTTGACTAATCCTCGTGTAAACATCATTAAAATTTTAGGTACATGCTTCCTCAACTCCAAGGATGACGTTAAAACCACACACCACACTTGAACATGATCTAGGATACTCTAAAAACACCCTGAAATCTAACAAACTCCTTCGCAACAACTTCCACCTGAAGAATGTACACATCCAGTACACTTAGAAAAAAATTCCATACACTGTTACTTGAGAAACTGACTTCCTTAGCTTAAAACCATGAACCACCTTGACGAACAAAGATATAAACACCATCAACATTCTTCCATATTCACAAGACCTAAAGCATAACTACAACGAAACACGAAGCAAATACATTTCTCTTAGACACCCTTGCAATGCACAGTCACACACTAGTGCACAACTTCTTTTGTACAACAAACTAGCACACCAATTCTTGAATACAACAACTCTGAACACCTCTCACCAATATATTTGAATCACATAGGTAGATATTCAACCTAGAAGAAATGTAGAGTAAAAATATAACACAACTCTATCTCCTAGAACACCACTACAACACATAGTTTTCTCTTTTTATCAAATTTTCTCAAAAACACTTGGAAATCAAGCACTAGAGACACATCCTTATCACCTTCAAAAATTCCTTAACCATAGGAAAAATCTTATCAAATCAACACTAGAGGTTGACATCAGTAGCTTTACTAATGACAACATAATGCAACTAATCAAAGCTTCAAGGCATCAATGACAACACATGCTTGTTGACATCAATGACAACACCAAATGCTCATACTTACAACAATCTCCCCCTTTGCCATTGATGGAAACATAGGATGCGAAAAACAATCAAAGACACAATAGCTCTGAATTGTAACTCTTCACATTACTTCTCCCCCTGATAAGTTATCTTTTACACATTGTTCTTTCCCCATTTGTAGCTTGTCTTCTTTACATAACTCTCTCTCTCTCTTAATGACTTTCTCTCCTTGATAACTTGTTCCTTTTTCACATGATTCTCTCTCCCCTTTGAAATCAATGAAAAATGATATAATATTTGTATTGTTTATTCTCTTCCTTTGACATCAATCAACTTGCTTACTTCTCCAACTTCTTTCTTTTACTATTTTGTATACTCCCCCTTAGGAGCACACACCAAACTGCACCAAATTAGTAACCACATCACAATGACAACACACACTCTTTTGATTGCAACAACCAAAAATGCTACTACCTACTCCCCCTGAGAGGTAGCAACTAACATCAGTCCAAACCAAGTAATGAATCTTGAGATCCACTAAACTGATGCATCTTAAGTTATGCATCTAGTTCAAAGGAGCGTTAATAACCCCCAACTTCTCCTGCAGATACTCAAAAGTATCCTTTGGAAGATCCTTAGTGAATATATCAACAATTTTATCCTTTGTAGACACATATTCAAGCTTCACTTCATTCTCCAAAACCTTCTCTCTAAGAAAGTGATACCTAATTTAAATATGTTTTTTCCTTGAATGCATCATCTGATTCTTTGAGATATTGATTGCACTTGTATTGTCACAAATGATAGAAATAGGTTCATCATACACCACTCTAATATCCTTCAATGTTTGTTTCATCCACAAAACTTGTGTGCAACAAGATGTTGCAATTTACTTAGCCTCTACAGTAGATAAAGATATTGAATCATGTTTCTTTCTTAGCCATGATACCAATCTACATCCAAGAAATATTGCACCGCCACTTGTACGTTTCTTGTCATCAACACAATCATCCCAATATGCGTTTGTGTAAGCACTCAAAGTGAAATTAGTATCCTTTGGATACCACAAGTCATGATCTAGAGTGCCCTTTAAGTATCTGAATATCCTCTTCACTACTGCAACATGTGACTCTCTAGGATCTTCTTGAAATCTACCCACAAGATAAACTACATGCATGATATCCAATCTAGTAGTAGTTAGATATAGTAGTCCACCAATCATTGATCTAAAATTTCTTTGATCAACCTTAGGAGATTCATCATTCTTGCTCAGATTGCACCCAGTTGTTGGTTATTTCTTTAAAGAACCAAACTAATCTCTAGAAATACCTATGGATTTTGCCATTTCCAATTATCAGTAATTCTAAAGGGATTGACCAACGAATGAATAGAAATTTCTAAAATTATATTCCTACTCTTTGGGCTCTATGAAACCCAGGAGGGTGATCCCACAATGTATACTTAAATACTTATCACAACTGAAATCTAAAACATTGTCAATAATAGATATCTCTTATAGAACCACTCAATAATATGCATCAAATAAGTTGGCAGCTTATGTATTAATGTTATATGTATTGAGTATGAGAGTGTAGATTTCAAACACAAAACAACAACAATGGTATTCCCTTGAGATTCTATGATTTAAAGATTGAGTAGTTATTGAATCAACACCGCAAGTGTAACACAAATACTATGCATGAACTAGTGTCTTTATCCCAAGCACGAAGTCAATACCATTCTATATAACCTTATAAAAATTTAGATGATAGCACCTATAACCTCAAGAAATCTTGCATTACAACATTCCTCTATGACTTTCTTGATTATCACTTCTTACAGATATCCTAGCATATAGTTCTTATAAGTAATCAATCTCATACAAGCACTTACATTAATTCATTGAATCAATAAGCAAGCATGAAACTAAACATCCATCAGGTAATGACAGAGACAAATGAAAGAAATCCTTGATTACTTTCAATCATAACTCATAATACACATATAAGGAGAGACAATAACCATGGAACTATTATTACTCCGTATTATAAATGCTATATCATTATCAGTCTTACATGCATAAGTATGAACTCCAAAAGAAACTTAAACAAAAACTCTAAAAATTGCTTCGTATTATCTTGAAAAAGTAACAGTATTAACTCAAAAAAAAATCAACTCTCGTGCTACTGCTCCTAAATTCCTTCTTATAGAGATGAAGGAGCAAACAAGCCTCAGACCAAATAACACACATGTCATGATCCCATTAGACCGCTTGCAACAATATTTCCCTTTCAATTATACTTGAGTCTTCAGGTGGAGCAAATAAACATGAGGTAGAATTAACCTCAACTCTTCGTAGAAAATAGGTCCCACCTAAAAAGGCATCATTAGTTTATTACAACAGTTACAAGATATTCCCCATGTGTTCAAAATTCCAACTGTGAGAGAATCAAAACAACAAAACTTACGAAGCAAGGCAAGGAAAGCAGAAAAGAGTCAAAATTTGTTAATCCACATTAGCACCATGTGCTATTCATTTTAAATTAAGGAGAGAATAATATTCTACCATGTTATACAAAAATCCTAATCTGTACTGCATTCAAGCTATGTATTATTCCTCTCTTGTCCATTACTCTCCTTATTGAATGATCCACAAACAGATTCACTCTGTGTATTTCTCCAACCAAGTGTTGTATTCCTTTGCAGTGGGCCATTTAATATTCAACAAATCATGCACCTTGGTAATGTATTGAGAGTACCTTGGATCAATTAAAATCTTGGCCTCCTTAACAAACATATCCATTTTTTATTCAATTTCCATCATTGTGTCAATATTTGAATTGAGCAAGATGTAATTAGTGACAGATAAGGTCATCATAGCCGCTCCAATCATTCCTCCCAAATCTATCTTCCAAGTTTCAAATGGATGTAGTTCTCCTTTTGGATTCAATAGTTGAGGCATTCCACGCTCCTCCATCTCCTGAATATTTTCAACTTACTCTGGAGTTGTATACCTAACTTTCCATGGAAAGTAGTTACCTCATTTATTGATTCAATAGTTTTCAAGATGTCAGGAATATTTGTGGGTTCCTTGGGGTCCTTTTTGGCATTATTTCTTTCAAACCATTTGCCCTAGCAATCCAATTATTCCATTCATTCCTGAAGGCCTCATGTACTTGCAGATACTTTTTATTTGCCTCATGAATATTCTTATACATGGCCTAGACATCATTAGCCCTCTGGACCAACTTGGTCACCCTATACTTCAACACATCCTCAAAAATTTCATTGACCACCCTAATTGTTTCCAGTTTGGCCTGCTTGATATTTTCCTTCTTAGTAGTCAACTTTTCTTTCAAATCATCAATTCTTAGGGCCAAAGTCTCCCTATCTTGTGTAGATATATCAAATGAAGAAGAAGAAGAAGAAGGTTGAGTCATTATTTTCTAAGTAGTCTGAACAGTAGCTCTCATTTGATTCAGCTCATTCAATGCCTTATTATATTCCTTAACCAAGGATTCATATTTTTTCTGAGAAATATGTGTAGTATCCACACTAAGCATTGGAACATGTGTAGTTAGCTCAGCTTCCTAGATAGGAGTTATTTCAATAGCTCTCTTAACCTCTAGTGAACCAATAACTTCTTCAATATGCCTAGAAACCTCATGTTTACTAGTATTAGGTGCCCTAGACCAAATTGCAAGAGTATACAACTTTGGACTATATCCAGAACCAAATACTTTGTCCTCAAATTGATCTTCAAATATCAAAGCTTGAGGATCTCTCCTAACTACATCATATGCTATGGCAGTAGTGATAGTACATCCTGGTAACAACATGATTCCACTATCTTTAACAATTATTTGAGCTTCAGTGGGAGTAATAGCTACAATTTCAGCCCTAATTTTCTCTTCCTCTGCTTTCTCAACTTCCTCCTGATGAGAAGGGTCAACATTGACTTGAGCTGATTTAAGTCTCTCTTTTATTTCCTTACTCCACTATTGAATCATAAACTCTTGAAATTATTTGTTCTGCACAAATTTATCATCATCCAAAAACTCATCACACTCCCTAATCCTGGGATCATCATCATTTTCTCTGTCATACTGCCACATGACAATCCTGTCAGGAGGAACATCTGAACTGTGAGTTTCTTCAATATGAGGAAGGGGAAATTTCTACTCCACCTCCTCATTTTCTGGCACATGTTCTACCAATTATTCCTCCTTGACCTCTTGAACATCTACAGGTTGTTCTAGGATATCCATAGCTTGTTGTTGTCGTTGTTGTTCTAAGAGGACTTTGGATTTGTCTACAACCTCCTTTACCTTCACCTGAAACTCACCAGATTGACAATCCCTTATCATAGTAAAGGCCCTCTCCCAAGGGTTTTCAATTACATTGTATGTACTGATGTAGAAGAAATTCCTTTTCATAATCTTCTCCTCAAGGTTTGTCATAGCCGTCCATTCTCTTTTCCTAGCCATGACAGTCTCATCACTTGTCAGATTTCTTAGTACATCATCTATATAGAAGAATTCATGACGTATGATTCCTAAGCCCTTTTGTCTTCTTCTTCCTGCCACAAAACCTTATGGATCAAAAACTCTAATATCATCAATAGGCATTCTAAGATTATTTACCATAATGCCAAAATTTTCATACCCCTCAGGGGCAATGATCTTGAAATAAGCCAAAGTACACTGGGGATGTACTATAGTGCCCTTTTTTCCTTTTCTAAAAATTTCATAATCCATGACATCAATTTTCCACATGAGCTCCATGAAATCCAACCTTTCTGAGACATACAAGGGTATAAAATGAGGTGCCACCTTAGCTTCATAAGCCCTGATCAAAGTGTATTCAGAATGTAGAAACCAATCAACCCAATTATGTGCTACTTTAGAGCCTGGTACATCTTTTGGGTGCATAAGACTTCTTATTTCTAGAGAAATTCTGAATCTAGGTGCTACACCCAATGACTCTAAGATACCATATCTTACAACATTGGAAAATAAGATGTAGCTGGAATTGGTGCAATCTTGATCCCAAATGTATGTCCACATTTGTATAGGGATAACATTTTTCTCAATGTCCTGAATTGTCAGATTTAATTTCCTTTTCCACTCATAGTCACCTTCCCATAGGAGCATATGCATCAATAAAGAGTAATGGGGAAAACACAAAGGGAGCACCTCCTTTTTCAAATTGAGAAAGTCCTCATGCATTCATTCAACAACAAAGTTAGCATAATCAAAACTAGTGTTTCGATTATAGTCTTGTATATCTGCCACCATCACCAGTAAATCAGGAGTTATCCTAACTTCAAAATCCCAAGCCAATACTTGATTTAAACAATAATAAGTGTTTTTGAAATAATCTTCAAATTCCTCACACTCAAAAGGCTCAACATCCTTAGCAGTAATTTTTTCCCTGCTCCTTTTGTGTCGTACAAGCAGTACTTCGTTGAATGCAAATTTTCTCTTTTCATATTCGGCATACAAGTTAGCTTGTTTGAACTTTGTTGTGTAATTGGGATTTAACCCAAATACATCTATCATCTTATCCTTTGTCACCTCCAAAATTATATCACCATTCTCACATCTAATTGTCCTGTCAGTAGGGTTATAGTGCCTTGCTAGCTCCATCATTAAATCAACTTCTAAAAACACATTCGGAACCACCAACCTTCCAAGGTTCAACCTCCATAAATAGCATGCAATCTTACTAGAATTTTTCCTATTTAAAGCATACTGAAGCAATTGCCATCCACTTTGGGGTTGGGGTTTTTCACCAATTTCGCCAGCATTATCAATTAACCTATTGGTCACAACAACTTGTCCTGTGGTCCTCTTACCAATTTGTGACCCTCCTTTGACACCTCCAGAGGCCTCTTGCATAAATTTTTCTATTTCTTTCTTTGCACTTCTAGACCTAGTGGACGTTGCAGGAGTACTTGGCGAAGGGTTAGACACAGTCACTAGCTTAGGCTTAATTTAAGCTGAAGCATGTTGAGTTTTAAGTCTTCTAACCCTCTTTTGTTTTGGTTTCCTTTCCAGTCTAACACTAGATTCACTAGGCTCTGGCTCACTCATGCTTGTAATGCAAATGGAAACTAGGGTTTACAATTTCTTATAGCCAAATAAAACCCTTCACAATTATGACAGGACAAAACACTACTATTGAACAAGACGCCTTTCTTCACAATTTAAACAGTGCTCAATCACCAAATTGAAACTACCAGAAATGAATAAATTGCTAATTCCCCCAATTTTCCTACCAAATTTTTGGGGTATTCAGTTCATTACTTCAATTAGAAGGAGATATTAGTTTTTCTTACCTAGGTGAAAGCAGTGTCAATCTAGTTATTGATAACTTCTAGAGCTTGCCTTGCAGTTTCTTCTGCTTCTGGTATTTTTTCCACTAGCCAATGAATTCAAATGCATGATCAACCGGTATCTACTTTATGTTACAGCCGAGAGAGAAGCGTGTCACCATTAATACTTGATAGTAAGCTCGCATGAGCAAACTAACAATTAGCTATTGAGGTTTAAACCCTTATATTGTATCCTTCAGCTTTAAAACTACATCACTGGTTATTAATCCATCTCACCACCTTCCTCTTTGCTTTATATGAAATCCTTAGGATTTTTCCACATTGCATCTTCATGTAGTGGTTGTCACCTGTCATTGATTTACTTCATTCTCATCCATCTTTATCAACGATGCAAGTGATTTATGCAATAAAATCTCAGCCCTTATATCTATAGCCAGTTTCCCGATCACGTTCATCTCCATCGCTCCTCGCTAATTCAACTTTGCATTGGATTTTATCAACGACAAGAGATGAAAGCACTATATTTTGACATGTACACTTGCATAAACAATTAATGGCACAAAAATATATCGCAAATAAGATGTATTCAAGTTAACGAGAGAAACCTTCTTAAAAGGAACCATATTGCTCATCGCTAATCCTCCTCATAAGGTTTGCAAGCAATTAGCGATGAGAGATTATCCTAATATTATTATATATTGCATATCGCTAATCAAAAACTTAGTGCTCAAAACAAATCTATGAGATGTGATGCAACTGGAAACTCATCTCCTCGCTCATCGTTGATTTAAGACAATCACTTCATAACACATTTGTGATAAGTGATGAACAATATGATCATAAGGCCAGAAGGCATCGCTCATCACTATTACAACTTTAAGAAGTCAAATATCATTAACGATAAGTGATCCCCTAATAATACTATGAACCTCGCACATCACTATTTATAATTAGAAGCTCAAGGAGCTATTAGTGATGAGCGATATCAAAGAGATATTACCTCATCGCTCATCGCTGATTTAAAAGACACTTTTCAAAAGTGATCAACAATGAGTAGTAAAGATAGAAGGCCAATTGAACTTAAGTGAAAACCTTCAGGCACGTGCTCATAAGTTGTTTTAATGGAGGGGACTTCCTAGGATGACATGATAGATAGAAAAAGACTTAAGAACCCTGAAATCATTATAACAAATATTTATGGACCTATGATGAGGTAACCAGGTGCTAGATAATAAAAGTAGATGTAAAAAATGTAAATAGTGATCGACATCGGACAATAGGGAGTCAATAGCAAAATAGAACATTCAAGTGTTTTAAGAAAATGAATCCTAAAACCCTTCTAAATGCAACAAGGGTTTAATATGGGACACGAGAATTAAGGTTCCATCAATGGCTTTGATTGGGGATATATGCCTCTTTCAGGCATGGTGAGATCCCAAGAATCTCAGGTTGAAGCAGACAAAAATGTGGATTAAAACCAAAGGACCCAAACCGGGGAACTACCTAGACAAGGTAGCAAGACCAAAATGAAATAAAAATAAAACACACCTATATACATAATATACAAAACATAACGTACATGGAGAATAACATACTTAGGAGAAGTATGGCTTTAAGAACTGTCCATGTACTGGCAGTTCAAAAGTTCACTTGTTAGGCTCTGAAGGAAATATGAATCTTCTCCATGAGTGCTGACTATCAAATAAGGGCTAGTCCATAATGCTTCAAATTTCCCATGCTTTCCCTTATCCTCAGCTCTTGCATTCTAGGATAACACCATGTTGTTTACTTCAAACTTCCTGGGAGAAGCTCTCTTGTCATATAAATGCTTAACCTGCAGTTGCATCTTCAAGTTTTTAACTTGAGCTTCCCTCCTAGACTCATCCACCTGCACCAGATTATTTATTTTGTGCTTCATGTCATCACATATTTCTTCATCATATTCCTACACAAACTTGTACATTTTGAGTAGGTTATTTTGTGGAAATCTTGCCTCTAGACCATATACTAAGCCAAATGGTGAATAACCAATAGCCGTTTTCACAGTCACTCTATCTTCCCAAAGCGCCAGTCCTATTGCCATTTTTTCTAGCCAACTCTATGGGTAAGCAGCATGTGTATGCATGGGAATTTTGCTACTTACACACTAGGACCATAGTCATCATCCGCAAGGGGGTGCATCTAGTTTGAAGGCAGTTGTATTCTATGATTCAGAATCTTTTCTGTTGCAACTGCCATGGGAAATCATTGCAATGGTCATCATTGCTCATGCCAAGGAATATTTTCTGCTACTGGCTCTCAGGCGGTGGGATGCTTTTCTATATATACTGCTTCAACTATCTGAAAATGAGTTTAGAGAATACACAGAAAATTTGTGAAAAGACACCAGGCCTTTGTATTGTTTTAGATTATTGTATTAAGATTCATAGACTATTCCATTGTTGTTCGGCCTTTTTGTTTCTTAGCTAGTTGACAAAACATTATACTATGTTGTTATTGTACTGAGTAGTTTATTACAAAACTTCTATAATTTCAATATAAGTTTGTCGATTCAAACTATGTCTTAGACTCTTCTTTTCAGTGAATGTGTATGGAAGTTATTTTATGTTATTTAATAGACTGTTTGGGTTTTTCATATGCACTTTCTATTATTTTTGGACATGCATATTGTTGAATGGGCCCTTAAATCCCATATGAAAGGAAGATTTACCGTGCCCACAACTACATCTTGGTGCATCGCCTTAGGTTATATCCTTATTTTATATATATGCTTCATTTTCCCATTCCAAACCCCCCAAATATAGAAGGAGCCAGCTTCTTTAAAAACCCAGAGGTCACTTAGTTTAGCGCAATTGGTCCCCCATTAACTAAGTGTCCCATAAGGTTGTTTTTTGGAATTTTTAGGCATCAACAATTTATTTTTCTGGCACCCTTGGTGGGACTACTTAAATGTATCTAAATCTAAAGTGGGTGTATGAGCCATCGACCTATTACTAGATCCCAAACTGCGAACAACCCTGGCCTGCTAGTGTCACCGCTAGTAACAGTATGAGCAAGAACCCATCTAGTGAACATTCTAATCCCTCCACCAACCATGTTGCCGATTTTTAATAGAAATCATGTGGCATGGGATGCTAGAATCCCTCTTGTAGCACCCATTGTCTGGACCCTTATTCCAACCTATGCTTTAAAAGTTGTACCAAAATTCATCGGGGAAGGCTCGAAAACACCATCTGAACACCTTCAAGATGTGGTGGATGTGTGTTTGGTGCATGGTGTTACCAACCAAAATATCAAGCTAAGGTTGCCTACAACTTCTTTCAAGGGAAAAGTGCTATACTGGTATCACACTTTGGGATCCAATACTATTACTACTTGGGATCAACTCGAAGATCCTTTCTACGAGCGGTTTTCAAACAATGGAGATCGATCTTCACTATTTCAATAGTTGGAAACCATAAAGCGGGCCCCTTAGGAGGCCATGACTAACTTTAATGCCCAGTTTCACATGACTTGGCAAAGGATTCAACCTGCAATCCATCCGCTTGTAGATTTGGAATTCATGTTCTATCTAAAGTCTCTCAACGCTGGCATTTCAATGATGATCCAATCCCTTGGTGGGAACACCTTTCTAGGTGCATATAGTGTTGTTGTTTAGGCAAAGAATAATTTGATCGATGTCAAAAAGTTACTGCCTTGACCCGCTATTCCTATATTTGCAGAGTTATCGATTCCCACCTAGGAGATAGCACCTACCAGTGTGTTTGCTCCTCCCCAATCTATGTACTCATATCCAAGTGTACCACAAAGTGTTGCTTCTACATCTAACTCCTCAAAATATGAGATGAGCAATGTCAAGGAGTTGTTACAAAGAATCTCAAATGAAATAACTACCATCAAGCGGAACTAGTCCATGCCTCTGAAGCCAATTTACCAAAATTATCAAGGCAAAAAATCTTCCTTTCAGCAAAATCAGTTCCAAGGAGGCTTGCGCACAAATCTACAGACTCAAACAAGTAATCAAATGGTGTTGGTACCTACTCCACTATAGAATGCTCACCCAAGCTCAAGTAGAGAGCTGACAACGGGACAATATTATCTCGTTGATAAAATTAATCCCTGGTGCTTCCCCTGCAACGAAGCACATATACCTCAAAATTTCCCACACAACAATCTACAACAAAGAGTGGTGGAACATCAAAGTCAAGGCATTGCTCCAGATTCAAAAGGTTATCTATATGCCTCTCCACAAATGGAAAATGTGGTACTCACTGCGCAAATTCAAGGAATGTCCTTGGACCAAGAGACAGACATAGCTCCAGATCACGCGCTCTTCTCATGGATGGAAGAAGAGGAAGCAGTGTTTGCAAATGAGGCCTCCACATCCAAGGCCCTACAAGTGCAGTCAGATTACAATACTCACTCTAAGAGGAGATTCATGGGTGAACCGATCATCCCACAACTGAAAAGTGTCCCCAACCAAACTCCTAGTTCCTCTGCAATTACACAACAAATTTAGCCATGAAAGGAGATTGTTATAACAAGGGATAAGGAACATAAGAATTTGAATCCACTATCTTTCAATGTGGTGGAAAAATTGAAGAAATCCTCTACTAATTTATCTCTTTTGGATATTTTAGCTATTCTTGAACATAAGTCATTGCTGCAAAAGGCCCTACTCGAAGATACCAACATAGAGCCAGCAGAGCAAAAGACCTAGGGAAAGGCCATCGATTCTCCACCTCAAGCTAAATTTCCCACAAATAGTGGAGAGGAAGCTTCTACTAAAAGTAAAGGTAAGCCTAAACCGAAACCCTTATTCTTGACTCTCATTTTCAGTAAGAAGTTGTTGTACAATTCTCTGATTGACTATGGTGCTAGTACCACAATCATGCCCAAGGAAATAGTTGAAGCCTTAGGCCTTAGCTATAAACCTTTAAAAAGAGGGGTTATGTAGCTTGGTAGGAACAAAGTTGAAAATGTAGGTGTCATTAAGGACCTCCCATTGACTCTATTCTCCTACCCTAGTATCATAGTTCCACAAGATACCATGATCATAGACATTCCCCCCATGTTCGGTCTTTTCTTATCCCGAGAGTTCACTTCCAAGATAGGTGGATATCTTTCCTTGGACTGGTCACACTTGATCCTCAGGACCAAACATGGAGCTAAAATGAAGATAGTGTTTGAACCTCTACATTTAGAACATGTGGCAGATGAAGCCATGATCAACTTTGATGTCGCTCATACCTCTATCACCAAAGAGGAAATATATTGTACTGAGCTACTAGAGGATGAGAAGGTGATCGAAGACTGAACTGATCAAGAAGAGGTCCTCTTGAGTGAATATATAGACACCAATCCTTTCATAAATTATCATGCCACTGGATTAGGAACCTATGTCATCTATGATGAAGATCAAACGATTCCAAAGGTCATGAAGGAATCTGAGGGTGATCAAGCCTTAGAGCTATGGACGCTGCATTTCGATGGAGCAAGATGTAAAGTTGGTATAGGAGCCAGGATATGTTTGATGTCCCCATCCAATGAAAAGGCCCTTGGGTCTTTTCAATTTTAGTTTGCTTGTTCAAACAACGAAGCTAAATATGAAGGCCTCGTGCAAGGTCTAATTCTTACGGAACGGATGGGCGTTAAACAAATAATGGTGTCGGAGACTTTGAACTAGTAGTCAATCAAGTTCGAGGACTATCCACAGCCAAATTTTATTGCATGAGATCCTATAGACATAGAGTCTAGGACTTGATCAAAAGCTTTGAAGCCTACAATATCCAAGCAATTCCCAAAGAGCTAAATGCAGATGCAGATCGCATGGCAGAAATCAGATATCAATTTGACCCTACTTTCGACCTAATTCATAACATACACTTTGTGTGAGTGATTTTCCAACTGGAAATCCCCGATAATGACCAAAGTTGGAAAGTGTTTGAAAGTTATGAACACATTGCATCATTCATCCAATAGTCAGGAGAGTTCACTAAGCAACTCCAACTGAAAATTTTTGAGGCCTTTGAAGGGAAAATTATTTAGTTAAGGTCCAACAAGCTTCCAAAAGGATTGGTCACTCTCGAAAACCTATTTAATTGTGACGATGCAAGGAATGAAAAGAGGAAGTTTGTAGTGGAAAAAAGTGACTATGCAAATCTTTATGTTGGGGATGGAAGGAAGCTCAAGGTCAGAAAAGATGTCCTGCAACATGATAAAGAAAGGCTCATTCAGTTTTGTGAGAAATATGGAGTAGTGGCCTATTCATATGATGAACTCAAGGGATATGATCTTGAAATCATCCAACATACTATAGACCTGACAGAAGAAGCAAAACCTATCTGCCAGAAGCAAAGACTAGTAAATATGAAGATTGAGGCACTAATGGCGCAGGAGTTGACAAAGCTAATTCAGTCTCAAATCGTCTTCCCGATCCTGCACAACACACAGGTGTCCAACCTGGTTCCTATCTAGAAAAATAATGGAGACATCCACCTATGTGTTGACTTCTAGGACCTGAACAAAGCATCCCTGAAGGACCACTACCCCTTGCACTCCATGGAATCTATCTTGTAAACACTGGTTGACTTGGAAATATTTTCTCTATAGGAAAACTTCTATGGTTACAACCAGATATGGGTAAAAGAGGAAGATTGACACAAAAAAATGTTCACTACCAAGTGGGGAACATTTTCCTACGTGAAAATTCCCTTCGGTCTCTCAAATGCAGGAGCTACTTTCTAGTGGGCAATGGATATTGTTTTCAGATAATTGATTGACCAAATTATCTTAATCTACCTGGATGATCTAACTATATTCTCTAAGTCTAAAGATGATCATTTTGACCATCTAAAAATGGTTTTTAAAAGATGCCAGGAGTTTGGGGTATCCTTGAACCCAAAAAAATGTGTTTTTGGAGTTCCGCAAGGAAAACTATTGGGACACGTGGTGTCCAAAGATGGAATTGCAATTGACCCGGAGCGGGTAAAGGAAATTAGGGAGCTTCCCCTACCAGTCAACAAGAAGGGAGTCTAGTCCCTCCTGGGAAAGGTAAATTTTCTGAGAAAATTCATTTCTAATTTTGTAGGAATAATTAGACCTATTACCTTGATGCTCAAGAAGGATCAATTATTCAAATGGAAAAAAGAGGCCAAACAAGCCTTTGAAAAGGTTAAGTATGTGATTTCTTCAGCTCTTATGTTGGTAAACCCAGACCTATCAAAGGACTTCATAATGTATGTTTTTTAGTAGCAAATCCAACATTGCTGCTATTTTGACCCAGAAGGATGATGAAGGAAAGGGAGAACATCCAATAGCATTCCACTCCTGGACCTTACAGGATTATGAAATGAATTATAACTTCGTTGAAAGGCAAGCATTCGCCATTATTAAAGGGCTCAAGAAGTTCCAACACCTTATATCTTGCAACAAGGTGGTAGTATATGTCACACATTCCAATGTGCATGAATACATTATGGAAGGAGAAATCACATAAAAAAGGGCCAACTAGATTACCAAAATCCTTGAATATGACATTGAGGTGAGACCCATGAAGACCGTCCATGGGAGAGGACTATGTGAGTATTTGGCACATGATCAATAAATGGAAGCCGAAGAGGAACAACTCGAGCTTGTTCTAATGAATGAATCTAAGTCCAAAGGCTGTTGGTTAGCATATCAGATGAGATTCATGCAGAATGGGAAATATCCGACGGGCCTCCCTTCTTCGAAGAGAAGATTCTATAGATTGTAGAATAGCTGATATGTGCTCATTGGAGGGGTCCTTTTCAAAAGGAACTTCAATGGCGTTCTGCTGCAATGTGTCACCACAAAGCAAGCAAAGAAAATTCTAGACATATTTCACAACAATCTCGTGAGTTGACACTTCTCTGAAAAGACCATCACCTTCAAAATTATGTGTGTTGGATATTTCTACCCTATACTATTTAATGACTCACACTCTCTGGTTAAGGCCTGCAAGGAATGTTAATTCTTCACAGGGAGAAGGGAGAACTCAATAATGCCTCTAAATCCAATAGTTACTGAGGAACCCTTTGCACAATGGGGCCTTGATTTTATTAGGATGATTAATCCCACCTCTAGTGCTAGACACAAATGGATCCTCACTGCTATAGACTAGATGGACCGAGGACATGCCCCTGAAGAATGCGACGGAGGTGGAGATTGTGAACTTTCTCAAAGAACTGATAACAAGGTTCGACCCACTGAAGACCATCATCTCCGAAAATGCTAAGGCTTTCCTAGGCTCAAAGGTATGTCAATTTTCACTCAATCATGGCATATTCTTAAAAACATCTTCAAACTACTACCTACAAGGAAATGGTTTGGGAAAGTCGACTAAGAAAAATTTAGTTTGAATCATTAAAAGAATAGGGTCAAGCATAAAGAAATAAGAACCTTGAATCATTAAAAGAATAGGGTCAGAGCATCAAAGAGAGTGGCATAAGAACCTTCGGGCAATGCTCTAGGCAAACCAAATAACTCCTAAGCAAGTCCTTAACACTTCGTCGTGCAAGCTAGTATACGAGAAGGAAGCACTATTGCTTGTTTCCATGGAAATCCTTGCACTATAGCTACTCAAATCTATAGAAGATGAATAGAACAGAGCCATGGAGGTCCAGTTGGCTGAGTCGCTGGAGGTGCAAGAAAAAAGAGGAAAATCCCTAACAACCATGACTAACTGCCAACAAGTGGTTAAAAGGTGGTTTGACAAGAAGACCTCTGACCAGGGTCTTGAATGCAGAGACCTAGTCCTAAAATTCAATGAAAGGGTTGTAAAGCTTGGCCTACAAAAAAAATTGATACTCTGTGGGAAGGCCCTTTTCGCATTATTCAATTTAAGCAACATAACACATTTGAATTAGAAAATATGGAAAAAGAAGCATTGGGGATTCTAGATAACGAAATCCACCTCAAATTGTTCAATTAAGCTTCATTAATCATTTTGTCGGTGTAAATATGTAATTATGTAAATTTCCTTTCTATTTTTTGTTCAGCTAGTCTTTCTAGAAGGAACCCATAATGCAGAAGCAAAAAAAGAAAAAGAGACAGAAAATGGATTAAAAATTTGTATATTCATTATACGGTATTATATGCTTTGATATTACAATTCCAAAATGGCTCTCAGGCCATACTTCTCAAGTATATATATATACTATGCAATTTTTTGAGTATAAATTAAAATCCTTTTAGGGAATATATACAAAAAATGGGAGGAGGGAGTTCATTCTTCAAACTAGGGAAGCCGAAGCATCAACAACATCTGGAACAACTTCATCAATAGCCTCGGGAACAACAACAAGAGCATTAACAACAACATCAACATCAACATCAACATCAACAACAATGACAAGCGGTGGAGGATACACTAGGTTTCTAAAATCGGTGTACTACTCCACGTTGTAGCAGTGCAGCAGGAAGTGGCAAGCATGAGTAACTCTTTGATGGTGCTCTCCAATGGTCAAAATCCAGAACCCACTTAGGAAGGGCACCCACGACACCACTGCATCTTCTTCAACGTGTCTACGAAGGTCACTCATCGTGGGAAGACCAAGGCCATACACTACATTTGTCACCACTTCGCCAAGGCCACCGATGTAGTGCTTTGGGAAGATTTCCATTGTGAGTCACAAGATCATCTGCTTAGCTACCTGTATATCGAGCAAGGAGGAAACACAATGAGAGAAAATGTCATTATTATCCTCATATTCTAGGCAATCCCTACCCAGTACGCATTTCATTGCTATAATTTCCAAAGAATGCTTGTTCTTCATCATGCATTTCATACGCCTGCTAGAAATTTCACCGAGAAATGTTGCATGAGACCTATTGCTAGTGACCTAATTGGAGTATTCATTGTGCCTATTTCTAATCCCAACTACCAAATGCAAATTCTTCCCACTTACCAAGTGTAATTTTGTTGCTGTCTTTGGGTCTATTTATAGAAATAACCAAGGTACATGTGTGTGATAAGCATGATGTTGATCAAGTATTAACTCAAAAATCCCACCAAGAGAAAACTTGAGAATCCCACCTAGTTGTGTCTGTTGTGTATGAATTGTTGTGTGCAAAGTTAAGAAGTAATTAATTAGCTAAAATCAGTGGTAGTCCCAAGTAATCATTTACACAGTCAAGTGCCAATGTGTCACGCTGCGAGCATTTTTTAGTTTCCACAGATGAACTCAAATCCTTTTGTGTACTCATTACACCTTAGGCTTAATATTTTTTTTAAGTTATTAATTTCAAAGCATTGAAAGGTTTTGTATGCCTTCAATCACCGGCTCAATTTTCCAAAAAATTGTGCCGTAGGACATAATGACTAATCGTCATTATGAATTATTGTCTTTTCAAAAGGAAAATAATTCATTTCACATGAATGAGAGTTGGCAGTACATGCCAAATTTATTGTGAAAAAGAAACCATTGTCTAAAAATTCAAGTCGATAAAAGGCTAAGTGTTGCATGAGAAGGAACAACACTGTGAAGAGTTTCATGCAGTGCGAAGAGCTTTGAGTGTAGAATTTGCTGAAGAACCCAAGAGAATTGTAGAAAGTTTGAGCATTGCAAAGGTCCACAAAATCCTAAAATGGCCCAGAATCCTCAAAAGGAAGCACAAGGAGAAGTGACCCAAAGCTTATTTGATGTTGTGTGTGCAGCACTAGTGGCCAATATTTTTAGTGACATCTCTTATGCTTAGCTTGGGATGCCAAAGAAGCCAAAGTGGATCCAAACACAGGCCGGGGACAAGAAAGCTCAAAGGGACCAGACCCTGATAATGGAAGAATGGGATAACATTCATGACCCTATCCTTAAAACCAACCCTAAGAGTCTTAGGGAAGTATCCTGCAAGAGAATGAAACAGTCCACTAGCCAACAGTATTTGGCGTACAAGATATGGTTCTGCAGTATCCCACAATATATGGATCCTTTTGTGCATTACTACCCAAAACTAGTTCACAAGTGCATTCAGTATTTTAACCCATATACTGGCCCCTTTGAAGGCCAAGAACTAAGGGTCATAATCAACGTGGAGGATATAAGGGATATGCTATGCATCCCTCCCAAAAGGGGCTTTAGAGCAGAAAAAATGGAGGCGTTCACTCCAGAAAGGGAGGAAGAGTTTTGGAAGACCAGAGATCTCACTTTAAGCTTTTATAACCAAGAGACCAAAAGGCCTAAGAAATATTTTGCAAACCTGCCACAGTTTTTTATCATGCACAATGATTTTAGCTTAGACTTGCAGGAGGCCTTCTCTATGATGCCTTTTGTTTGCAGCATGGATAGTGACAAGTACGTGGAAGAGTTTCAAATGGGTTTGGGTTTTCAGTTGAGGAGACAACATTCTTTATTCTACTATGACTTCATGGAAGTCATCATCTGGGAAATGCTAAACCAATTCAAGGAATACAACACACCACACAAGTTTACGTTTTCTTCTCTCCTTGCTCACATGTTTTTGCGTTAGAACCCTGATTTCCTTAGAAAATGTATGGGCTTGGCTATTTTTGATGAAAATGGAGTAAGAAGGCTAGTTTCTATGTGGAATCCCCTCCTTTTTGCAACTTATGATTACTATGCATTTTCAGAGTGTTTCTTGACTCTGATTTTGAAATATTTTAGTGAGGATTGCAAGTTTTATCGGCTTTCCACCGAGAAAAATGGGTGGATGCAAAGTTTCTTCCCTCCTTGCGATTGGTTTCTAGGGGAGGATTTCACATTCATTCGACTACATGGCTTTATCAAGGAACCATTCTAGCTCCTGACATGCATCACAAACAGGGTGTTGGCCCTCGAGGTGTTTTAGAAACTCTCGATTATTGACAAGAACTTTTGTGAAGGGAAATATAAGAAATGTTTTTTATTCTACCCTTTGAGCTTCAAAACAGTGATAATGGTGAAGAAGTAGTCACATGGTTTGCTAGAAGAAAAGCTAGCTCATCTGGGGCTGGTAATAATTTGTGGCAAGTGGCAATATAACCCTGATAATGACTTGGCAGACTTGAACGTTAAGGTGACTCACAGCTCCCAACCTTACTAGGAAGCTCGACAAAATCCACAGTCAGAGTAGGATGATCTATTTGTGGATCTAGTCTATGTTCCTACTGAAGATAAGAGGCCACCATGGCTCTCTTTCTATTTTCCTTTGGAGAAGCCTAATGACAAGTGCCAAATGGGGGCCACCCTTCACAATGAATTGGTCAAGCATTGGCAATGGAGTGAAGAGAAAATTGCAGACTTCTGGATTTACTGCCAGGAGACCAAATGCCTTAATGCCCCATTCTAGGAGACAAACAAGGATGAAATATTCGATGATCTATGGAACAGAGGGCATGAAGATACTAATGCAAGTGATGATGAGGATATATATTTGAAGGAAGCTAAGACATATACAATGAAGGGAAGGGAGGTGAAAAAGACCTAAGCGCAAAAAAAATGGAAAATTGATGGAGCAATCTGACAAGGCTCCACAGAGAGTGCGGGTGACTACATCACAGTAGGAGGCCTCACAGCCACACACATGGGCTATGAAAAGACTCAAGGCTATGAAAAGACTCAAGGTATCCCAACAACCTTCAAAGGTCATAGAGGTGGACAATTCTCCACCCAATAAGAGGTTGTGCGCAAATGCAATTTCTGGAGAAGGCTCATAAGAGCCTGCAACGAGCCAAGGATCGGAGTCCTCTGCACCTCAAGTATCTTTCTCTCCCCCTTTTCTAGCTACATGATCTTTGGTTACTCTTGTTACCTTTTTTTTATTTGCACCCCCAATTACTTCAAGCGTCGGGCTTTCCTTTGCTACTTCCATGATCGCGGGAGGTTTCTCCCAATTCTCCCACATCAAACATGTAGCTTTTACTTCCTCATGGTCTGTTCCACCATTTGTCGCAGCCTAGTCTGGATCCTCCATTGCTACTCCTTTTACTCCCACCGCATTAACTCTGACTTAGCTTTCCCAATAGATGGTATCCTTTGCATCTCTGCTACTGCCACTGCTCCCCATGAGTCCTTCCACTGCTTCTTAGACTGGGCCTTGGTATAACATTCCACCATTCTCCCTATTAACAGTCTCTCTACCAAAGAAGACATCATCTGGAACCACAAATCTCTCATTCCCTTTTTCTCTTCCTCTCGGTATGCCCTTTGCTGGTGAGCTAATTAGATCACCAACCAAATTTATTGTGGAAGGTGACAATAAAAGTAGCATGGGCTATCAGGGTCCAGAAGAGGAAAGCAAAAGATGTTGCAAAGTCAGCCGAGCCATGCATGCAGACCCTTTTCAATGAATTTTAGTAGTCATTTCATTTTTCAACCCTACATCCAAACACCATGAAGTTGTAGGGGGAGATGCAACTCGACGACTATACAATCCATGTTGTAGGGATTGATTTGTGCATAGCCCAGCCACAAGACAAAGTTGATCTGATGGAGGAAACTTAGCGAGTGGTGACTACTAACTTCCTTAAGCATGGTTTCCAATTGAAGAAGAAGAAAGAGGAGCTCAAAAATGTCAAGGAAAGGATGGAGGTCCTACTAAAGAAAGAAAAGACAAGGGATGTTGAAATTACACAAATATCTCAACAAGCACAAGCAGAAAGGGCCAAACTCTGGGTGGAACTTGCAAAGTTCCAGTCCCTAGATCCCAACCTAGTTGCCGAACTACAACAGAATAATCAGGAATTACAAGACCGGTTTGCTTGGGTAGAGGGAGAAATGCAACAAAAAATTGAAGAGCTTTGATAGCAGTGAATTCAATTGGAGCAGGAAATGCAGCAGAAAGATCAAGAGTTCTAGGGCTGACAAGCTCAATTTGAGAGGGAGATCTAGGAAGTAAAGGTTTCCCTAGAAAAAGAATCCACAACCAGAGGCCAGGTTGAGGAAAAATTGCTTGTCGAGTTAGGAAATCTATAGGAATGACTCTCCACTGCAGACAAGAGAATTGAAGAGTTGATGCAGGATGTCAGGTCGAAGGAGATGGAAATTGGTGCTTTGAAGAATCCTCCCCAACCCTTTGCTACTTAGTCGAACCTCCTTTCAATACCCCGACAACTATATATCTCATACTGGGAAAAATTCAAGACTTTCTGTCTGAATCTTCAGCCGGTGCTTCAATTCATGGCGGAAGTAGCAAGTTTGAGCAGAGAAGTTCATCGAAGAATTGAACAGTTCCCACAATTCATTGCAGAGAAGGTTCCTGAGGTGGAGAAGTTGCTAGAAAAGTTATACACGGTGACGAATGAGGACCTGGTGAACATAGGGATTGAAGACCAAAGTTCAGTAGCCAAGACGATAAAAGAATTCATCAAATGTCATGCGGCCATCCTCCATGCCAGTGATTACTCGACAACATTGAGTCAGACTATGAACAATATACAAATGAAATTCTCCCAACTGACTCAAATGGGCTTGCCCTCCCCATTTATTTCTGATGATTCGATGGCCATAGCAGAGCATATCATAGCAAAAATCAAGGAGAATCAGGAGGATTTATCTGCCTTTTAGAATTTCAGTCAACCCCCTACTGATGAGGATATTGAAGGTGTCACACATCAGATAGCACGACTTCTCTTTCAGCTTGAGTTTGGGTCTAGGATATCCATGAAGCTTCCCTTCAAAGAAGTAATCGATCTACATGAGGTACAAGAGAATCTATGTGCCATATCGATACCATCTAAGGCTAATTGCCTGCCTCTATAGGTCGTGCTCTCAAAGCTCTAACTCCATTGCCTAATGGATAAGGCTCTAGTCCTCGAACCATAAATTTTGGGTTCCCATTCCACAGGTGAAATGCCCCTAGTAGTCGCCAAAAGCTATGGATTGAAAATCCCCAGAGCTCCCTTCGGGTTGATTATTTTGTTTTTCTTGGTCTCGGCCCATGCCTCATGTATTTGAATATCTTTGAGCCCTTTTTGAAGAGTTTCACTAGCTGTTTCCATGTGTCTACCACACACTCCTTGCAAATATTTCCTCCCTTGCTTCTCTATTGAGCCTTGCCATGCCTCCATGTGTCAGCAACATGGGCCTTTGAGAGCCCACTCCCCTTTGCTTCACTACTGAGCTCCGCTCATGTGCCACATAGGATCACTCCGGGGGAACCTTTTGGTGGACCCCACAGTCAACGCTCAAAACAAAGGCTTCTCCACATGTCTTCTCTGTGGGGATTTTCAACGTCGGAAGGGAAGAATGAATGACGAGCCCCATCCTATTTCCATGTGTCCTAGCCAACTCTATGGGTAAGCGTCACATGTCTGCATGGGAATTTTGTTGCTTCTACACTAGGACCATAGTCATCATTTATAGGGGGATGCATCTAGTTCAAAGGTGACTATATTCTATAATTCAGAATCTTTTATGTTGTAACGACCATGGGAAATCATTGTGACGGTCATCATTGCTCATGTCATGGAATATTTTATGCTACTGGCTCTCAGGTGGCAGGATGCTTTGCTATATATATTGCTTCAACTGTTTGAAAATGAGTTTGGAGAATACACAGAAAAATTGTGAAAAGAAACCTGGCCTTTGTATTGTTTTAGATTATTGTATTAAGATTCACAAACTGTGCCATTGTTGTTCGAACTTTTTGTTTCTTAGCTAGTTGACAAAACATTATATTGTGTTGTTATTGTACTAAGTAGTTTATTTTTAGAACTTCTATAATTTCAATATAAGTTTGTTGATTTAGACCATGTCTTGGACTCTTCTTTTCAGTGAATGTGTATGGAAGTTATTTTATGTTATTTAATAGACTGCTTGGGTTTTTCATCTATACTTTTTGTTATTTTCGGACATGCAGATTGTTGAACGGGCCCTTAAATCCCATCTGAAAGGAAGATTTATAGTGCCCACAACTACATCTTGGTGCATAGCCTTAGGTTAGATCTTTATTTTATATATCTGCTTCCTTTTCCCATTCCAAACCCCCCAAATACAAAAGGAGTCAACTTCTTTAAAAACCCAAAGGTCACTCAGTTTAGCACAATTTGTCCCCCATTAACTGAGTTTCCCATAAGGTTGTTGCTTGACATTTTTAGGCATCAACAAGACACATGTTGCAATAGTGAAGAGGATATTCAGATACTTAAGAGGAACTTTGGATTATGGCTTGTGGTATCCTAAGGATACTAATTTCACATTGAGTGCTTACACATATGTAGATTGGGCTAGTTGTGTGGATGACAAGAAAAGTAAAAGTAGTGGTGCATTCTCTCTTGGATGTAGATTGGTATCATGGCTAAGTAAGAAACAAGATTCAATTTCTTTATCTACTGCAAAGGCTGAGTATATTGTAGCAGCATCTTGTTGCACACAAGTGTTGTGGATGAAGCAAACATTGAAGGATATTAGAGTGGTGTATGATGAGCCTATTTCTATATTTTGTGATAATATAAGTACAATCAATATTTCAAAGAACCTTGTGATGCATTGAAGGACAAAGCATATTTCAATCATATATCACTTTCTAAGATAGAAGGTTGTGGAGAATGAAGTGAAGATTGATTACGTACCTACAAAGGATCTGATTGTTGATATATTTACTAAGGCTCTTCCAAAGGATACTTTTGAGTATCTCTAGGAGAAGTTGGGGATTATTACACCTCCTTCCTTAAACTAGATGCATATGGAGATGCATCAGTCTAGTGGATCTATGGATTCATTCTCTATCTGGACTGATGTTGGTGGAAATCCCTCAAGGGCAATAGGTAGTGACATTGTTGCAATATGAAATGTGTTGATATGTACTTCTAAGGGGGAGTATTCAGGGTAGTGGCAAGTATCTTGGTTCAATGTCAAAAGGGGAGAAAAATGTGAAACATTTTATCCTTTACCATTGATGTCAAAGGGGGAGAGAGATTCATGTAAAAAAATATATCTATATAGAGGGAGAGTGAAGCATGTGAAAAAGAAAAGTTGAAAGGGGGAGAGGTAATCTTGAGAAAAAGTATATCTATATAGGGAGAGAGAATCTTGTAAAAAGGAGAGTGCAGTAATGTTGTATAGGTTGTCTAATAAAAAAAGGGAGAGTGTGTGTGTTGTCTTTGATGGTTTTTCACATCTTGTGTCGCCATCAATGACAAAGGGGGATATTTTTGCAAGTATGAAGGTGTTGTCATTGATGTCAACAAGCTTGTGTTATCATTGATGTTAATTTCATAGTGGTTGAGAGAGATTGCAGCCTTGATTAGTTGCATTATGTTTTCATCAGTTAAGCTACTGGTGTTAACCTCTGGTGTTTCTTTGATAATCTTTTGGTTATGATTGTGGTAGTGACAACTTGATGCTGAGGATATTGTGAAAATTGATAAAAAGAGGAAACAAGGTGTTGCATAGGTGTTTTGGTTTTTCTTTGCATTTCTTATGGATTGAATATTTGCTTGTGTGGTTTGGATATGTTGGTCAAAGGTGTTTAGAGCTCCTATATCCAAAATTTTGGCTTTTGGATCAATGTGCAAAAGAAGTTATGTTCACCAATGTGTAAACTAGATTTGTAGTGTTGCTTACAGAGGTTTCTGGGAGAAATGATTTTCCTCCGCATTTCTCCACTGTTGTGTTTCAAGACTTGCAATTCTAATTGAGGAATGATGGTGTTGATCTATTTCCTATGTCAATAGGCTTCATGGTTGGGTTTTTTGTAATTTGGTCTTCTGAGTTACAATGTTTGGTGGAGTAATTTGAGTGTACTGTGCTTGCACATTATTTAGGTGTGAATTAATGTGAAGTATTTGTTGGATCTTAGGTGGTTTTTGGATTATTCTAGTTTGTCTAGAAGCATGGTGTGTGGTCTAGAAGTCATCCTTAGATTTGAGGAAGCATGTACTTCAAATTTTAATGGTTTTTGCATGGGTAACAATCAACCTGGTGTTTACACTACATTTGAAGATGTTTTACTATTAATGAAGGTGTAGCATGGCATGTGAGTATTATTTTGGATCCCAATTTAAGTTTTGTATTGGTCCAATTTCATTCCTATCCATTTTGAGAATGTTTAGTGCCAACCTATCTTGAATTTGTAAAGTGTAAAGCATGTGTAGCCAACTTGAAGATATTTTTCAAGTTGTGGATGGTATAAATGCAAGGTGAATTGATGTGAGATCATGTGTGGAATAGAGTTGAGTGTTGTGAAATTAAGTGCACAATTGTGAAATGCAATGCGAGCTATAATGCAAGATTGTTGAATGCAATGAGGTGAAGGTATTTTGATCTCTTGAAGGTTGTGAAGTGTTGTTGGAGCTATTATGGTGGATTCTTTGTTGCATTGAGATTGTGTTCTTTGTGTAACATTCTATCTTCTTTCTTCTTTCTATTATGGTAGTGAGCCTAGGCTATGAGCCTTTTTGGATAGTGTGTCTTATTTTGGCAGTGATCCTTTCTAGACAGTGTGTTCTATTCTAAAAGTGAGCCTTTTGTACCAATTTTTCAATTACTTATATTGTGAGCTAATCCTCACCATGGTTTTTACCTCCCAGGGTTTTCCACGTAAATCTGGTGTTCTCTTGTGCATCAGGTGTTATTGTTTTAGTTTATGTTATCTATATTTCATGTTTAAACATTATAAAAGATTTAATGAATGCATGTGGATCTAATCACTATTGATGGTTTTGATGTTTTAATTAGATACAACTGATTCACCCCCTCCCTCTCATTCATCTTGTTCATTAAATTGTATACATTACAAAGGAAACTTGTATGTTATATGTAATATTGGAATATTTAATGTGGGTTGAACATTGAAATATTCATTATGGATTGTACATTGGGAAAACTTAGTACTAAAAATAAAAAATTATTACCAAAAAGTAAATAAGAGGGATGTGGTTTAGAGGCACATGGTTTATGTAATACCACTTGGTGGTTTTGTGCAAGATTGTTTTTATAAAATCAAGCACATGAGTAGTTGTTGAGGTTGGGTATAATAAATTTTGGCTTGTTGGCTAAGATTGATTGAGAATCTCTTGTAAATAGTAAATTTGAGGAGAAAAAACATGGATTGGGATGCATGGTTACATGATTCTCATTTTCTTGTTCACATGGAATGACATTAGGGGCTTGATGTTTTAGAAGCCTTACACAGAGACTCTATAACTCTATTATTTTGTTCATGGATAATACTTTGAGTGTGTGAGTGCTTTTCAAGGTTGAGGTTTTTTCTCATAGGGGTTTTCTTAAGGTACATTGTATGTCATCTTAATCCAATATGTTTGTCTATTCTTTTGAATTGTAGATTTTGAATACTTCTTTGCATATTTTTCTCTCTTGAGATTATGTGGAAATAATTCATTATAAATATAAATTTCCTTTTAAAAAATATGGTTCAAGATACTAAGGATTCCTTTAATACTATTACCAAGTTCTTTAAATCTTCTACTAAAAAAGAGAAACTTATTTCCCAATTCTAAATCATTGTCAATGCAATATTTAAAGTGAAATTATTTCCCAAGTTCTTTAATACTTAGCTCTTTCCCAATTCTCAATCATTGTCAATGCAATATTTAAAGTGAAATTTGGGATATTATGGTTGGATCTCTAAATCCCCATTAGACCATAAATGTTCACATAAAATGGATACACTTTTTGTGTTAAACCAAATTTATAGTTAGATATTCAAAATATATTTTCTAATTAAAATATAGAACTCTTACTCTAAATATTAGAAGTATCGCTAGAGAAAGTTTAGGTATTTAATTTGCATTCAAGTTCTCCCTCCTTTTTACTAATGATATGCTTACATGTTCCTTTCCTAGCATTTATAGGAATCCTTGTCTTGTCCTAAGAATCTATACTAGGGGTAACCTTTTATATTTGCCTTGATAATTATCTCAAATTTATGTGGTTACATATTTATTATATGATGATGACTTGTTATATTACATGCTTTATTATGCTTATCTATTTTCTCCTTTTCTCCAATTACTTACATCATATATATGCAACCAATCTAAGAGGATGTATATTATATTAAAGTTCTTCATGTGTTTGATAAATATTGCAATAACACAACTATTAAAGTTATGATCATTTTATGGTACTATACAAGGCTTCATTACCTTATTTATATAAAGACCTTTTCTTGTGTCATTTGTAGAGTTAAATCCAATATGTATTCAAATAGAGGCCTTTCACATCTCATCTATATTCCAGTAAAACCTTTTTACTGAGTCATTACAAGGTTCAAAATTTCATTCCATATAGTCAAAGCCCTATATTACTTTCCATAACAAGGAAAATATCCTACTCATGCAACTTTTAATTCATATTTATCACAAATTGTGTGATAGACAATACTCATTGCATATTTTTTCTTAATTTTGTAGCTTCCAATGAAGCACTCATTGGAGGAAGAATTGAAAAAATCCTTTACTTTATGTGGATCAATATCCTTTGAGTTCCTAAGAAATATTTACATTAATGAACATTCACCTAGCAATTCACATGCACCTCTCAATAGGAATAAATATAATGGTGAATATTATAGACTCATGCCCTTTCTCTTATGTTTTGGGTCTTCTTTAGAGAGTGTCCTAAATGTAATAATTATCTTACAAGTCACATATACTTATCTAAATTTATCTCATGTAACATCACACATCTCAATCCCATCATCATTAATCCCCAAATTTGTCATCCCCATCCCTAAACATATATTTCACCACCTTGTATCATATTTGTAGGTGCATACTTGACCTAAGTCAATTCCATGGTTGCATATTTGAACCTTTAATTTTTAAAATTCAAATTCATTTTTTTTAGTTGGTTGGTTTACTAATTATTTTGAGCCAACCTAATAGATGTGCTATGGATATATGAGCTTGATTATACCATAAAGGTATTCATTCATTAATTTGGAAATAATCTAGGAATGAATTGAACACGTCTAGATTTAAATTTACAAATGAGAATAAAATGAATTTAGAGCATAATCAAAGAATTCAATAGAGCGCATCATCTTAAGTTCATTGTACACTTGCTTGTTTTCTTTGAAGTTGTTCTTAGAGCTATAAGCCACACTACTAAGGATTTGACCTATGAGAACATGAACCTTGCAGTTTGATATATTTCCCAAAGGTGTTTATAAATGCCACTAGCTCTTTCTAGTACTTATGATTCAAAAACTTAAGACAAACATGATTTAATACCTCAAAAAGTGTCAATTTATTCTCATGAATTATAAGAATATTTTCACGCATCAAATTAGATATACTCTTATAAATCCTATAGTTGCTAGAACATATTCAAATTCCCAAATCAACAATAAATAACAAAATTTTAAAAACCTAACAAACAAATTTTTAACATTTGAACAAAATCTTTTATATTTTTGATAGTTAAAGTAAACATTTACATTTATTTTATTTAATGTTCCTATTTACCTTTAGCATTTAGTTATGACAACTACACTGAACTTAATTAAAATTTTGAACTCCATGTTATTTAATTCTCTCCATAAACGCAAGTCAAAATAACTTTATTGTCATAATAAAAGTACCACCTAGATAAACAGCACGCTAAAACAACTTTATTACAATTTATTATCATGAAAACTTGCATTAACGTATGCTAATAAAAAATCCATGCATATGGATAAAGCATATTGGTTTTCTAAGATTCAATGCTTAGATAGAACATTCTCAACAACCTTATCCACTTAAAAATAGGTGATAAGTCAAAAGGGTGATCCCCATTTAGTAAGCATTTTATAAAGAAGGGCTTTGTTCTTTTTCTTTAAAGATGTTTTCATCTTTGTGTATACAAACAAAATTGAACAACTTTAACTTTAGACTGAAGATTTCAGTGATTGTGCAGGCAACTAAAATAGACTAACAATGGCTTAGAGGTACAGATACTAAAGTATGCCTCACCAAAGTTGGACAGAGTACAAAGTTCTAAAAGACAAGAAAAGACCACACAAAATATAATACAAAGTTCTAAAAGCCAAGAAAATACCACACAAAATATAAAAGACAAGGCTTTCCTCACTTAGTCTCAAGGGGAATGCTCAACTCTATTCCTTTGTCCTTGTTAATTTCTATAAAACCCATATGCATTTATGCACACAAATACTTTTGTTTTTTTAATAACTTGGTGTTGTATAAAGAAGTTTATAAAAATGGGTGGAATAAATGAGATTCCAAAGCTTTTGTTAAAAGGTTTTTTTATTTTAATATTTGTGAGAGGGATATGTGATTGAACAATGGAGTTGAAAAGTGGGTAAAGTAATTATTTATAGAATATGAAATGATAGTGATAAGTTAAAATGATGTATAAAAATAGAATGAATAAATATAAATGAATGTATGTAGATTCTAGATAAGATTCTTAAATTGGGTGAAGATACAATCATACTAGAGTTTGTATGGGTGTAGAATCATTTAATGTAGACAAAAGACTAAATTATAATATAAACTTTCAAAGTCATGATAAAGGGGACATGAACAACAAAAAAATGATAAAAATAATTGTATTCTAAAAAAATGTTGTAACATTGCTATAAATTGATTAAATTGACAAAATGTAGACAACCTTGAAAGAAATATGAAATTGATAATAAGAAGAGTTAAATTTAGACAACAGAGCTCACAAAATCATCTACACCTAGGACAAGAGAAAATAAGATGACTACATAAGAGCTTGCCAAAATGTTTAAGCCCCCATTTTGGTCTTTTGACATCCATAGACAATCTAGAAAAATATGAATTTTTTTTGTGTGTGCTCTTTCTTCATATTGTACTAAATGGGACTAGAAGGGGTCACACCCATTAAACTAATGTAAAAAGAGATAAATTACAAAGCCATTGCCAATAGCAAGGAGATAAAAATAAATAAAGGTTGTCCTGAAAGACTACATCATTTTTACAAGAGTTGATAAGAGAGCTTTCAAAATTTATTGATGTATAAACCTTGAGTTAGTTTTTATTTATTAAACTTGCTACATTTGCTTTTTTTTCTTTCACTTTCCCTTCTCCTTTATTATGTGTCTTCTCCTTTATTATGTGTCTTTTCCTCCTTTTGGCTATAGATTGTTGCAATTCTAAGTAGAAAAACAAAGTTTATTTGACTTCTCTGATATGTTCTTAACTCCTACTACCCAAATTTATCACATTGGATTTCAAAGAGGCATGCAAGTCCTCCAAGCACTTAGATTTTATAGCTTATCTTTCCTCATTCAAAATACCATGTTGTGGCAATTGTTGAGTCTTGTATTAATTAGATATACTTCCCCCTAAGAAAGCTAGTGAAAGCTCTAGATAATTTTGACTACAACAAAGGAGAGAAAAATGTTCAAAAGAATTTGGTTAGCTCCACTAATGATAGAATTAGATGGAAATTCATTTTCTAAATGTTTAATGGTCTAGATTTGACCAAAAAAATTATACATGTTCAAGGATGACAATGCTTGAATAATCATTAATGTGCCATTGTTTGAATCATTCCCTCTTCAAAAATCAATTAGACAAGGATTCCCACTACCTCTTTATCTTTACTTGTTCACAACTAATTCTCTTGGTTATCTCCTACATCATGATCATCAACATAATAATTAGAGGTATTTATTTCTTGGTAATATTTGTGATGTAAATTTTACATCACTTTGATTATAAGACCATATTGAAATATACCACATTAAATTATAAAGGAAAATACTGATTTTATTTATCCCCCTCGTGAGTGAACCACAATGAATAAATGGGAAAAAGGACATAGATTCCTATATTATTTTCTCCTTTCATTTATAATATCTTAATTAAATTACTTTCAACAATCTAATCCACTTAAGATAATTTAAAGACTAATGCTATATTTTTTGTATTTAAAATATTCTGAGAAAGGGGAATAATGATTGAACAATAGAGTTGAAAAGTTGATAAATTAACTATTTATAGAATATAAAATGATAGTTACAAACTAAAATTATGTATAAAAATAGAAATAACAAATATATATGAATAAACATAGATTAGGGGAGAGGGGCCCATAGTGGAGCAGGGTCCAATAGTGGGGATAGAAGTAGTCCTTAGTGGGCCCCATAGTGGAGCACCTTAATATCCAATTGCAAAACACTTTTTATCCATAAAGTACACAAATTGACAAATCATGTGATTCCACATCAATGCACCAATAAAACATGACTTAGTGCACCACTATTTGTCTCACTTTTCTTTGGGCATTTTTGGATACCTCAACAAAAAGCATGTTGATGTGGCATCATATTTGTTGATGTGGCCCTAAAATGAAATAAACACGTGAGTTTCCAAATAAACTATTGTACAAAAGTGGGAGTGATTTGAAATTTCCAAATAGAATTTTGAGAAACACAAAGTTAGGGTGCTCCACTATGGGCCCCTCTTGTTGAGATGATGCAGTCATAGTGTCCTTGATTAAGCTACAATCTTCAATGGAAGACCTTTGCTAGGAAAGATATTCAACCACACAGAAAGTGTTGCAACAATGGCATGCAAATAGAGATTCTATTATGATGATATGAGATATGTTACAAGAGTACATGTGCCTGATTAAATAGGCAAGAGTGAAAACCTAAAATGCACAAGATGTTGCCAAGTGTCTAAATCACACTACATGTGACAACATGTGAACCCTACCTAGGAAATGATAAAAGATTGAGATAAGTTCTAGAAGTACAACTCATCTTCTAGAAGGAATCTTATCCCCTACAAACATGGAAAGGGGAATTACCCCATTATTAATGATTTTTCTAATTTATGCAACCTAGGACTAAATTAAATTAATGCAACACCTAAGTTAACTTATGCTAGTGTAATAATTAATTAATTACACTAACACCCCCCCATAAGTGCAACTTAGGGAGAAAATGCAATGATTATGCAAAGATGATGGGTCCCGGCTACATCATGGCCATTTTAGGTACCCATTTACATGATGAAAATGCAACTAATCTCCCACAACTAGAGAAAAGGGAAAACTTAGTGGGAAGAAAATCCCTCTCCAAAAAGGAGATGAAAAAGAAGAAAAAATTATGGAAGAATGATTATTGGAGGACTCAACATCATCCCCACAAGGACTACAATCATCACAAAGATACAAAAAAGAAAAAAAATTGGAGAATAGATATTCCCCCCCATAAAGGAGAGTGGTCCCCTCTAGGATGTCTTCAAAGCTTGTGATGAATCAGCTTGGTTGAGTTTTGATTGCTCTCTAGTCAGTCGCACACAAAAAGTCTCGAATGAAGGCATCACAAAGCTGTCTCCAAGGCCATCCATAGTAGAATAAAAGGAAGTAGCAAAATAAGAAAAATAACCTTTTAACTTGGACAAGATCATGAAGATGCATTCCTTGTCAATTTTATCTTTACCACACCCTAATAGTTGTGTCCTCAAAGACTTGAATTTTACCAAGTAGTCTTCTATGGAGAGGAATTGATCAACTAAGAGTGAAGCTAGTTCTGACTCTAACTGCAATGCACAAACATCATTGACATAATTGAACAATTCCTTGAGTTTATCCCAAACCTCCTTAGGAGTGGAGCACCCCTCAATATGGAAAAACAAGGATTTGGAGACATGAAGAGCAATAAGTCTCATGGCCTCCTCACACTTGATTCGATGCTGAAACTTCTCATATTCCCTAGTCAAATGTGGTTGATTCTCATTCAACGTTGATCATAGGCCCTTTGACCAAAGGAGACATTGCATGCTGACTTTCCATGTGTGATAATTGTTGGGTGTGAGAATCTCAAATCCTATAACTACCATTAGAGAAAGAACAACTATACAAGACAAAAATATTTGAAAGGAAATACTGGAAATCTGATGATATGGCAATGCTCAACTGAAATGAAGCCCCCTTGATACAAACAACTTCCTCCAAAAAAGCAGGATATTCAAGTGAAGACAAAAAACACTTAAGGTGACAAACTACCAAATCACTTCACCTAAAGTTGATTCTGAAAAGAATGAAGGATTGATGGAAAATATACTGCAATACCTCTCTGATGCTACAAGAATGGTAGAATTTTGACAAACTAAAAAAGAGATATCACCTTCCAAGTCAAAATTAGGGTTTTCACTCCAACTAAATAGAATTTTTTATGAAAGTAGAATCTAGAAAAATAGAGTACACCACTGAAAAGTAGACTCCAAGAGCTTTCCAAAAGTATATTGTTTGTGAAATTTTAATATCGTATGCAAAAGATACGGCCTCCGGAAGATCATTGTTGTAATGGATTTGCATAGGCTAACTAGGCGCAAGAATATAACACCCAAGGGCTAAAAAAATAAGCCCTTGGTCGTTGATGTGACCGCAGGCGTAGCAGGGGCAAAAAAATGTGCTCCCACCTGGAGCAACATCGAAGCGGCAGATTGAATGAGCGGTGGTGGCACGATCAATTGTGATGGTGTCATTGCTTAGGTTTTGGTAGAGCCTCTGGATCTTCACAGGACCGACATCTGGGGGCTGAGTCTTCGGCAAGAGAGGGTGTCGACAGCCAAAAACTTGACTCCAGCAATGGAAGCCAGGAAACAATGGCCAACAGAGTGAATGGTGACTGTCAGCAACAAACACTGATGGTGGCAGGGCTAGATGATGGTAGCTAACGACAACGGTGGTCAGCTTTTGCAGACTGAATCAAATGGAGGCTGACAAAATATTTTTGAATATTAAAAAAAATACAATTCAAAAATAAAATGCCGATAGAAATAAAATTTAAATTTGCAAAAAATGTGAGTGTATACTGACCGAATTAAACACTATAGCCCATAGAAAAAATAGTTATGCCGACTATATAATAAAATAACCAGTCACCCATAGATATTTAATTTTTGCCCAAACTATATAAAAATTTTCCCGAATGATGAAATAAAAAATGCTTGATGATTCTAAAACAAAATTTCCATGATGGAGCGCTGAAAGGGAGATTTTTTTCTGCAAATTTGTATAGATAGTACAAAAAAATGCAAACCCTAAATGATACCTCAAATGGCTCTCAGATGATATGTCTGCAATTTTGATGAATGAGCAGGCGATCTATGGGTTTTGAGGCCTTTTGGATGCAATGGAGAGGTCGGAGAGAGCCTAATGGGCACCAGAAATAAGCTTGGTTCCTAAGTAGAACCAACTAGCCTACAAGGAAAAACCTCCAAGCCTACAAAGAATCTCACAAGCCAACTTTCTTGATCCTGGGATGAAATTTCACTAGAAAAGCTCTAATACCATGTTGAGATGATGGAGTCATAGTGTCCCTAATGAAGATGCAGTCTTCAATGGAGGACCTTTTCTAGGAATGATATTCAACCACACAAAAAGTGTTACAACAATGGCATGCAAATAGAGACTCTACTATGATGATATGAGATATGTTACAAGAGTACATGTGCCTGATTAAATAGGCAAGAGTGAAAACCTAAAATGCACAAGATGTTGCCAAGTGTCTAAATCACACTACATGTGACAATATGTGAACCCTAGCTAGGAAATGAAAAAAAATTGAGATAAGTTCTAGAAGGACAACTCATCTTCTAGAAGGAATTGTATCCCCTACAAACATGGAAAGAGGAATTACCCCATTATTAATGATTTTCTAATTTATGCAACCTAGGACTAAATTAAATTAATGCAAGACCTAAGTTAACTTATGCTAGTGTAATAATTAATTAATTACACTAACACCTCTCCCCTATAGATAAATTTTTGAAACAAGATGAAGACATGGTCATTATAGAGTTTCTATAATTGTAAAATCTAGAGTAGACATGAAACTAAACTACAATAGAAACCTACAAAATCACAAGGGAATACAAACACTAATAAGAAAATGATGATAAAATAAATGTATACTAAAATATTGTTCTAAACAATACTATAGACACTTAAAATGTGACCTTAACCAACCACACCTAATTTTGGCTTATCCTAATGCATTAATTAAATGAATAATATTTATTGAATTAATTTTTTCATTGCCCTTATCCATCACCTTCAATTAAATAGACTTCACATTTATTTAATTAACTCTATCCTTTATCCTCAAATCCTTCAACTTAATTAATTAATTAATT
Source organism: Sequoia sempervirens (assembly GCA_007258455.2). Classification (NCBI taxonomy): domain Eukaryota; kingdom Viridiplantae; phylum Streptophyta; class Pinopsida; order Cupressales; family Cupressaceae; genus Sequoia; species Sequoia sempervirens. The sequence continues at coordinate 632,082,602 of VDFB02270651.1, forward strand.
ATCAATTAATTAATTAATTTAGGCTAATTAATCCCTGTCACCTTTTCTCCATTATTTAATTTTAATTTATCTCTCAATCCTTATCCATTTAATCATATCCCTTTATCTTATTCACATGGATCACAATCTAAATTTTTTTGTATGTCACAAATGCCCCTTTCACATGTCTAACTAAGACCTTGTGTAGATTCATTGAACCTATACACTTCCCAAAATTCTAATTAACTTTCCATCTCAACCATTCGTGTAATATCATACCTCTTAATCCTATCCATTCACATAATGATGTTGTCCTAATGCACATCTTAAACCTAGGCCTTATCCCTCACATGACACTTGTCACATGACTACAACTTTGATCCAAACCCAAATCCTCATCCAATCTAGCCATCCATAAGCCAATTCATCTTGGCCCTTGATTTATCTCATGGAAATTCTATAAATGTGATGCCTTACATCCAATTTGTAAATATCGTCCATATTCATAGTCTTATGTTGTTGATTTTTCTATCTACTTCTCTCATTTCTATATACTTCTTCCATAGCTTAGCTAATCTTCCATCATCATATCCTTATCTTCCTTTTCCTATAATCATATTGTTTTTTTTATGCTTCTCCATACAATAACATAATAATATCTTTATAGACTTGAGTTATTATTATTCACATATATCTATTTTGTTATTATTTTAATAATACAAACCTTGAATTAAGAGCACACACAATTCAATACATATTTATTTTGGACTGCCCATGGAGGTTGAAAGAAACAAATAGGAGCTTTTGAAAAGCTCATATGTTATATCACCTTATTTTCTTGTCTTAGATTATGTAATTTTATGAGTTATATTCTCTAGATTCAACTCTCCTTACTGATACTTTCATATTTCTTCTAGGATTCTTTGTTATTTTTTCATTTTAAATAGCTTATAGTATTTGTAGACACCTAAAATATAACCTTACCCAATTGTGCCTAATTTTAGACTATCTTAATCCATTAAATAAATAAATAAAATTTATTTAATTAATTAATTTATCCATTGCCATTATCCATCGCCTTTAATTAAATGGATTTCACATTTATTTAACTAATTCTAGCCTTATTCCACATCCTCCAACTAAATTAATTAATTAATTAATTTAGAATAATTAATTCCCATTACCTTTTCCTCCATTGATTGCATTGGATGGATTGGATAGAGATGGTTGGATTGGAAGGATGATAGAAGATAAATAGATTAAATATGATAGATATATGATAAATGGGTTGGATAAGATAGGATTAGATGGAGGATAGGATGATTAGGATAGAATAGAGGAATGGATAGGATCCAATGACAATGGAGAACCAAGCGTTAGTATAAGGATGAAAGGATGGGGGATTTCTTAGATGGGAGATAGAGGAATGGATGAGAAGAAATGACAAGGAAAAACAAAGCCTTGGGGAAACAATGAAAGGATAGAGGCATTGTTTGGATAGGAGAGAGGGGGATTAAGTGGATAGATCTCCAAGGACTATGTTGTAAAGTATTAAGATTCCCCGCACTAGAGGTAGTACAATCATGGATGGAATATGATGAGTGATTAATGAGGTGGAAGGATAGTGCATAAGGGAAATGGATGGAAGATGATAAGTGATTCATGATGTGGAATAATAGTGTATAAGATACATGGATGGAAACAAGAGTAAGGCTTTTATTTCCTAAAGCATGCATATATATTCCCCCCTAGCTCTCTATCAAGATCTAGTGTGAAAAGAGAGGATGAATTGGATAAGATGAGAGGATGGAGATAGGATAAGGGATATGGGATAGAGGATATGTATAGGATGATCAAGATCGAGTGGATAAGATATGGATGCATGGATATTTGACCCCTAGGATCCTCATCAAGATGAAAGATGGGAAGGGAGGATGAAGGTGTATAGGATGAGGGGAATGAGATAAATGATATGGATGGGATAAGATAGATAAGATATGTGATGATTATGAATATCCTTAGCCTTATCAAGATCGTGGAAGAGGAAGGATGGACTTAGATAGGATGATGGACATGAGATGTAGATAGTAGAGGATGTGGATAGGATATGGTATGAATGAATTTTTCCCCCCAAGTGTAGAGTGCAAGAGGATGTGGGATTACACATGAAATCTTTTTTTTAGGTTTTCATCATGGTACTTACCCAAGGGACCACAAGAAGTGGTTTTCACCATTGGACGAATGATTTATCTTTAATTTTTTCATTTTTTTCATTTTTTTTCTTTTTAAGAATTTTTAGAATAGAAAGGATGGATAAGGATGTGGATAGGTAGATTTGGAAGATAGTGTATGGATGATAGGGAGATGGAGGATTTAATCAAGCATCTAGTTCCATGGATTGGTGAATAGAGAGGAATAATATGAAGATTTTATGGATGGGTTGATGTACATAGGATGTGTGCCTTTTTTGATGTTGATTGGATATTTGAGGTTATAGATAAATAGGATGAAAGGATTTTGAGATAGGGAGGATGGAGGTAGGATATGGAGGGATGTAAGGACCTAATATGGATGGAAGGGATGGATTATTTGGTTTTGGGACATAGGGACCAAAATATATGAAAGGGATGAAGGCTTGGGATTTGGAACATAATGGCCCAAGATAGATTTGGAGGATGGGGAATGTGGATATTTGGATTTAGATGGTGGGATTTTGGACTTGGGATGGATGGATGATGTAACAAAATATTGATCTTGGTAGCCAAGGCCATGATAATTAGGATTTTATTGGATTTGGATGGGTTCTAATATGCCTTTCTCATGGTATCCTAACCCTTTGCCTCGATAATGCATGTTTTGATCAATTATTTTTGCAATAGGATACTTATTATTTTGGAAACAAGATGCGAGTCCATTTTTTAGTGGGTTATGATATGGAAGGAATGATAGGATAATGGAGTAAACCAGCTTGGATGAAAGTGGATGAACCCATTTGATAGGTATGGGGTTCATGGGTAGCTTGGATAGGGGTGATGGGATCTTGTGTAGGATTAGGATCATGACATGGAGATGAAGGGATGCTTTGATCTTGTCTTAGGTAGGATAATGAGGGGGAGTGGAAGGGATTCTTTGCTCTTGATTATGAGATTGAGATGGATCATGACATAGAGTGGTATGGGTGTCTTGATCATGATATGGAAGAGGATCATCAGATAGGATAGAATGTGTTCTTTTATCTTGATTTGTATATGGATCATGAGATGGAAGGGAAGAGAAATTTTCTCATGAGATGCAAGGACATTACTAGATGGATGGAAGGAATTTTTTTATTGATATGGAGGATAATCCATGATAGCATTCTTTAGAATAAGGGATTTACATAGTTAATTTGATGTGGATGGTGTGATGGGGAAGGAAGGTTGGATAGAATTTTCCAATTGGGTAGATGAAGGGATAGGAGATTCATAAGGTTTAGGGGATTGGGGTTTATCTTGATGTGGAGGGGATGAAGGTGGATGCATGACATGGGAAGATTGCATAAATGTTTTTTTCATGGTTATATATCCACCTTTGCTAATAGTCCTTGGAGGAAATCATGAGAGATATGGGATGAAGTGGATTTGTAAGATTGGGCTGATGTATATTTTAAGGATGTGGGAGATACACAGGTGGAATAAGAAGTGTAAGCTTCGATGGATTGGTAATTTGAGGATGAGGATGGGGATCTTGAAAAAGAGTTGGAGATAGGGATTTAGTGTGTGTATGGTTTGGAGGGGAGTTTTGAATATAGGCTTGGTTTCCATTGTCAAAAAGAAGGGGAAGGGTAATCAATAGGAGATAGATTGAGATTGGTTGGAGATGGGGATGATGGAAGTTTGGAACCAAAACTAATGAAGTATCTAAGCATTGAATCTTTATCATTATTGAAGTAGTGTGTGAGGATGAAATCAGTGGTGGTGGATGGTAAGGATGTGGGTGAGATTTGAGGGTAACTTTGGATGGGGATTTGGTTCACATTATCAAAGGTAGGATAAGGAGAACTAATGGATATGTGAGGAGGTGTGATAGGGTAGTTTTTTCTATTCATTTCTTGGATAGAAGGAATTTGATTATGGATAGGTGATTGGTGGAATCTTGGATAAGGTTATCTATTGAAAATGGATTCAAGGTGGTCCACAAGATTCTCACTATCATCATAGGGATTGTACTCACGTTGGTCAACAAGGCTATCGTCATCATCATAAATGTATTTGGGTTTAACCTGGAGTGTGATATTTGGTCTTGTTGGGTTAGGATATGGGTTCATGATGTTGGGTTGGGTTGGGTTGGAATGTGTGAGGTTGTATTAAAATAGATTATATTAAATGGTTAGACATTGTGGAGGATTGAATGGAAGAGGAAACTTTGGGTTTGATTTTGGATGAGGGTGGAAACTAGGATGTTCAATTAGACATGGACTAGGGATTATAAAAATAGGACCTAATGATAAGGATCAAGGATAAAATTGGAGTTGGAGTGAATATGTGGATGAAGGATTAGGTTGGCTAGAATATTGGATTGAAAAGACCTTAATGGGTGAGATATAATTTTGTGTTATGCCCTTACTTCCATAGTGCATATGGTTATGAATAGTCAGCTTGTTGATATCTTAACTCTTAATTAAGTCATATTATCATTAGTTTATTGTTATTTAGTTGGTTGGGTTGGCCTAGGTCTTATATAGGTGTGTCTAAGTCTGCCTAGGTGATATCCTAGGTATAAATAGGTATATATAGGTATATATAGGAGGTTGTGAGACTTATTTCACCATCAAGTTGTGAAGTGTGTTCTCATTAGAGATATTTGGAGGTTTTCCCCCTCAAATTGGCTGTTATTCTCAGTTATTATCAAGTATTTGTATGATATTCATATCATATTCTCCTATTGTGCAAGTCATTTCATAACAAGTGGTATCAAAGCATGATCTTGGCACTGTAGAGGCAAGGTTTTTTCTCAATATTGGAGGCAATTTTGGGAAGAGCATATCATTTAGATTTTGTCAAAAAAAAATTATAATTTTTAAAGATTTTTTGAAGAACATATTAAAGAAGCTATAGTCCAAATTTTAGAAGAATTGGAGCAGAATTGAGTGAATTATTGCAGAATCAGGGTTTCTACACAATTTATTTGGAATCTTCATATCTCTCACATCTTGTCGAATTGGAGCCTAATTTTTATTGGGTTTTTGAATAAATACTAAAGGAGCTTACAGTAAAAAATTTGGAGGAATTGAAGTAGAAATAAGTAAGTTATTGAAAAATTAAGGTTTTCACAAATATCACTCTCAAGGTTGCAAATCTACTTATTTCTTGGAAAATTTTCTAGGTGAGTTATTTTGGCCTTAGTAAGTTACAATTAAAAATTTAGAGAATTTTAGTTTCATTTGTGTCATTTATTGCAAAATAATCGGTTCCCATCATGATGGGGCCTACAACAAGGGGCAAAAAGAATGTTGTCACACCAGGGAAGACTCCTGATAAGGATTGGGTAACAATAGAGGATATTAATCCTTATGAGGAAATAAGTAAGGTCAAGGAATAAATTTCCTCAATGGATATGGATATTTGTGACCTAAGAGGAGATATATACGACATACGAAGCATGTTAAGTGCCTTTATGAATGAACCAAGAAAGGAGGCCTCAAGCAACAAAGAACTAGAAGAAGAAGAAGGAGTAGAAGAAGATGAAGAAGAAGAAGTAGAAGAAGAAGTAGAAACATAAGAAGAAGAAGAAGAAGAAGAAGAAGAAGAAGCATATGAAGTAGTAGAAGAAGAAGTAGAAGATGAACCAAAAGAAGTAGAAGAAGAAGAAGCAAAGAAGAAGTGAAAGAAGAAGTGAAAGAAGAAGAAGAAGTTCCTAATCAAGCTATTCAACCAATACAAGGGTACCATGTACTATTCCTCACCTCTTCCTCTATGACACATCAAAAGGTTCAAGTAAAGGAAGAACACATTCATCACCATCAAGAGCTTGATGCAAAGGGAAGATGCATCTTGGAGCTGAAGTTAATTTTCCAGACACGCATGAAGAAGCTAGGGACATCAACAGTTCCAAGTTACCTCATTATAAGGAAATATTTTCTAGTTGAAGTTACCATGTGGGATGACGAAGATTATATGAAGAAACTACCACAAGCATTTAGCATTGAGGACAACACTTTTGAAAAGGTGGGGGGGATGTTATGCCCTTACTTCCATAGTGCATATGGTTATGAATAGTCAGCTTGTGGCTATTTTAACTCTTAATTAAGTCATATTATCATTAGTATATTGTTATTTATTTGGTTGGGTCGACTGAGGTCTTATATAGGTGTGTCTAAGTTGTCCTAGGTGATATCCTAGGCATAAATAGGTATATATAGGAGGTTGTGAGTCTTATTTCACCATCAAGTTGTGAAGTGTGTTCTCATTAGAGATATTTGGAGGTTTACCCCCTCGAAGTGGCTTGTTATTCTTAGTTGTTATCAAGTATTTGTAGTGTATTTCATATCATATTCTCCTATTGTGCAATTTATTTCATAACATTTTGGAGGGATTTAGAAAGCTTGGATGGATAGGGAATAAGATTAGGAGGATAAATGGGTTTGAATGATTTGGAGGGATGGAGGATTGGATGAATGGATTTGGATGAAAATATTGGGAGAATGGGTGGATTTGGATGAAGGTTATGTTTACTTGACCAGGAGATAGATTTGAAAGCATACAAACAAAAAAATTGGCTTGCAAAATTTGGAAGATATGTATGCACTAGTTTAGCACAAGAAGACACACCAAACACTAGCACAATCTTAGAATTATTCAAGTGGGATTATTAATTTAGTGTGTTTCCACTAGCCAAATGCTAATACTTCCAAATGAATGGATGACTAGGGTATGAAAAGGTCATGTGCCACCTTTACACCCCTTACCTTAGAAGGACAAGGCCCTACCAAGGGATATATGTTACCTCGATAAGAGAAAATACATGGTAAGTAGCTTCAAACATTATCAGTTGTACCCTAGACCACACTAAGCAATGACCAAAAGGTCTTAAACTAGAATGAACGAGGTTTCTAGGGAGTCCTCCAAATACCTCAAGGTTACAAGAGGCCCAAATCCATATATGGAAGAGAATAATGTTAAATAGATAGGAGGAGATGGTAACCCACTCTCCACCTTCACTTCTCCAAGGTATAAAATTATTATAGGTTTAGCCAAGATTGACAAGATTCCACTTCCAAGAGAGGTTTCTTTCGATTCACCTCCCACTCTTTATACTTCGCTAGAATGCTAAAGTTGAGGTTGTCCCCTCGGGTGATGGAATCCCTTGGTAGGCTTCCTAAAATGAATGATCCAAGTGTTTTTTGGTCACCCACAATCACACAAAGTGCAAGGGGAGATAATACACATGTTGGGTTCCTTGGGATAAAAAAGAAAAGGAAAGAAAATAATAAGTGAGGTTTTGATCCTCAAGATCACACAAAGGTGCAAGAGGAAAGCATACACATCACTCACTCGAAGAAACACAAATAATAATTAACCTTAAGAAAATAAATGTTCCTAGATTAGTGGGAAAAAGAAAACCTTGGAAAAGTTAGTCTACAACAAAGATGTTAGTAGTTTGACTCTTTTTCCTTTGACAAGTGATTTCAAGCTGCACAATAATGGGTTAAATGACAAAGTGATCAAAGAAAATGATAGCTAACATTAAGATAACTAGAAAAATTTGGAACCCTTTTATGATGGGGGTTGGTACATTCAACCCATAAGGGGTGTGGGGGGATAGATGTGATCACCCACTAATAGGGGTTTGAGGGTGAAGTCCCTGAAGAAATTTGTTTTTGGATAAGAAAAAAGATAGAACTTGGAAAACTTATGAAATAAATTGAACAAAAGCATAGATCTATGAAATAGAGGCATTGCAAGGCCAAAAAGAGGCACCTTTTGATAGAACAAAAGAGAAAAACATTGAAAAAGAAGAAATCTATACCTATGCAAAGGTGTGGCTTTGTGAAGAAGAAGCACAAAAAGTTGAAATGGAGGTGAAAAAAGTCAAAACAAAAGTGTGAAAATTGAGAACAAAGGCGTGAAAAGTTGGAATGAAGGTGCAACATTGTAAAAGAAAAGAACTAAAAGTAAAAATGTAGGTATAGAAAGTCGAAATGTAGGTGTGGATTTATCGAATAGAAGCACATTTTTGTAGACACCCTAGATTTGAAAAAAAAATGATAATCGACCCTAATTTATGCAAAATAGAATGTTAGATAAATATAAAAGATGCACACAAGATAGACTAGAAAAACCTACAAACAAAATGTTAGGAAAAATGTAGAAATAAATAGAGAAAACCAAGAGTTAGCACTAAAAATAGCTAAAAAATTAAGTAGAATATAGGTGTGGTTTCTTAGAAGATAGGCATTGAAAGTCAAAATGTAGGTGTGGTTTCTCAGAAAAAAGATTGAATATTAAAATATAGGCATAAAATATTGAAACAGAGGTGCAGTTTCCTAGCACAAGGGTGCCAAATGTTGAAATGCAAGCATAATGAGTCACTACAAAAGTGTGACAATGAAGGCATGAAACATTGTGATGGAAGAGCAGTTTTGTTGAACAAAACTGCTAAATCATAGAGCTCAGAGCCGAACCAAAGCCTATAACTAAGAAATACATAAAAACTCAAAATAAAGGTCAAAATAGGAATGTGGGTCCCATCGGGCATGCCAAAATAGAGATTAAAAAATGGATAGAAGGTAAATAACATAGAAGATAATGCAATACACACAATACCTTCACCTAAAACCCTTCTTTCTCCTTAGATAGAGTTGAAGTACAGTGCACCCTAGCTCCACTTGATGTGCTCTTTCATGTGTTGATGGAGGAATTTGGTTTCTTATGAAACCATCAACATGACGATAGGATTTGGATGATAAGGATATGATTATGGAAGATTAGTTAAGCTATGGAAGAAGTAGATAGAAAATGAGAGAAGCAGATACAAAATTCAACATGAGGCTATGAATATGGAAGATCCTTACAAATGGGATGAAAGGTCTCTCATTTATAGAATTTCCATGAGAGAAATCAAGGGCAAGATGGATTGGCTAATGGATGACTAGGATTATATGAGGATTAGGGTTTAGATCAAAGTTGTAGTCATGTGACAAGTGTCACATTAGGGAGATGCTCTAGGTTTAATATATGCAATTAGGGAACCATCCTTACATGAATGGATAGGATTAAGAGGTGTGATATTAAATGAATGGATGAGATAAAAAGTTAGTTGAACTTTTGAGAAGTGTCTAGGTTCAATGAATCTATACAAGGAGTTAGCTAGGCATGTGAAAGGGACACTTGTCACATGATGAATAGTTTAGATTGTGATCCTTGTGAATGGAATCAATGGCTAGGGTTAAATAGATAATGATTGAGGGATAAGGTGGAATTAAATAATAGAGGAAAAGATGATGGGAATTAATTAGCCTAAATTAGTTAATTAATTAATTTAGTTGGAGGATTTGGGATGAGGCTAAACTTAATTAAATACATATAAAATTTATTTTATTAAAGGTGATGGATAAGGGTAATGGATAATTTAATTAATTAAATAAATATTATTTAATTAATTAATGGCTTAAGGCAGGCTAAAATTATGTGCGGTTGGGTAAGGTAAAATTTTAGGTGTCTACAAATACTATAGGCTATTTAAAATGAAAAAAAATATAAAGAATCCTAGAATAAGTATGAAATTATCAATAAGGAGAGTTGAATCTAGAGAATAAAACTCATAAATCACCTAATCTAAGACAAGACAAAATAAGGTGATATAACATATGAGCTTTCCAAAATATCCTATTTTTTTCTTTCAACCTCCATGAGTAGTCCAAAAGAAATATGTATTGTTTTGTGTGTGCTCTTAAAATTCAAGGTTTGCATTATTAAAAAGAATAAAAAAATAGATGTATGTGCTCTCAATTAAAGGTTTATGTTATTACAAGAATAAAATCATGTTCCTACATACCATGGTGCCATCAAGGTTATTATCAAGGTTATTCCTTTACACACTTAACACATCACCCTAGTCCTTATATCTTGGTACATAAAATCAAGTGTTATATCAAATAAAGGTTGCTTAAACCCCTTTAGGTGTCTTGTGTAACTATGTGAATTACTGGTATTCCACTTGCTTATGTACATGATATTAAAGATATATTTTTTATGTGCTATTATTGACTACTTTTTTAATACATGATCTTAATTTTCCTTCTAGTTAATCAATTGGTTTGAATATGAATTAATATCCCCAATATTAGGCAATTACAATTTGTCTCCCTCTTTTTGGTAGGTGGAGGATCCTTTAGACATCCTCTTGTGCAACTATAGTCTCTTCTATCTGAAGATAGAATAATTGTGTCCAAATACCAAATCTCTACAAAGGTGATCAACACCTAGAAATCAAATCCCACAATAGGAATACACCCCATATAGCCAAATCCTACTTTATCTAATAGTATAATATCTACTTGTTAAGCACAATATCTTACTTATGTAGTATCATGTTACTTGTGTATGTAGTATTTAGTTATCAATAGGTAGTAACATTTATTTAGTCTAGATATTTAATAGTTATTTTTATGTTTATTTTGAATGCTTTATCGATGTTACTTATCTAGATCTCTTCTTATTTATTCTTTATGTTGAATGTACAAGACAACTGAGAGGGGAGTGAATCAGTTGTACATTAAAAACCCTCATTAATATTTAGATCCACATAGACTTGAACATTAACCTTTGATCTGTTAGAATGATTTAGTATGAAAGCAAATAACATAAACTAAAACACATCAACACCATGCACAATAGAACACTAGATTTACATGGAAAACCAAAGAAGAGAAAAACCACGGTGAGGATTAGCTCACAATATAAAGTAATTGGAACACTGAATATAATAGGCTCATTGTCGGAGGGATCACTTCCCAAAAGAAAGAAGGGCTCACTGCCAATGACTCATTGCCAAATTACAAAAAAGAAGAAATAAGAATGTTATAGTGAGAAATCCTTCTTAATGCAATAGAAAATTCCACCACAACATGACCAACACATTTGTAGCCTTTCTAAAGATAGTAGACACCTTCTGCTCATTGCTTCCATTAGCCTAACACATTAAAGCTTGCATTGCATTTTAAAAAAAATCACTTCACACTACATTACACACCTTAATTTTCTATCAACTCAACACTTATTTATGCCATCTTCAACATTGAAAATAATTAACAAGGTCAGTTATGCACCTCAATAGTGCAAATTCAAATTAGGGAAAAAATAAGCATTCTCATTGTGATAGGGCGAATTTAGGTGCTAGAATACGAGCAGCAAACAATAGAAAACAAATAACACTAAAAACACTCTACACCTCAAGATTAGCCTAGTTGGATTCAATACAAAATAAAGATGACAGAATGAAACCTTTTACCTTGTCTTGAATCGATCATTTGGTTGGCCCTTCGATCTTTGGTGTTGTATGCTCTTTGGATGGCAAGAGATGTAAATTATATGATGGATGAAAAATGGATGGAAGTGGATGAAAACATGAAAAATGGCTAAGTATGGGTTGAGAATTTTTTTTGCAAGAGTTTGGCTACTATGAATGATCTCCCCCCAAAATGAGAGAAAAGAGAGGGTACTTATAGAGATTTTTAAATTCTCTAGGGAAATGGATGATCAAGATTGAGCCACCAAGATCAAGATGTAGGGCTAAGGTGAGTTGACAACTCACAAGCACTCACATCTTGACATGTGGCAAGTGATATGGCCTAAAAAGGGTGATGTGTACATGAAGTGGAAGGATAGTACATGACACGGAGAAGGTACATAGTACCTTAGGATTGGGACAAGATCTCCTCATAAAGGAGGTACTTGTCTCCATGTGGGTGAGAGGACATGTGAGGAATTAAAAATTTCTCAAATATTCTCATGGGGATGAGAGAAGGAATTTAAAATTCCTTTAAATGCATTGGAGGATTAAATGTGAATTAAAAATTCACATGGGGAATAGAGTGCCTTGTTCAAAAAGAGAAAGCTTTTAATGAATTTGACTAATGACACCTTTCGTAAATGATATGGGGATTAGAGATAACCTAATTAAGTGATTAAGGTTGTGCAAGTACCTAATTAGACTAATTAATGACACATTAGCGGCAAGTGGGAAATTATGGAGGATGGGACCCTAATGATGATTAGGGGTGTGCACATCTTAATCATAAATTAATTATGACTAAAGAAGAGGGTTAGATTGCTAAGAGGGATTAGAGGCCAACTTGCAAAAATTGGAGGATGTGACAATGAGAGAGAAAATAAGGAATTTAAAATAAATTTAAAATTCCAAAAGATAATATGACTAAATTAAATAAAGTGATGCATTTATTTAATTTAGAGGGGAAAAAGGGGGAAAGTATTTATTAAATTAAATACTTTGGGAAACCTTATGTAAGATACCAAAATATTAATTAAATGAATGATTTAATTAATACCAGCAAAGAGGATGATTTAAATGAGAAAAGGGATGATTAAGGAGATGACTTTGACCATATGGAAGTGGTCAAATTTGGATGTCTACATTTTTCCTCTCTTCAAAACACTATTAGGATAATAGGGTTTCGAAGAAAAATAAAATACAGATGACTCTATGGAAGAAGTGATCGAAAAAAAGATGCCCTAGCATGAGAGAGACTACGTGAACTACCCGAACGGAGGAGAAACAAAGAGGATGCCCCTGTCTCACAAGGGAAGGTTTATGTCGAAAGATTGGGAGAGAATGGTAGGGTATGCCCCCTCGAGAAAGGGATGGGGACAGAAAAGGTGGGGCACGGGCAACTTGTCGAAAGTATGAAGTGGTCTATGTTGATGGAAAGAGCACGAAAATTTGAGAAGTTTGGCGCTTGAACGAGGAAAACGAGTTTACAATGTGGAAATGGCAGCCTCGGGAAGATAAGGTGGGAGGGAATTAGTTGAGGCTAAAAAAGGTTAAATAAAAGGAAAAATTTTCTTTCATTTTAAAAAGTGAAAAAGGGGGGGGGAAAGCTATAAAAAGTAATTGAGGGAGTTACCTCTCCTCATTTGGACAGTTGTCAAATGAGGAGAGGAGGAAGAAGAGGAGAGAGCAAAAGGGAGGAGACACGATGCCGGAGTATGATTTAGACATCATTAACCGGGGGGACGAGAGATGACGATTCTTCAGTGAGTGTGTCGTGTCATGCCGGGTGAGTCTGAAACCCCACTTTGTGATTTTAGTCAACTTTTCTAATATTTTGCAAAAACAAAAATATGGGTTTTGTGGGGTTGCTCGAGAGGAAAAATGGGTTAGTGGAAAATTTTGTCAAAAAAAAAGTTTTGGTGGGGGGGGATTAGTTTAGGCTAGGGGTGGTGGGGGGCTAGATGGGCCCAGGCCGTTTCACCCGGGCTCGGCGGAGGCCTGCCCAGCCAACTTGGGTGGGTCTACCCAGGCTCGACGGAGGTCAGCTTAGCTAGCTCGGGTGGAGGCTCACCCAGCCAGCACGAGCGGGCCCGCCCAGTCGGCGCAAGCTAGTCTGCCAAGCTAGCACGAGCAGGCCCGCCCAGCCGGCGCGAGCGGGTCTGCCCAGCCAATGCGGGCGGGTTCGCCTGAGCTCAGGCGGGTCCATCCAGCTTAGGTAGGTCCACCTGGGCGCGGGGAGGATCCGCCTAAGGGCCGGGGCAAAGTTGGGACGACCAGAAAAAATGCAGAAGACAGGGAAAAAGGGCAAGTGGGGATGGAGAAATAATGGGATGGGGAAGGGAAATCTCGAGGCTGGAAAAAGGGTAGGACAAGTAAAAATGGGGGAAAAACGATGCTAGAAGAAACTAACAAAGTTCCACTGTGATGGATGCAGAAGGTGGAGAGTTTGTGAACGCGAGAGAGATGGTTCGAGGTGTTGATGAGATGCATGGCATGAATGATGGGCCTAGACTACCAGAGACTGATAGAGGCCGAATTACTTCATATGCTGACATATTCGATGATTAAGGCTCACGGGGCCATGCTGACAACCCTGATAGAGTGCTGGGACTCGGCGACATCAACGTTCCATTTACCAACTAGGGAGATGACAGTGACCTTGGAGGATGTTTGGCGGATTCTGAGGCTCCCTATAGCAGGGCTTGCGGTTAGCAAGTGCTGGACGAAGGATGAGGCGTTAGATGAGTCCGTGCATGTGACTTTTGGTAGTGATGATTTATCGGTTCAGTGGGGGCAGCTGGATGTCAATAGGTGTCTGTTGTGTAGGGTACCGACATTATCTTTGTACTTAGCGGGACTGATTAGTGGGATCCTGGTACCAAACTGGAGCAGTCAATTTTTGCATCTCAGGTTCGTTGAGGTGATTCGACATATCATTGAGGCTCGAGAGGGGCAGTTTGCATGGGGGACATGCATGTTGGCACAATTGTATCGGGACATGCACCAGGTATGCTACCGAAAGGCGCTAAGTGTGGCTTATGTCACACTACTACATGTTTAGGCATAGGATCACATCGGGGTGACCAGACCGATTGTGCATAGATTAGGAGAGCAGGATGATAAATAGGTCATGGCCTGGGGTTAGGGGCAGAGGCGGGAGCGATACTGTGGTATTGGGAGGTGAGAGATGTAGATATATGGACGAGACAATTAGATGATGTGTAGGTGGAGATGATAGTGTGGTGTCCTTATATGCTGCGGCACTTCAGGGGCTGGAGGGGTGATGAGGAGGTACATAGCAGTTACTTCTTCACCCGTTATCTTATTGGGAGGATTTTGCTTATAGTGGAGCTACACAGACCCGATCAGGTGACACGACATTTTGGAGTGAGGCAGGATATTCCCGCGGTGCGAGTGAGGTTCCGGCGACTATCACGAGAGCAGCCATGGGGGGCTCCACTAGGCCTAGACACAGTGTGGGTAGAGCTAGAGACACTATAGTTTATGCATACCCAGACAGATGGGAGGGGAAAAGGGATGCAAGGGTGACAAATCAATACCGACAATGGTTCAAGCGATATCCACCACCACGGATTACCCCAGTAGTGTCGATTGAGGGAGCACTAGGGTTTGGGTCAGAGGATGAGAGACAGCTGAGGGTGGTGGGACTGGCACCCTGAGGGTGACAAAGAGGAGGTCAAGTGAGAGGAGGACAACAAGGGGAGGGATAGGAGGTGGTTGGAGGGGCAGAGGAGCCAATGAGGGCAGCCAGGAGGAGGAGACATGAGGCAGTTGGGGCAGACGAGGAGCCAATGAGGGTAGCCAAGAGGAGGAGACGACATCGCAAAGCCCAAGGAGGAGATGGAGCAGGGGAGGGAGAGGATGAAGCCAGCGCTGCAACATAGCAGGACAGGGGGCCAGAGATCTAGAGAAAGGAGCTAGGAGGCACGTGCCTCCCAAGGAGGTCGGTAGTAGGAGAGAGGGGGGCGGCCGAGACCAGCAAAGCGTAGGGGAGACAAGAGGCAGACATGGCCACAGGAGGGCAACAGCGATAGAGACAGGAGGGCGAGGCTAGCAGAGGGTAGGAGAGACAGGAGGCAGACATGGCCACAATAGGGCAGTAGCAATAGAGATAGGAGGAGGGTGAGGCTAGTAGAGGACATACAAGGATGATAGGGAGAGAGGGAGCCCCTTCGGTGATAGATGTGGATGCGATGGAGGTGGTGGCAGAGAGTGAGGGGTATGAGCCTCGAGAGATGGACAATGACACAGATGTGTGTGACCTTCGACCATTGTCAACAAAACCTCCCCGAGGAGAGGATCCCACAGTGGTGTTGAGAGAGACTGTAGAGAGACTGTGCCTCAGTGAGCAGTGGTTACGACAGATAGAGGCAGAGCGAGTCAGATTAGAGGTAGCTCTGAGCGAGCTACATGCACGATTTGCCCAGGGTGAGAGAGATTATTCAATCCTAGCCACACTGGTGTTAGATGTGGAGAGGAGATTGATGAGAGAGAGGGATGAGGCTCAAGATGAGGCAGTTGACCTACAAGTAGAGATAAAGAGATTACAAGCAGAGGTGGCTAGGGAGCATGAGGAGGGAGATGTAGTGAGATGAGAGCGAGACTGTTTAGTGGCAGAGGCAGCGATACGACAAGTCACTAGAGGAGGGACAGGGCACGAGCCATTAGAGATTGGGATGAGGATGAGTGGAGATACAGAGGATCTGTAGAGACAACTACATCGGTTATGGAGAGAGAGAGTAGATTGGCACTGAGAGAAAGCTGAGCTCAGAGACAGGGTGGATTGTTTAGAGCAGATAGTGGGGGATATGGGGTTGATGCGGCAGAGAGAGGAGGAGACGAGGAGAGAGATGTGGGTGATGTGGTCAGAGAGAGGTGTAGCACAGGCACAGGTGCAAGTCTTAGAGGGAGATAGGGAGGTGTTACAGGCACGCACTTAGATGGCCAAGAGTGAGCAGTAGGTGGTAGAGTAAGAGGTTCAGTCTCTTCGAAGAGAGAGGGATGGAGCGGTGTCACAGGTGTCAGGTCTACTACGGGAGCGAGATTCTACCGAGTTGAGACTGCAGACACTTCAAAGGGACAGGGATGCAACAGAGGCTCAGAAACATGCCATAGAGAGAGAGATGTTGTAGAGGTATGGATGCAAACACTGTAGAGAGAGCGAGATGCAGCAGTGGCTTAGGGGTAGTCAGTGCAGGTCACTGATATGATAGAGATAGATACACAGGGGTTACAGGGAGAGAGGGATGCAACAGTGGCTAGGGCAGCGACTGCCAAGCAGATGAGAGATAGGGTTCAAGAAGAGATGGCACAATTATGACTATCCCAAGAGGCTTGGGAGCAGGAGATGAGATTGATCATGAGAGATCGGGATAGATATCGTCAGGAGCGGAATTCCACTCGGGTTCAGGTTGCTAAGCGAGAGGAGACTGTGAGGGAGGCAAGATTTTGGATGGCTACATATTACCATGCAGTTCTAGACCTGACACAGTGGTTGTTCCAATATGCTCGATAGACACCATAGATGCCAGTGCCATCCCAGTCGTTGAGGATGCAGACCTGAGGTTATAGTGACTCGCCGAGTGCTTCACCAGGCAAGAGATCAATGCTTGATTCACCACAAAGATCAGATGCGGGTAGCTCATTCAAGAGATGATAGGTTACTAAGTTTTTGATAGATGCAAGGTGGATGGATAGGCCATAGTGACAGAGATCAGAGATTCTCTACATCTCTAGATTTTGTACCTTATTTGATGATGTATGAGGGCTATGTGATGGATATATGATAGATTTTGATGTATGATGGATATATGACGTACATTGTATTATTTTGATTATGATATGGAACAGTTCTTATTGACATTATGCACATGTATATGATATTTCTTGCTTATGTAGATGGATATTTTGGTTTATTTATGCACATGTTTATGATACTACATGTTGATGTGGATGTATGAGTATCTGATACTTCATGCCTATGTGGATGGATATTTTGGTTTATTTATGCACATGTTTATGATACTACATGTTGATGTGGATGTATGAGTATATGATATTTCATGCCTATGTGGATGTATGAGTATATTTCTTTATGCACATATTTATGATATGGCAATGGATGATTGGGTTTATGTATTTGTGGAATATGGATGATTTTATTAATGCAGATATTCACATGGTGATATGATGTATGCATATGTTATATCTATGATGGCTTATGTGTATGGGTGTCTAGTTGATTTATTGACATGTATGTACATGTGTATGATGGATTATGTATGAATATTTTATATATGCAAGATGTGATGTATTATGAGTCTGACACTTTGTGATGCAGGTGGCGATGTCTGTGTGGTTCTAACACGTTGTGATGCAAGTGGTGATGTATGTGTGGTTCTAAAACGTTATGATGCAGGTGGCGATGTATGTGTGGTTAATAGAATGAACCTAATATGTGATAATGCTCTTGTACTTTATAGTGAATTAATAAGAAAAGGAAATAACACATGGTCAATAAGGACTGACATGATAATGGAAGATGGGTATGTAGTGATTGTGAAAAAATGGGTGTAATTTGTCACTTGTCAAAAACTTTTAGTATCTTGAGAAGAATGGGAGAAAGCGGGATAACGTATTTGCACAACCAAAATCATAGGGTGAATGCAATGTAATAGATGATGAAATGCAATCCTAATATGAGTTGCCATCTTTGGAGCGCTGATTTTTGCTATAGCATAAGATATCAGATACCTTGATATGTAAGACCAAGGCGAGGTGGCATCCAATGCATGAAACAAACACAACAAATAGAAAGGCTACCCCAACACCCCAAGGTCATGATGACCTTGGTCGGGCCAAGTATTGGAATAACCACAAACACACAGGGATGCCCCAGCGTAACACAAGACCTCAGGGATCTTGGTGGGTACTACATGGGACAACCGAGAAGACAACAACAAATAAAAGACCAAGATAAGCCTCTATGTAGATGAGTCAAAGCACACCATGATATGATGGATCAAGGTGACCATGACAAGTGTTGATAGTGAGCTCAAATGATAAACAAAATCAAAAACATCAAAAGATCACAATCAATTTCAAACGTCCTTTGCCATAGGATCAAGGGGATGGATGGGACTGATGAGGTCTACTAGGAAGGATGCATCCTATTGAGCTGATGATGGATACTAAGCTATAATGACCCAGTTTGACACCACATGTTTTTCACTAACCAAACTTCTGATAATAGGGGGTTTTATTTGAGAATAATGAGCTAGGACACAGACTGACATACCCTACAGACCTAGGGGCTCAGGGGATGATCAGAGATTAGCCTTGCCTACGTGAAAGCGTAGAGCCCTCATAGTTCATGAAAAGACCATGGATGAAGCAGAAAGAGGATGGTGAAGAAAAATGATAGACTACCAACACGTGATGATCAGAATACCTCGGGGGCAGATCAAATGATCAGCCTTTCCTACGTGACAGCACAGGGGCAACGTAGTTCGACTGGTGACAGGATAGGATGAGATCTAGATGAAGACCGACATGATGGATGATCCTATGTGATGACACAAACTGACCGACGATGAGATGAACAACATAAGATTAGAGTGGGATACTAAAAAGCTCAGGATGGGGGGATAGGCTAGATGGTTCGTCCAATGCTTAATCAAAATATACCAAGTGGCCAAGGATGGGATGGGTGAGGACAATCGTACAGATGAAAGAATAAAATAACCAGGATGCCAGGTAGATAATGATTAAACTCTCTACGGATGACACTTGTTACCAGGTTTTCACCATCCATACTTATCCAAGGCACCACCAAAAAGTGGTTTTCACCATAGGATGAACTTATTTCTCTTTATTATTATTTTTTGGATTTTTTAGATTTTTTGGATTTTTCTGATAGGTGGGGTTACCAAGTGGACTTAGGCGTAGAACTTCTTTAGATGCATGATGTTGATGGGTTCGTCAAGGGACTCTCCTTCAAGAGTAGTCAACCTATATGCCTCAGATCCATATTTTTTGGCTATGATATAAGGCCCCAGCCAGTTTGGCTCAAATTTTCCTTTCTTGTCTCGATCTTGCTGAATACGTTGATTCTCTTTGAGGACAAGATCACCCACCTAAAACTGTCGAGGGAGAACCTTCTTATTGTAGTGATGCTTGAGGTGGTTCTGGTATGCTTGCAGGTGATCGTAAGCTTTGATTCTTCTTTCATCAAGTAACTCTAGTTGTGCAAGCTATGCAACACGAGCATCCTCCTCACTAATAAGATTTTTTAGGAAAATTCTCAGTGATGGGATCTCAACTTTAATTGGAAAGATGGCTTCAGTGCCATAGACTAAAGAATACGGAGTGGCTCCTGTAGGGGTACAGATGGAGGTGCGATATGCCTAGAGGGCGGGATGAATATGGAGGTACCAATCTCAACCAGTATTATTGACAACCTTTTTGAGGATGCAGATGAGGGTCTTGTTGGTTGCTTCTGCCTGACCATTACCTTAAGGGTAATAAGGTGTTGACCAACGATGTTGGATGTGAAAGGTGTCACAGAGGTGTTTCATGGCTTGGTTTTTGAAGCGTTTTCCATTATCGGAAAGGATGGTGGATGGGATACCATATCTACAGAGAATATGGTAAAGGATGAACTTTGAGATCTGAATACTGGTGATCTGTGAGAGTGGCATTGCTTCCACCCATTTAGTGAAGTACTCAGTGGAAATGATTATGAATGTGTGGTCATCAGATGATGGTGGGTAAATCTTGCCAATCAAGTCGAAACCCCATTGAGAGAAGGGCCACGGTGCTAGGAGAGGCTGAAGATCCTGTGCTGGAGCGTGAATCAAATTTGCATGTTGTTGGCATGGAAGAAACTTCTTCACAAATTCACAAGCATCATGATCTAATGTAGGCCAATAATATCCAGCTTGAAGAATCCTCTTGGCCAGGGCCATACCATTTGAGTGAGCTCCACAAACACCACTATGTACCTCTGTTAGTGTCGTGCGAGCTTCGGTCTCATTTAGACGCCTAAGGAGGATTCCATCATACCCATGACGATAAAGAGTATCACCAATAATGATGTATCATGACGAGCGATGAATGAAGGATTTGCGTTGATTACGTGTAAGATTTGGGCATATAATATTATCATGGAGATAGGTATATATGTCCCGGTACTAGGGGGAGGCGGGACCTACGATATCATACACCATATCAGTCTCAAGAATATCATATGCTAGGATTAAAAGTTGTTCGACAAGGAATTCACATTCCGTCCAATCTTTAGGCATATCAATCAGGGAACCGATGGTGGCCATTGCATCTGTTGCTTTATTCTGTACCCTAGGAATTTGGTCAAATTGTATGAAGGTGAAATATTTCTTGAAATCATCCACCATGCATTTATAGGGTAACAACTTATCATCCTTTGTAAGGAATTCATCATTAACTTGTTTGATGACTAATATTGAATCACCAAAGACTTTCAAGTGAGTTATATGCCACTGTTTTGCAATTCGGAGGCCGGTGAGGAGGGCTTCATACTCTACGATGTTGTTGGTACATGGGAATGTTATCTTGAATGATTTTGGAATGTAGTCACCTTGAGGGGTAACTAATAAAATCCCTATGCCTGATCCATTATGAGTGTAGGATCCATCAAAATACAATGTATAGGCTGGTGCTTATGTACTTCTTCGTCTGGGAATTCAGTGTCCATAGGGTAAGCATCTACTAATGGTGCCTTGGCCAACTGATCAACTATGACCTATCCCTTTATGGCTTTCTGATCTACATACTCTATGTCAAATTCGCTTAGGAGCATGACCCACTTGGCCATGCAGCAAGTCAGAGTGGTTCTTGATAACAAATACTTCAGGGGATCAATTTTAGCAATTAATCTGACTTGATGGATGAGCATGTAATGTCAGAGTTTCTGTGTGTTGAAGACTAGTGCAAGGCAGGCTTTTCCATGGGAGAGTAGTTTAATTCATAGCCGACCAATGTCCGATTGATGTAGTAGATTGCTCTCTCTTTCGATGATTCATCATGTTGTGCCAACAATTCCCCCAACACGAATGAAGTGGCAGAGATATACAATAGGAGGGGTTTCTCTAGAATAGGTGGCATCAAGATCGGAGGATGAGCCAAGTATTCTTTGATCTTATGGAAACCTGTTTGACACTATTGGTTCCAGCAGAAGGTGGAGTCTTTCTTCAGAAGATGAGTGAATGGTTGACACTTATTCACGAGTTGGGCTATGAACCGACAGATGGATTGCATCTTCCCTTGGAGGATTCTTAACTATTTCAAATTGCATGGGGGTAGCATGTCCAAGATAGCCTTCACCTTGGCGGGATCAACTTCAATACCCCTTTGAGAGACTATGAAACCCAAAAAATTTCCTAATGTGACAACAAAGACACACTTTTTTGGATTTAGCCATAACTTGTAATGCTCCAACCATTCAAAGATCTTTTTTAGGATGGTAGGATGTTCCACTCAGGTTCTAGATTTCCCTAACAAGTCATTGACATAATCCTCCATGATGATATGGATGAGGTCGTGGAAGATGACCGCCATTGCCCTCTGATATGTTGCCCCCACATTTTTGAGACCAAAGGGCATAACATTGTAACAGAAAGTACCCTAAGGTGTTGTGAAGGTGGTCTTGTGTTGGTCCTCAGGTGCAATTTGAATCTAATTATAACTAGAGAAGCCATCCATAAGGGATAGCATCTCATGTCCTACTCTAAGGTCGACCAACATGTCAATGTTAGGTAGGGGAAATCATCTTTCGGGAAAGCCTTGTTAAGATCTTTGAAGTTTGTGCAGATCCAAATGTCTCCATTTGGTTTGGAAACTGGTACTATATTGGAGATCCACTCAGAGTAGTCAATTTTTCTGATAAAACCTGCATCTAGTAATTCCTCCAGTTCCTTCTTGACTAACAATGCTACCTGTGGATGCATTTTGCGGAGCTTCTATTTGACAGGCTTGGCATCTGGGAAAATGTCTAGATGATGAACCCCTAAGGTGGGGTCTAAGCCTAGCATGTTTGAATATGACCAAGCAAAGTTAATGATTCCCTCTTGGAGTAGCTGCACGATGACTAGATACTCTTGCTTTGAGAATGACTTAGCTACATAGGTGATCTTAGGATTTTCAGCAGTACCCAAATTAACTTCTTGAGTCTCCTCGATTAAAATTGATGATAGAGTAGATAACTGAGTTCCCACAAGGGGAAGATGAACATCTCCATCCTCTAGCACATCTTCGAGGTTTTCGCCATCGGATGCGTCCTTTATTTTTACTTTTTCAAGGCCAGGAAGTGCTTCGGGGAGGTTTTCGCTAGATGACCATTTTTTTATTTTTCTTATTCTTATTTTTGTGACTGGAGTGTTCATCCTCCCCCAATCCCATGAGGTTGACATATGTATCCGCAGACGTATTGACAGGTGTGCTATTACGTAGGTCCCAATCAATAATCTCAGGGTGACAAAGGGATAGGCTAGTGGTACAGACGGATAGGAATTCAAACATGGATGATAGGTCAGTGTGATCAACATCATCGTATGCACGTATGATGGATTCCTCCTCTGGTATGTCTTCCAATGAGCCATCATCCACAGTGACACTATTGGAGGTGTTAGACGATGTTGTAGGGCCTTTCTGCTTTTTATCGTATCTGATGCCTATGTTCTTTGGCAGCTTTGATGTATCAATAGGTTGCAACCGCCCTTGTTCTTCTTTACCTAGGCCCCTACCTTGGTAGTTATATTTTTCTACAAACTTAGTTGACCAAGGATATGCTTCTTGAAAATATTCTTTTAGAAGGGGATCTGGTTGGGGTTCTTCTCGATATACCCATTGAATTATATCCTCTTCTGGTGCATCTATCTTTATACTAGGGGACCTGAAAGTGGTGGTAGGGATGTTTCTACCACTGAAGGTGATAGTCTTGTCTTCCTTTGGAGTAGCATGTGAAGGTTGACCATACTCGTTTGGTGACAGTGGCATGGTTGCTACATTAAGAGTAGTATGCATTTCGTATTCACCACACCCTTTTTCAATGATCTCGACTTTTGTGACTATAGGATAAGTGGTGGAAGATGGAGTGGTTGTCATGGTAGAGGGTGGATTAGTGGATGATGACTGAGATGCCCCCATTTCGACCTCGGGACAATAATGTAAATGGGGAAATGATGCTTCTAAAGCGCGACAATATTCAAATGGTTGGGGGTCAGCATAGATGGTGACTTCTTGTCTATTGACCGAGAATTTTAGGCACTGATGGTACGTGGAGGGGATGACTTGCATAGCATGGAGCCATGGGTGGCCAAGGAGGAGATTATATGGCAAGTCCAAATCAAGGACATGACAGGTAGTGTATTGAACCATAGGTCCCACTTGGATAGGAAGACTGATAATTCCCTCTGAATTCCTTTCTGCATTATCATAGGCCTTGATCGTGATGATCTTATTACTTAAATATGCTTGAGTATACCCCACCTATTTTATGAATTTCAGAGTACATAGATTGAGGGCAGAGCCATTATCTACCAAGACCCTTTTTATTTTATGACGAGAAACCATGACTTCGATATGCAAGGGGCGATTATGATTGACATCGATGTTTGGCATGTCATTTTGGCTGAAGTGCAGCTGATAAGATAAAGCTAGGTGTCCTACCAAAGCTTGGAATCGTGTAGGATCAATATCATTATGCACATGGGTTTCCTGTAGGGCTCTGTTGAGGATTTCTTCATGTACAAGAGAAGACTTAAGAAAATCAAAAATGGAGATATGAGCAGGGGTCTTTCCTAAGTGATCAAGGATGTTGTACTGAGAGCTTACAGGAGTTGATTAGGTGGATGTAGATGCTATAGGGACAGTGATGCAAGCCCATCATGTAGTCACAACACACTGAGGTTCTTTGGCTTTGACATGTATCATAGATACACGAGGTTCTACCTGCTCAATGTAATGGATAACACCCTCATAATTGAGGGGTACATTCTTATAGCTTACGTTATTTGTGTTGTTGTCTTGGCGATTGTTGTTGGAGGTGCTTGTGCCTTTATTATGGTTTGGAAAGGTGTTTTGATATATTTGCAATTTAGCATTGGATGACGAAGCTTGACTAGTGTCAACTTTGATATCTCTGCGATCAATAAGATCTTGGACATAGTTTTTTAGACCTTGACACTTATTTAAAGAGTGTCCTTTGATTTTATGGAACTCATAATATTCATTTTCCCTAAACCATGCAGGCTTGGGTTTGGATTTTTCAAGTGGCTTGGTGATAGGATACGTGATTGGATAGTTGATTTGTAACAACTTATTGAAGACGACACTCAGGGGTTCTCCTAGTTGAGCATATTGACGTTTAGTGTTCCCCTGGCTGTTTTGATTTGACTATTGAGGAGGACGAGGTGCCCCATGTGGTACAGATATGGCATTAGGTACAGAAGGTTGTTGTCTCTGGGATATATTAGCCACTTGGACATGTTTAGTATCAGTGACGCCGTCATTTACTGCATTCTCGTTCTTGTTCCCAAAACATGGCTTGTCATTCAACGACCTTTCTTTATCCTCGTTATGTATTTTGATGTGCCCTTTGGCAACAAGGGCATGTTCAAGGATAGGTCCCTTTTCCACTAGCTCCGCAAAATTGGTGACATAATGTAACCTAAAGTTGTGAGCCATGTTGGGAAGAGAGTTCTCCACGAAGAGGGTGACCATGTCCTTTTCTTGTAGAGGGGTCTTCATTTGGCTTGCCAATGCATGCCACCTTTTAAGATAGCTAGCAAAGGTTTCCCCCTCACGTTGTTTCTCTTTGAGGAGATCTAAGGTGTTAGTGTCCTTCTCCAAATTGAAGGAGAAGTAGGAGAAAAACTTTTCTGACAGGTCCGTAAAATATTTTATGGACCCTCTTTCGAGGGTCATGAACCAATCTAGGGCAATGCCTGTTAGGCTCCGAGGAAACAGGTGCAAGAGATAATTGTTGTTGTGCATAACTTCCTGACACTTGGAGTAAAACTCTTGCAAGTGGGCCTTAGGATCTTTGTTCCCCCTGTATCTATCAAATTCTGGTATTTCAAAATGCTTAGGGAAGGGGATCAACGAGATGGAGGGATCAAATGGATATGGGCATATGTCTTTGAACTTGAATGATTGTTTGTCAGTCCCAGCTTGAAAATCTTTAAGAGCGGCTTTGATTTCCAACAGATCTAAGTTGATTGGTGGTAGGTTGGATGGATATGGATGGTAGGATGATAAAGGGTCCTACTAAGATAGTGTCGGGTTGTTGAGATGTGGATTTTGATAGTGGGATGATGACATCCCTTGTTGGTATGCTAGAAGATTTTGTTGATACATGGGTTGTTGTTGCAAGGAATAGTATGAATTCATTTGATAAAAGTGTGAGATAGGTTGTTGAGGAGCTTGGATGTAATGTTGTGGATTGACCTGTTGATACTAGGGATATTGTTGTGATTGTTGGGAGGCCGCATAAGGTGGTTGCTATTGGGACTGATGTTGGTAATAATGATGTTGTGGTGGCTGTTGATGTGATGTGAGATATTGTGTGGGCTGAGACATGATGTTTTATTGTGTTTGATCTCGCGATCGTAGGATGGATGTGAGGAAGGGAGATATGGTCTGAATGGGAGGTCAGGGCGGATTGCTTTGCGCCTAGTATGGTGGTTGTTGTGAGGAAAATAGTGGTTGTTATTGGGGCGGCTGAGATAATGTAGGGGGATTTTGTAGGGGAGGTTGTTGGGTACCGAAGGAGACACTCGAAGGTGGTAGATTAGATTGGGGGGTTGTAGAGATGCATATGAAGGTGATGGTAGGTTTATGGCCCCGAAAGGTGGAGGTAACGCAATAAAAGGGGTGCCCCCAATGCTGGCAGGAGGTGGATTTGAAGGGGGTGGTGCTGGTAACATTAGTGGCTGTGGTTGCGAGACATTTTATGGCATGCCAAAGGCAAAAGGATCATTGGGATTAGTGGTTTTGGGGGCCCCTATGTCTGAGATTACGGGATGTGGGGGATTGTTAACAGGATACAGAATGGCGTTGCGGAATTCAAGCTGATGCCAACCTTCTATAGGAGGAACATTGGGGATGTATGAACTACCTGGTGCGTTGTGTGAACCTTGGGGTATATTAGGTGCGGAACCTTGTAGGAGCTAATGGTGACTCCTCAACACCCCCAAGATCAATTGCGACCAAAACCACTTCCACAAGAGAGAGAATGGCAAGAATGCTTGCTTCACAATGCAAGATTGATTAATGGTTGAATTGCTATTGCTTGATCAGCTTGAATACAAATGTACAAGAGATACCTTGCTTATATGGGCAAGGTTGATAGATAGGAATGAATATGATGTTGAAAAATGTCATGATCCTATGACATGAGACAACCAACAACCTAATCACCTAGGAAATGATGCATCCTAGCTAGATAAGATAAGTTCTAGAAATGCCAACTAAGACTTCTAGAAGGAATCTTTTGCCTAAGTAAACTTAACCATGTGAATATGTCCCCTAATTTACCTAGTGGATGAATTAGCTAGGTACAAGACAATTATTCACACCAACACCCTCCCTTGAGTGCAACTTAGGGAGAAGATTATTATGCAAACTATGCAAAGACAATGACCATGGGTCTCGGCTACTGGGCCATGTTAGGTACCCATTTACAATGCAAATGATGCAATCTCTCACAAGTGGAGAAAAAGGAGAAAACCCAACGGGACAAAACTCCTCTCCAAAAGAGAAACAAAATAAGAGAAACATGATGTATGGAGGACTCAATGATACCCCCCAAGGAAAACATGCATCATGTATATACAATCAAATACCCCCCCATAAGAGGGAAGAAGAGAGATAAGATATCCCCCCCATGATGAAGAAGCTCCAATGCTGATGAAGAATGCCTGAAAACAAAAGATGACCCAATGTCTACAAGCAACACATCGTCCCTTAGGAAGAAACAAATCCATAAGCTGATGTAGAAGCCACTCCATGTCCAACTAAAAGGAGGAAGAATGAATGCTCATATATGCCTCTGAAAATTGATGAAGATCCTCCAAGCTTGAATGAGCCACAACAGAATCATGGTCAAACTGAACCAAGAAACATGAAAAATCAAGTGATGGAGGAGACTCATGAATGTCAATCTCCAAAGACAAAGATGATGGTGTAACAGTTGTGCTCAAACTGTCATCAAAGAGGAGAGAAATCCCCTCAAGTGTGTCCTTCAAATCTGCAGTATGAGACTCCATGAACAAGTTAGAAATCCATGTCAAATACTCATCCCACAAAGCAAGATCTAAAAAACTATGATCATCCTGCTGAAGAGAAGCATCAATGGCTGAAGGAGTAGGAGGTGGAGGAGTAGGAAGCTCAACACTGGTCTCTAGAATACCAAGGTGTAGATGACCAAACTTCTCCTCACTATCATGATTCACACTCAATGGAGTGTGTGATGTAGTCAAAGGAACATTATCATCTTCTGAAGCAAAATGTGAAAAGGAATATACACGAGATGAGTGATCAGCCATCCCGATAGCAACAATATCCCTAGTCTCTAAGTCCCTTATGTACACCCTATCTGGAGTGAACTCAACTGTTTTACCTTGACCCCCATGAGTAATTTGATAAATAGAAAGGAGATTAGTGGACAAGGAAGGAACACAAAGTACATCATTGAAGCTCCCTTCCCCCATATCAATAGAACCCTTCCCACTTACCTTCATATATGTATTATTACCCATCAATATATGAGGTGAATTACAAGGCTCAAAAGAAGAGAACATATCCATAGAAGATGCCATATGATGAGATGCCCCTGAATCAAGAAGCCATCTATGAGATGCAGGACTTGTAGAGGCCAAGAGTGCTTTTCCTTTCATCTTGTGTAGCCCAGAAGTAGATCCTGTGTCCTGTGACTAAGATGATGATGATGGAGCTGCTGATTGAGATGTTGAAGAAAAAGTACCAGACACTGATGAGGGTAGCTTAATGTTATTCTTTTGAAGAAGGTGTGTCAGTTCATCAATCTTCTTATTATAACATCTATGCTCATCATGTCCTAATCTTTTACAATATGCACATTTTGACTTCTTTTTAGATGATTCCTCTTTAGAAGAGGATGTGGACTCAGGAGTGCTATGTGAAGGAGAATCTTTACCTTGCTCATTAGACTTGGGAGCCTTGTTTTGCTTCTTACCTTTGCCACTTGAATCCTTTGTCTCCTTTGCAACAAGAGCATGAGATCTAGAAGACTTCAATGTGCCCATGTGTACCAACTTTGCTTGTTCCCTTGTGAGTTGAGCTGCAAATTCATCAAGAGAAGGCATTTTGTATGCATTTCCAAGAGCATCCATTGTAGCATAGAAAGTAGAAACAAACACTGAATAATCAGGACCAAGCTTAGCAAGAATAGAAAGTATCAACTGTTCATCCTCTTTAGTAACCCCACAATTAGATAACTGCAATCTAAGAGAATTGAGCTTAGAGAAAAAGTCTTGGACATTGTCAAAATCTGAAGGATTAAGACCCATTAGTTCATTCTCCAACTTAAATTTCCTCATCTTATCTGGCTTACCAAAGAGACTCTCTAAAGTATTCCAAGCTTCATTAGGATGAGTGCAAGATGCAACATGATATCTAAGATCTGGAGAAATGGACAACTTCAAAGTACCAAGAGCTTCATCCCTTCTATCAAGCCATTTTCTTTTCTCTTTTGCTCCTGCAGGTTCTGGATCTTGACCAAATGTGATTCGTTGTAACTTTGATTTTAACAATAATAACTCCATTTGAGATTTCCACTCATGATAGTTATATGGAGTTAGAAGTAAACTTTTGTCAAATCCATGATACAATGAGATATTACAATAGAGGAACAACAATTTTCCCTCAATACAAGAAATCAACCCCTTTTGTCTGAACAAGATTTGCACTTTTTTTTTGCAAATTTACAACAATGTACCCCAAACTATCAAATCAGCAACAAACTGAAAATATTAAAATCTGGAAACAAATTTGCAAAAAGTGCATGAGTAGATTTGGAGTGCTCCTCAATACCTTTCCGATGCCGCAAATTTGGTGAAAATCGGAGATCGGAGCACAAAGATATGAGCTTGGAAGAAAAAAATGATGATCGGGCTTCAACCTGGAAAAAGAGGCACAAAACTACAAAATATCTACAAAATATCTACACCACTGAAAAATTCATATCTTCACCTTT
This sequence comes from Sequoia sempervirens, assembly GCA_007258455.2. Lineage (NCBI taxonomy): Eukaryota > Viridiplantae > Streptophyta > Pinopsida > Cupressales > Cupressaceae > Sequoia > Sequoia sempervirens. The sequence goes on from VDFB02270651.1 coordinate 632,112,363, forward strand.
CCAATGATATTTCGTTTGAAAATTTTCGCCTCCGTATGTGAAAGTTATGAAAAAATGAAAAAAAGGCCTATAAATAGGCACTTGGGGCAAATACAAGGTTTTATAAACACTAATTAGGTGCAAATTTTCGGCACCCGGGGGCTAACATATGGTCACCCATGTGACCATCGGTGAAAATAAAAATCTCTCCAGCAATACTATATGGTCGGCCTTAGTAAATTATAGGCAAAGTTATAATACAAAAAGAATGCCGAAATAAATGAAGGTGGGCTAAAACAAAGATATTAAACTCTACGAATAAAAGGTCTTCGTACCATGTGAGCCAACAGACGAAGATGTAGATCTAACCGCCTAAGACCGGATCATACACTGCCAATATGACATCCTGCAAGGTCTTGCGTGTACCCTTTGATAGACGATATGACACGCATTGACCATTCAAAGGAGTACCTACTGATTGAATAGAGGTGATCATCCGTTGATGCTATGGTAGCGGCCAATGTACCTTAGATGGGACCGGCCAATGCAAGTTGATGCTAATGGAGGATCTCGTATGCTAGATCACTAGCTGATGAACAACAACGTACCTCTGCAATGTCAGATCTGACTACCGGTGACTCCAATTTGCAAGCGGTGAAAGTACCCTACAATGAACGGTACCCGCGGATTGATGGAACCAACGAATGGATAGACAACTCTTGCCAGTTGACAGACGCGGATGGATATCCAAAGCTTGCCAGACGGGGATATTCTCCTATGAAAATTATGTCGACGCCAGATCTTGGAGACCGATGCCAAGGAAATATGGAGACATGTACAATATGCCGACCAAATGATAGGTATAGTGTACGCCGATCTATGGAGAGCGACGCCTGTAGAGTACGATAGGTACCTAATGTAGGGAATATGCCCTATCAAAACAATATGCAACCAAAAAAAAAAAAATCCGCAGAGAATATATTTCGCCCTCAATTTCTATAAACCCGAATATTGAAAATTTTTGCCTCAAAAATTAATATAATAACTGCAGAAAATATTTTACTGAAAATATTTTTTTGCAAAAATATGAAAATTGTACCGCAGAGGGAGCTGTTCCAGCAAAAAAAAATTTGCCTCAAAAACAACTTTACCCAATATGGATGAATTTAGAGTCAAAATTCATCTGCGGAAGCTTCTGAACTCAACCGTGAGGTTATTGAAACCCCAATCTGCACCCAGCAAAAATCTTCAAGCCAAAATATCACCCTCAGATCTGGGAAGGAATCTGCAATACTGGAGAGCTCTGATACCATGTAGGAGTTAATGGTGACTCCTCAACACCCCCAAGATCAGTTGCGACCAAAACCACTTCCACAAGAGAGAGAATGGCAAGAATGCTTGCTTCACAATGCAAGATTGATTAATGGCTGAATTGCTATTGCTTGATCAACTTGAATACAAATGTACAAGAGATACCTTGCTTATATGGGCAAGGTTGAGAGATAGGAATGAATATGATGTTGACAAATGTCATGATCCTATGACATGAGACAACCAACAACCTAATCACCTAGGAAATGATGCATCCTAGCTAGATAAGATAAGTTCTAGAAATGCCAACTAATACTTCTAGAAGGAATCTTTTACCTAAGTAAACTTAACCATGTGAATATGTCCCCTAATTTACCTAGTGGATGAATTAGCTAGGTACAAGACAATTATTCACACCAACAAACCGCCATACTTGGATAAGTCAATACCTGACGGCAGCTTGACACCCTTTTCAATTAAGTGAGCCAAGATTTCTTCGCCATGTTTTTCAAGAAGGCGATCTATCATTTGCACATTGATCGGGTTACTAAAGTGTTCCTCAAATGTAATTTCGGGTTGAATGACCATGTTTTCATCCTCGGGGGGTAATGTGTTTTGACCATCAATATTGGATTGTGACGATGTACCATTGTGTGGATCCCGATGGATGTTCACACTGTTATTGGGGTCTTGTGAGGCATTAGCCGTGTTGTTCGGGTCTTGAGGGATGTTCGGTTGGGATTGTTGTTCGGCCATTTTCCTTGTTTGTGACCAGGTCTGAACGGGCATGCAAGATGATATGATGGACTAGGATGCTAGAATGACCTTGGCGATGAAATGATCAATTTGATTTGATGATTGATTAGCCAATGAGGATGTGGCTCGATAGGATTGATTTGATTTTGATGATTAATTTAATGATGAAGATGTGGCTTGATAGGATTGATTCGATTTGACCGAAGTGGATTAGGTTGTGGTAGATAATGAGTCGATCCGAACTGGATGATATAACGATTCGATTTGGATTGATGCTTGATTAGGATGAATGATAGTGGTCGGAGTTTGAAACCAAGTTCAAGAGTGATCCTTGGTAATGTATGATAACGACACCGAATCCAACTTGAGATAGAAGTGGATTGATTGGGCTGACAATGACGACCAACTTAGGATGGATGACGATCCAAAGTTGGTTTTGATCGATGACGATTAGAGATGAACACCTAGGTCAATTTGGATAACCGCTCTAACGAGGTTTCAACGGGATACCGATGGTTTGAAATGGGGAAACGATAATCAGAGCGTGGGTTCGAAATGGGTAAATGAGGACTCTGAAAGGGTGAACGGATGCATGAGTTGAGGGGATGAGCATTTAGGATGGCGAATGGTTTCCCAAAATGGGCGCACGGATGGTCAAAATGGGGAGACGAGTGATCGAGACGGTGAAATCAAGGTCTTGAATGAAAAGCAGATGAAAAAGTCGATTAGTCAAGGGTCAGGTCCACCCCTGTGAAGGGCAAGTCCGCCCAAGGAATGAAGGATGGTCAAATTTGGTCAAAACAGGCCTAGAAGAAGCGAGTCAAAGGTCAGGTCTACCCAAGGAGCAAAATTTGGTCAAATTGTATCAAAACAGGCCTAAAAGGGGTGGGTCAAAGGTTAGGTCCACCCTTGGAAAAGGTTAGGTCTGCCCAAGGAGCAAAAGTTGGTCAAATTTTGTCAAAATAGGCCTGAAAGGGGTGGGTCAAAGGTCAGGTCCACCCCTGGAAAAGGTTAGGTCCGCCCAAGGATCAAAAGTTGGTCAAATTTTGTCAAAATAGGCCTAAAAGGGGTGGGTCAAAGGTTAGGTCCACCCAAGGAGCAAAAGTTGGTCAAATTTTATCAAAACAGGCCTGAAAGGGGTGGGTCAAAGGTCAAGTCCACCCTTGGAAAAGGTCAGGTCCGCCCAAGGAGAAAAAGTTGGTCAAATTTTGTTAAAATAGGCTCCAAAGGACTAGTTTAGAGGTTAGGTCTGCCCTTAGATGGGTCAGTCTGCCCAAGGAGAAATTTTTTTACAAAGGAGGGAAAATCCGGCTGTGTAGAGTTTAGGTCCAGCTATCTATTAGAGAAAATCCGACTGTCTATGAGGGAAAATTTGACTGTCTGTAGGTGAGACTTGAATTTTGACAAAAAGACTAAGGCAAAGGACTCAAAACACCACAATCATCAATCAAAAGGATATGGCTGAGTGAAATAAATCAAACAATCACTGGTTTTGCACAAAGAAGACAATTCAGATAGCACAAACCTAAATCTAGTAGAAAGGATATGGTCGATAAAGTCCTCTAATCTAGGATGAAAATGGTCACTAGGGAGTCCTCAATATACACCCGATATGTGAGGCCCAAACCGTGAACACCAACCCATTACAAGCGTGAGTCAGGAACCTTAAAGGCTCAGACCAACTCTTCACATCATCTCGATGCTTCACCAATTACAACGTGGTTGGATTGAGGTACAACTTTCACTCTCCCCCCTTTATATACCCCGCTAGTATGTGTGGTTGGAATCGTCCCTTAGGTTGATGAAATCCCCAAGCAAGTCCTACTAAGAAAAATAGAAGGGGTGGACTCAAAAGACATGGTAAGCTACAATTTCTCGTCACCCAAGATCATCGAATGGCGCAAGGGGATTGGATACGTCAAATATCTCACCCAAAAATATGACAAACAAAGTTGATTGACCCCTCCTAGTTAAACTATGTTCCTAAATTAGGGGTTAAAAACCCTTAAATAGCCAAAAAGATTGCTAAAAAGTGAAATTTTACCTTTTGAAAAATGTTGTCTAGGGAAAATCTAGCTATCTATGAGGGAAAATCTGGCTGTTTTTCAGGTCAGGTCTGCCCCTCCGTGAAATTTTTTCCAAAAACAACTTCTAAGGTTTGTGGAGGGTAGGTCTGCCCCTGGAAAAGGTCAGGTTTGCCTGTGAAGGGTGGGTTCGCCTGTCTGTTAGGTCAGGTCCACCCCTATAGGTTGGGTCCGCCCCTCTATAGGTCGGGTCTGCCCCTCTGTAACCTGTACCTACAAAAAGTCAAAAAATAGAAAATGTGAAAGCAAGAGACTTGGCTGTGGGTCCCACCGGGCATGCCAGAAATGTGATAGGGTGAATTTAGGTGCTAGAATACGAGCAAAAAAAAATAGAAAACAAATAACACTAAAAACACTCTACACCTCAAGATTAGCCTAGTTGGATTCAATACAAAATAAAGATGACAAAATGAAACCTTTTACCTTGTCTCGAATCAATCTTTTGGTTGGCCCTTCGATCTTTGGTGTTGTATGCTCCTTGGATGGCAAGAGATGCAAGCTATAGGATGGATGAAAATTGGATGGAAGTGGATGCAAACATGAAAAATGGCTAAGTATGGGTTGAGAATTTTTTTTGCAAGAGTTTGGCTACTATGAATGATCTCCCCCCAAAATGAGAGAAAAGATAGGGTATTTATAGAGATTTTTAAATTCTCTAGGGAAATGGATGATCAAGATTGAGCCACCAAGATCAAGATGTAGGGCTAAGGTGAGTTGAGAACTCACAAGCCCTCACATCTTGACATGTGGCAAGTGATATGGCCTAAAAAGGGTGATGTGTACATGAGGTGGAAGGATAGTACATAACATAGAGAGGGTACATAGTACCTTGGGATTGGGACAAGATCTCATAAAGGAGGTACTTGTCCCCATGTGGGTTAGAGGACATGTGAGGAATTAAAAATTCTTCAAATATTCTCATGGGGATGAGAGAAGGAATTTAAAATTCCTTTAAATGCATTGGGGGATTAAATGTGAATTAAAAATTCACATGGGGAATGGAGTGCCTTGTTCAAAAAGAGAAAGCTTTTAATGAATTTGACTAAGGAGACCTTCCATAAATGATATGGGGATTAGAGATGACCTAATTAAATGATTAAGGTTGTGCAAGTACTTGATTAGACTAATTAATGACACATTAGAGGCAAGTGAGAAATTATGGAGGATGGGACCCTAATAATGATTAGAGGTGTGCACATCTTAATCATAAATTAATTATGACTAAGGAAGAGGGTTAGATTGCTAAGAGGGATTAGAGGCCAACTTGTGAAAGTTGGATGATGTGACAATGAGAGAAAAAATAAGGAATTTAAAAATAAATTTCAAATTCTAAAAGATAATATGACTAAATTAAATAAAGTGATGCATTTATTTAATTTAGAGGGAAAAAAAGGGAAAAGTATTTATTAAATTAAATACTTTGGGAAACCTTATGTAAGATACCAAAATATTAATTAAATGAATGATTTAATTAATACTCGCGAAAAGGATGATTTAAATGAGCAAAGGGATGATTAGGGAGACGACTTTGACCATATGGAAGTGATTAAATTTGGATGTCTACACTCGTGATGGAAAGAAATGAAGGTGAACCACACCACACCTTAATCTAGACCCAAATACACTCACACACACTACTTACTGCTTTCACAAACACCTAAGCATATATGTAATTAGTGTAAACATCCAAGGTCAATCAAACTTGTGTTAACACCTTTAAACAATTAAGTACTTGCTTCCTTTGATCCAAAGATGACTCATGAACCACACAAAACAATTTAACCCACTTTGAAATATTCCAAAAGCACCCTCAAATCCAACAAATTCCTTTGCAACAACTTTCACTTGAAGAACATACTCATCTTGTGCAACCGATTAACCTTCGACACACTACAACACCTAAATCCAACCTTGTAGAGCACCAAAACAAGAAATTTAGATTGGAGATAGATACTAGTAATATAAGCATACTTCTAGAACCACAAGACCAGAAACCAAACTGTGGAGAAATGCAGAGCAAAACCATTTCCCCCATACACCACTATAATGCATAGTTGACACATTAGTGAACACAACTTTCTCTACACAACCATCTAGACCAAGAAACTCTTGATATAACACCTATGAACACTTGTGATCAACATATCTAAACCACACAAGTAGATCTTCAACTCAGAAAAATGTAGAGAAAAACCAAAACAACACTTTGTATGCCAAAACACCTCTACAACACATTATTTCCTCTTTTATTCAAATTTTCTCATTGAAAGCACTTGGAAACCAAGCATTGCAAACACATTCTCATCATCTTTAACAATTCCTCATTACAACCTGTAGACATCGAAAATATACTGATTAACATCATGCACCTGATCCCAACTTACTAACATCGTTTCTTCCTAAATCATTCCTCGGTCTAACCATTTAATCAAATTCCCTTATCTAATTAAATTTATTAGTATCCTCTCTTGGTTAAATAAATCACTTTATCTGAATCAAGTCATTTCTCTTGTTAATTAAATCAATCCATCTGATCTAATTATCCCTATTTAATTAAATAATCAATTTATTTGATTAAATCCCTAAAGTCTGTCCATTAAATTAAATAAATTAAAACCTTATTTGATTTAATCTAACACCATACCTTTTAATTAAATAAATCAAAATCTTTATTTAATTAGCCTTTTATCATATTCCTCTCTTATCTGATTTAAATAAATCCATAAATCTAAGTCAAATAAGTCACATCATCTAATCTCCTGTTAAATTAATTAACCCTTGATTAATTTAATCTAATCTCATGTCACATCCTCTAGATATTTCAAGTTGCACATGAAAATAGATTTAATTCATTTATTAAATCTCTATTTTCCTCACAAGGCATTTTTTGGAATATTCTCTCAATTTGAATTCAAAAATTCCAAGTCAACATGTACATCCAAAAGGCATTTAAAACCTCTTACATGTCCTTTGCCTTGAGCCAAGTGGCATTTATTGCATTTTCCCTTCCCTCTTACATGTCATTTCAACAAATTTGAATTTCAAATATTGGCATTTATTGGCACAAACCCCAAATCTTGCACAACCATCATCCATTCATAGCTTGACAAGTGGCACCATATCATTGGATGAATGTTAGTTCCACATTGCTCAAATTTGGACATTCATCCATCTTGAAATCCTATAAATGAAGAGATCCTCTCCTCATTTTATCATCCACAATCCAAGCAAAATTACCATGCTAAAATACTTAGCCATTTCCATCCATCAATCTTGAGTTCTTAGCTAGGTTATTGCAGATTTTGGCTTGGAGTTCTCATCTTTTCACCAAAGTGGATCACTCTTCATCATCAATCAACAAAGCTTGCATCTTAGGGATTGGTAAAGGGCCAATTTTCACATCAAATTGGCACCAATTCCCCCATGGGATTAAGAGTTTGCACATATAATTAGGATTTTATCTTGTTTTTGTCATTTGTTTTGTGTTCTTCAATATTTTCATTCCTAGTTTAATTTGTAAATGGATTTCATGGGGAATCCTTCTTTTAGCTTAGAATTCCTTGTCTAACTCGTTTATTCATGTTGTTTTGCAGGTACTAGGAAAAGGGTTCGCACACAACCAAACTAACTACAACATCCATAGAGAGAAGCTTATCAAAGCAACACCAAAGGTTAACACTAGTGACTTTACTAATGACAACATAATGCAACTAATCAAAGAAACGCCACAAATTCTCAATCATCAATAGACTTCCAACAACTTCTTTATAGACTTTTTGAAAACATCATAGCTCTGTTGACATCAATGACAACAATAATTGCTCATACTTTCAACAATCTCCCCCTTTGTCAAATATGGCAACACATGATGTGGAAAAACACCAACAACAAACACAAACACTCTGATCACCAACGCATTGCTTCATACCAACAATTTTTCTTCCTACTCTCTCTCTCTCTTTCACATATCTCTATCTCACCTTTTTTGCTTAATCTATTCTTTTTCACATGACTCTCTCCCTCTTTGACATCAATAGAAAAGGGTGGCACATCTTTCTCCCTTTGACATTAATCATACATGTATTTTCTCACCATTTTCTACAACATATTTTCCTTTTTACTACTCTGCATACTCCCCCTTAAGACCACACAAAAAACTATACCAACCAACAACCACTACACATATTCTTTGACACAACTGACAAAAGATAACATCAACCTATACCAACACTTACTCCCCCTAATAGCAATAACCAACAATGCCACTACCTACTCCCCCTAAGAGGTAGCCTCCATCAGTCTAGAATAAGGAATGAAACTTGAGATCCACTAGACCAATGCATATCCTTATGTATCTATTTCAAGGAAGGAGGGGTAATAACCCCCAACTTCTCTCGAAGATACTCAAAAGTATCCTTATGAAGAGCCTTCATGAAGATGTCCGCAACTTGATCCTTAGTGGGCACATACTCCAACTTCACCTCATTCTCTACAACCTTCTCTCTCAAAAAGTGGTACTGGCTTGAAATATGCTTTTTCCTTGAATGAATTTCTAGATTCTTTGAAATATTGATAGAACTTGTATTATCACACAAGATAGAAATAGTTTCATCATATATCACTCTGATAGCCTTCAATTTTTTCTTCATCCATAACACCTATGTGCAGCATGATGCTACAACAATGTATTCTACCTCTACATTAGATAATGGCACTAAATCTTACTTCTTACTTAGCCAAGACAACAACCTACTTCTAGGAAAGAAAGCACTAGGGATAACTTTAAGAAACCCCCCCCCCTCGGCGAAGGTGTAAAATCTTGGCGAATCTTTCCTTTTATTTAAAAAAAATATTAATTTTCCTAGCGAATCTATTCACATTATTAAAAAAAATTGTAAAATCTTGGTGAATCTTAATGAATAATTGGTAAAAATAATAATCACAGTGGCGAATCCTAGTGAATAATCACTAAAAATATTAATTACAATGGTGAATCTCTCCTTTTAAAATTTTCTAATGATTGTTGATTTACAATAGTGATGTAAAATCAACAAATGAAATTGTGCCATGTGTTGACACATCACTCGTCCATCGCTTTTGACTATCACACCAAACTATTGGCCATTCCTTGTGGTCTCCACCAAGACACGCGTACACCACTTGTGCAATTCCAAAGAATCAAGATGGGAATCTACAATATTCGCAACAAGTCTCCTGAAAAAGACTTAAATATTTAACTCCCAACCTCCAAGTCGACATCCAAGTCATTGTCGTACGTGGTCATTAGCATCCACGTAGACTAGTCCCACCATCCAGTGGCTTGTCGCCCAGTTAGAGAAACTACAAACTTCACAACCTCCAGTCGGAGGTTAGGAAACTCCAAGATGCCACAACAACAAAGAAGATCGACCAGTCGGGAAGTTAAGAAACTTTTGAACACTGTGACAAGGTTCCAAGGTTAGAGAAGTCAGCGATCCCTCGACCAACACACTGTCGCCCGGTTTCAAACTTCCAGAACCTCGCGACATAAGTTACAAGGTTCAATTTTTGGGTGATAGGCCAACAATGAAGACCATTGATTAGCTTTTTAATTGAATGGATGCAAGTTGATTCTCTGACCTAATACGCATGCACCTTTTAAAAGGCTTGTTGAGGCCCAGAATTTGTTTTGGGCCACACAATTAGGTTTAATCATGTGGACCAAAACATATTCCAGGCCTCAACAAGCCTTTTAAAAGGAGCGTGCACAGTAGGGCATAGAATCAACTTGTACCCATCTGATTAAAAAGATAATCGATGATTCGATGACAAAAAATAAAAGCCCTATTCAAGGCTAAAGTATGCCTAAAATTAAATGGTAATTTATTATTGTGGCGATATTTCCCCAAAATTAATGGTAGTAATATAATATTACTAGCGAATTTAATTAATATTTGTAATTATAGTATAAACTACTAGCGAATCGGTTCCAATGACACATCATTTACAGAGGCGAATTAATTGAGACGAAATTAATTTTTTGTAAAAACCTAGCAATTCAACATCCTTTTTAGCTTGTACTATTAGCCATTTCTAGAAGTCCCGATTTCAATTATTCGCCAATTGGCGAAGATTCGCCACTAAAGTTTTCCCTTGAAAGAACCACCACTTGTACTCTTCTGATCATCCACATAACATACCCAATCTACATTTTTATAAGCACTCAGAGAGAATTCAATATCCTTTGGATACCAAAATCCATGTTTCAGAGTTCCCTTCAAGTATTTGAATATTCTCTTTACTACTGCAACATGTGACTCTTTAGGATCTTCTTGAAATCTAGCCACAAGACAAATTGCATGCATGGTATCTAGTTTAGTAGTAGTTAAATATAGTAGTCCTCGAATCATTGATTTGTACTTTCTCTAATCAACCTTAGGAGATCCATCATTCTTACTTAGCTTGCAACTAGTAACCATAGGGCTACATACCAGTTTAGAATCTTCCATTCCAAACTTCTTCAACATTTCCTTGACATAATTTGATTGTGAAATGAATATAACTTTTCCAGTCTGATTGATTTGAAGACCAAGGAAAAAATTCATCTCTCCAAACATAGACATCTCAAACTCTTTTTGCATCTCTTCTACAAATATTTTGCACATAACTTCATTTCCCCCAAAAATTATGTCATCAACATATGCAACTACAATCAAAATTTGATATTTTTGAACCTTAAAGTAAAGATTGCTATTTGTTGTACCTTTACTAAAATCTTGCTGCAATAAGTACCTTTCCAACCTTGCATACCAAGCTTTGGGAGCTTGCTTTAGTCCATAAAGTTCCTTCTTTAATCTGCAAACCATATCGGGATTATTTGATTATTGAAATCCTTCAAGTTGTTCAATGTATGCCTCTTCTTCCAACTCACCATTCAAGAAAGTAGACTTCACATCCATATGATAAACTTTGAAACCCTTGTGTGTTGCAAAAGCCAAAAACATCCTAATACCTTCCATTCTTTCCACTGGAGCAAATGTCTCCTCAAAATCTATTCCTTCTACTTGTGAGTAACCTTTACACACAAGTCTTGCCTTATTTCTCAGCACTTCTCCATTCTCATTCAACTTGTTCTAGAACACCCACTTAGTTCCAATAAAATTCTTGTTTTCTAGTCTTGGGACAAGTTCCAAGTCTTATTCTTATCAATTTTCATTAGTTCTTCTTCCATAGCCTTGATCCAATGTCTATCTTTGCATGCTTCAATCACTGTTTTAGGTTCAACTTTGGAATGTAAACATAATTTTACTTGTTCTTCTATCATAGTAGCCTTTCTTCTTGTCAACACACCTCCACTCTTGTCACCAATGATATGATCTTTTGAATGATTCTTCTGCACATAATTATGGGTCTTAGGGATCTTTTACAAAACTTCTTCCTCTTCAACTTGCACTTCTTTTTCCTTACCATCATCTTTCTCTTCTTCTCTGTAAGAGGGCTCATTTGACTCATATGCATCTATCATCACTGAACTTTAGTTTAATTCTTCATATAGCTTAACACTTGTACTTTCAACAATCTTTTTCAGCCTCTTGTTGTAGCACTGGTAAGCTTATCTTTTTGTAGAATATCCAAGGAAGATTCCTTCATCAAATATTGTATCAAACTTTCCTAAGTTTACTTCATCTCTTTTTATATAGCATTTTCTTCCAAACACTTTGAAATATTTGACAGTAGGAGTTCTTGCATACCACAACTCATAGGGAGTCTTTGAACTATACGTCATTGCTTGTGCTCTACTAAGCATATACACTGCAACATGAATTGATTCTCTCTAGTAGACTTCCAGTAGGTTTGCTTCTTTCATCATTGTCCTTGCTACTTCTTGAACAATCCTATTATTCCTTTCAACCACTCCATTCTACTGAGGAGTCCTAGGGGCTGAAAGATACCTCTTTATTCCATCAACTTCACAAAAAGTGTTAAAATCATTGGAGGTGAACTCTCCATCTCTATTAGACCTTAAAAATTTGATTTTCATATCCATTTGATTCTCAACCATAGCTGTGAATGCTGTAAAATTATCTAGAGCTTATAATTTTTCTTTGAGAAAAGTAACCCAAGTCATTCTAGAATAATCATCAATTAATAGCATGAAATACCTATCATCTTGAAAACTTCTAATTTTGGTAGGCCCACAAAGATTTGTATGCACCAACTCCAAAGGACTAATAGTAGATTGTTCTTTGACTTTGAAACTTTTTCTAGCTCGTTTCCTAATTTGACATTCCTTGCAATCTTTGGAAAATCTCTCATAGCATGAACTGAACTGATCCTCACTAGGCTATCAAAATTGATGTGATACGTCCTTATATAGCATAGCCAACTTTCATTAATTTGAGTCATAAAACACATACCATTAGGACCTTTAAGTTGATAAATATTTCCATTTTTCCTTCTTCCTATAGCAATCATAGTTCTAGAGCCTTTTATGATCTTACAACCATTGTCTTGAAACACAAGATTATATCCTTTGCTATACATTTGTCCCACACTCAAAAGGTTATATTGCAGACCCTTAACATAAAGAACATCATTTGTATTATTCTTGCCATCAAAACTGATTAAACCTTTTCCACATATCTTAGTAGATATATCATCAACAAACTTAACGAAGCCTCCTTCAAAATTCTCAAACTTAAAAAACTTACTCTTATCACCTGCCATGCAATTTGAGCACCCACTGTCAACAATTCAATTGTTCTTCTCTTCTCTAGCATGAAAAGTAGATACCATTGCTCCTCCAATTTTATGACCTACTTCTGGAGCACTTTTCTTTACACGTTTCTCAAAGTTAGCATAATTAGTTCTAACATTTAGAACCATGAACAAGCATTCATCATATTCATCATCCAAATAATCAGATTCATCATCAGATATACTAGTATCTTCTCTACCATAATAACTTAATTACTTTACCTTTATCTCCTTAGGTCTCTCTTTTAAAGCTTTGACAAGACATCTTGAAGCATAATGACCAATCTTTCCATAGTTAAAGCATTTGAAAGGTAACTTGCATTCGTATTCTCCACTGCCCTTTTTCAACCTTCTTACAAAATTTGCTTCTACATCATCAACACCATTTTGATATGATCCTTCATTCTTTTCTACTTTTCTAGCTTTAAAAGTAGTCTCCTTTTTCACATCACTTGGACCAAACTCTCTCAATTCAAAAGTGGCTAATGCACCAAATGACTGATCTCTAGAAAAAGTACTCAAATTCTGAATTTCCTCAATAGCAGAAACCTTATGACTGTACCTAGCTTTAGCAAGAGTTCTCAATACCTTCTTTACCACCTCATCATCTTCAAGATTTCCTCCAAGTCCTTTGATGGAATTGACAAAGTTTTCCACTCTATGCATGTAGCCTGTAATATCTTCATCTTTTGTCATCCTCAGGTTTTCAAAATTTATCTTCATATTTTGCATTTTTTCTTACTTGACCTTGTCATCTCCTTCATAGATACGTTTTCAGCTTTTTCAATATTTCACCAACAATTTTAAGAATCATAACTTTCACAAGTTCTCAAAAGAGAATACCTTGCTTTTCCATTGTTCTCATATGCCTTGATCTCATCATCAGTAATCAAACTGTTTGCAAGCATGGTGTATCCACTCTCAACATAATTCTAGACTCCAAACCCTAGAGATACTAGGATCCCTTCCATCCTTGTCTTCCAAAAATTCATAATCAATTCCATCAAACATAGGAGCCTCCTTCTTGTGCGCCATCCCAGATCTACCTCAAGTGCTTAAGTTTTCTTCTAAGGAACCTTGCTTTGATACCAATTGTTGAATGCATAAGACAACTAAGAGAGGGGATGAATTAGTTGTACATTAAAAACCCTCATTAATATTTAGATCCATATTGACTTCATTAGCCTTTAATCTATTAGAATGATTTAGCATGAAAGAAAATAAAAAAAAATTGAAACACATCAACACCATGTACAATATAACACCAAATTTATGTGGAAAATACAAGGGAAAAACCATGGTGAGGATCATCTCACAATATAAAGTAATTGCAACACTGAATACAATAGCCTCACTACCAAAGGGCAAACTGCTAAAAAAAAAAGAGGGCTCACTGCCAGATCACAAAAAAGAAGAAAGAATAATGTTACAATGAGAAATCCATCTCAATGCAACTAAAAAGTCCACCACAACATCACCAACACATTTGTAGCCTTTCTAAAGATTGCATACACCTTATGCTCACTGCTTCCAATAGCCTAACACATTAAAGCTCATACTACATTTCACAAATTCACACTTCACACTACATCTCGCATACATTACACACCTTAAGTCTCCATCAACTCAACACTTATTTATACCATCTTTAACCTTAAAAATAATTAACAATGTTGGCTATGCACCTCAACCATGCAAATTCAAATTAGGTCGGCACTAAGCATTCCTATGGTGAAAGGGAATGAAGGAAAACCACACCACACTTTAATCTAGACCACACTTTCACAAACACCTACGCATATATGCAATTAGTGTAAACACCCAAGGTCGGTCGAACCTATATTAACACCATTAAAAAATTAATTACTTGCTTCCTTTGATCTAGAGATGGCTCATGGACCACACACAACACTTTAACCCACTCTAGAATATTCCAAAAATACCCTGAAATCCAACAAATTCCTTCACAACAATTTTCACCTGAAGAACATACTCATCATGTGCAACCGATTAACTTTCCACATACTGCAACACCTAAATCCAACCTTGTGAAGCACTAAAACAAAAAAAATTCATACATGAGATAGATACTATTAATACAAGCATACTTCCAAAACCACACGACCAAAAACCAAACTACAGAGAAATGTGGAGCAAAACAATTTCTCCCAGACACCATTGTACTACACAATTCACACACTAGTGAACACAACTTTCTCTACACAATCATCTATGCCAAGAAACTCTGGATATAACACCTATGAACACCTCTGATCAACATATATGAATTGCACAAGTAGATCTTCAACTCAGAAGAAATACAGAGCAAAACTAGAACACCACTCTGTATGTCAGAACACCTCTACAACACATTGTTTCCTCTTTTATTCAAATTTTCTCAAAAGCACTTGAAACCAAGCACCACAAATTCATTCTCATCATCTTTAACACTTCCTTATTACAACCAAACCAACTACAATATAGAAACTCAACCAAACAATATCCACAGACAGAAGCTTATCAAAGCAACACTAGAGGTTGACACTAGTGACTTTACTAATGACAACATAATGCAACTAATCAAAGCAACACCACAACTTCTCAATCATTAATAGACTTCCAATGAATTCCTTATATATTTGTTGAGAACATCATATCTCTATTAACATCAATGAAAACACAAATTGCTCATACTTGCAACACTTTAGTATTTCAAGTGATGTGTATAGAAGTGTTAAACCTACTTCTCGACTTGTATCCTTTTATGAGTATCTAAATATTTAAGTTTTCATGTTGGTTGCACATGTTTTACTCCTTTTCTTTGACTCAATTTATCTAGGTTATCCTTTTATGCAATAACAAGCATACAAGTGGCTCATTTTCAGTTGAGAGTTAGCTAAAACTAAGCCTTATCTACTCTACAAATTGTCCATTTTCTTGTGCTAGATTAGATCCAAACTTATAAAAATGACCCTTGAGATTTTAAAATTGAAACTCATGTTTGGTTTTGTATATTTTCTCTCCACCTAGCTATTGTGTGTTGACTTGATGCACAAAAAGTTTCATTTGGCACTTGGGAAGTTGTATAAAAGGTATAACCTTAATTCATTTAAAACATCTACAAACTAAGAGAAAGATCACCTCACATTTATTAAAGAATCTAGTGATCTCAACACATTACATTAGCATTCTAGGACATATTACATACTATTTTCTATAATTGATCTAGTTCATAGTTGTTAAGTTGACATCCTTACCAAGGTTTGACATAAAAGAGTAATTATCCTTTTCCTTTACAAACTATGAAGTACACAACCAAGTTCTTATGCAAAGGTCAAACTAAGAACTTCATGGCAAGTTATAGAACTTCTAAAATTTAAAAAATATTCGATTTGCATGCATGATTCAAACCTACACTCACAAGATCAATTTTGCACTTAGGGAAATGACCTTATTAAAGAAACAAAACTTTTACATATTTTGATACATTTGTATGACAAACCCTAATTTCTTACAAAATTGACAAATCACGTCAAAATACTTAGCAAAATCATGCTCTACATCAAACCAATAATTAAATAAATACATTAATAACTTTTCTTAATATTTAATTTCAACATATTTATCATTCCCCACTCTTATTCTTAATACAAGAATACCTTATTTCTTTACAACCATACATAATCCTCCAACATATTAAAATGATTAAAACCTTATCACATTAAAATGTGTCATTTTATCACTCGCCTTTTCTATGAATATGATACTATTATCTTTCTAAGTTAAGTAAACTTATTCATTAAAAAATATTTATTCTTATTTGAGAGATCTGTTTTTTCTAGAAACTAATGATCCCATAAAGGAAAATCACATCCATTACCTTATTCCCATCCACCGTCTTTGAGATTGAAGTTAATGGCAGGCATATATCCAACTCAATCAATGTTTGAAACTGAAATTATTTTATTCCATTACATCTTATCAGATATATTGCCATGGAGAAAGTTTGTGCGTGATATTCCACTGAGGTGACTTAATCAAATCAAGAATGGATTGTCTAGGCGAATAATGGGTAAAACTTCCATGCGTGCTAACTACACAAACTTTCTTCTCCCCATCTTATGATTAGATTCTCATTACTTATCAATTCCATATAATGAATCTCACACTTTGAATATTCTTATCTGCAATTGCTACTCAATATGATTGTGTTCTGTACTGCAATGGAGTCGAACTTTTCTTTTCTTTCCATTGGATTAAAGCGAATCAGAACTACAATTCCAACCGGAAACAGTTCCTCAGTGCACAGACAAAACACAGGTGCTGAACCACCCAGAACATAAGACAATCGAATATCAACTTACACGGCAGGATCTGAAATAACAGCTCAGAATCAATGGTACAGCTGCTTAAAAGATTATGTAATCGTTCCAAATGAAAAGAAAAAGACATTAAGAGATCTTGAAAAGATTTCTTTCAGATTCCCTTCACCTGCAACTGAGTTCTTTGACAATGACCTGTGTAGTATGGCTATGACATAGATTCCATAGCTTTCTCCCTGCAAACTCAGTCAGTTAAAATGTACTTAGGAGAATGAGACCTTAGCAATTGAATCAGTTGAAATGTACCCAAGAGAATCAGACAACAGACTAAAAAGTTTACTAAATTGTCAATCATCTTAATGTCTTTTTCAAGATTTTTCTTTGCATTTCTAAAGAACTTGACTTGAGATACACCAAACATCTGACTTATAGTTTAATGATTCTAAGTCATAGGATTTTTTTTTTTTTTTAAAGAGGGTTTTATATCAAATTCGAAGCATTTTAACTATTTAATATGAGAGCACAAGTCATAGGAAATCTTTTGGGCTGAGAGTCAAGGATTGGGAGTATCGATTCTGTTGGAATCAGTCAAGACACCATCCCAACCTCACCTCTATGATATTATGATATTACATGATGGATTCAATAATAAGATAATATTAATTTCAATATAAAGTAGAACATCACCTTATACTAGATTAACTAGATTAACTAAAATGAAGAAGGCTTCCTAACTCAAAGGGGACACTTGACCAAAGGTCTATATTCTCATCTATCCTTATGAAGAATGTACACAATTCTTACACCCTTTATAGGTATTGGATGTTTTATTAGTCCTTGCTTTACCAGATAATTACTAGTTAAAAAATAATTATTTCTTTTAATAATGTTCTTATTTTTTAAATGTGAATTTACATATTTGTTAATTAATACATTTTTAAATATAATTTATTAAATTATTATTAGTTAAATCATTTGACGTTTTTATTAGAACTTTCATTTAAATCAAGAAAAATATGTTGTTATATTTGATGAATTAAAAGTAATATTCATCAAGCGAGATGACTACTCCATAATATTATTTCTTTCTTTCATATACTTGTCAAAACACTCATATTTTTATATATAATATCCATGCAATTGAATTTTTTTTTCTTTTAAATGTTTTTATTAGTACTACTTCACCTTTAGTTGAAAGATATAATGTGTGTTCTTATTATGATATTCCACCATCATAATCTTGTGCACAGATTATATTATAGAAAGATGGGTACTAGTGTGTAGTCCATGATACTAAGATATGAATGTTGTCTTATGAAAGGGAAATAAAGTAATTGTAAACAAGTAAAGAATATGTCAATTTTTTTCTATGTTTTACTTTTATAAAGGCTATTGGTATAAATAGCCATCTTTTTTAAAACTGAATAAAAAAATTATTGAAGAAAAATAATAGAGCTCACCAAAACATATCAGAAAGATGCTTAGAAGACAACTAGTCAAGGAAAATATTGTAGCTAACAAGAATCAATTGTCAACATAGTAAATGAACATAAAATAAATTCCAAATCTATCCTTGACACTTCATGTACTTTGTTTATCTGTATTGTTTATTTTTATTGGGGCTTGTGCAAATAAGTGAAGGCTTCTCTATTGCCTCAAGATTGGATTGTAATAATGAAGGGTACTCCCCTTACAATCTAAAACTCACAAAAACAACAAATAATGGCACAAACAAAATGCAAGGAATGCAAATATTCTTTATTATCACTAAAATGAAAATGAAATTACAACATTATATTTGCCATCACAAGGGCTTTTTTATTACATAAATATGCAAATCTGCAAGTCGGAGCCACCATCTACATTGCTTTGCCCTTTTTTGTAGTCCCCTTTCACATCCTTTATTTGGAAGTTGTAACCGCCCTAGAATCTTCTGGAAAGTGTAACTTCCTCAAGAAGATAGTTTGAAATTTTATTAATTTTGGTAGTACAACTTCATAGGGTCATAACTTTTGATCCGACAGTCAGATTTTCTATTATAATACCTTTTCAGAAAACTCTTGAGAAATATTCTGCTGAAAAGTAGGGCCTACTAAAGGTTAACTAATTTTGCTTTCCACCAATTTCCAGGCCCATCTGGAGCCTCTAAGTGCCTCAAAATTGACTTCAAAGATTTTACTAGGATTTTCAAAAATTGAAATTTTAATCTCTCAAATGAAAAATGGTGTTGAAGTGATTTCTTTGCCATGGGCTTCAATTTACCATTTTGGAGGTTTGTGTAAGATTTCGTATCCAACCATGCATAAATGCAAACTTACTAAAATAGTAACCTTGCCAAAATTAGCCCTTATTGAAAACGAAACAACATTTTTTTTTTGGGTGATGCAAGATTTCTCTTACACCATTGATGCTCCTACATCATGTAAACTTCAAGATGTTTTGGGATGTAGATGAACTCCCCTTTTGTAATTAAATGACTTGCATTGAATGGTAGAATGAAACAACAAATACTTGGAAATATAATAGAATCACTTGTAAATGCTTGACACTTTTAATAAGCTGCTTCAAGGGGGCAACTTCCAAAAGACTTCAACATGAATAAAATTTTGAATATGGTGATAGTAAACTAACCTATACCCTATATATACCATATTTATGCCTTGAATACTATAAGAAAGCTAAGGTAGAGAACAAATTCTTTCACCAATCTTAAGAGGAGGGTTATACAAAAAAAAAGATCTAAACAATTACATAAAATTAAATAGAAATAAACATAAACAATATCCATACCACAACACAGTGATTTATTTGGGAAAAAACACTTTTAGGAGAAAAACCTCACTTCAAAAGTCACCCAATATTATTCTAAAATCAACAAGATTGTAATATACTTGTAGATAATTTTTTCTCACAAGAGTATCACCAACTAGAGATTTGGAGGAAAATCAATAGCTATAATACTCTTACACCTAACCTCCATCTCATGCACCTAATATATAAGAGATGCAATACATGAAACTATCAAATGGTATTACAAAAAGATGAGCTAAAACCACCTAAAAAGTACGTAATATATAAGAGATACAAAACATTCTTATCTCCAATAACAAATTCCTATGATGTGTCATAACACATACCACCACATGTAACTCCCCTTTTATAACTTTCATTTATGTGTCCAACATATTTTTACATCTCCCATTTCAGTAGACCTAACTTTTGAAGGCTATGACTTTTGATATGAGTGTTTAATTGACAAATTGTTTGAACCGCCAAAAAGTTCATGAAATGCTCTATCAATATTTAACTAGATTTGCTAGTTTTGACCACTTTTAGGCCCAAAAAAATCATCTAAGTCCTTCAAACTAGATTTTGAGACTTTCAAAAATGAAAACTTTAATACCTTCAAATCCATACATGATCTTGCAACAAAACTTTATGAGAATGCTTATTTAGCCATTCCAAAGCTTTGGGGAAAACTCTACACCAATCTATGCTCAAATTTAAACTTACTATAAATAGTAACCTCATGTAATTACAAGGTTGAGGCACCATTTTCCTAAAAATTACTACCTAACCTAACCTCACTACTTATATAAGACTATATAAATGATTATATTAAAACTTCATTAAATTTTATGCTATGGTCCAAAAGTTAGCTACATGAATCCCAATGTATATTATGCATTAAGGGAGTAGAATTATCCCCCCCTTAACACCAATAGTATCCTCAATTTTGATGATCCTCAAATACTTGTGCAAGAATGATTCAACTTCCCATGTTGCATCTTCATTAGCCAATTTTTTCCTCTTGATTTAAAGATTCTTTGTAATCATCCTTCTTTGCATCCTCTTATGGAATTTCTAAAGGTTTACCTTAGGCTCCAAGATGATTATTCCCTCATCATCAAGCTTTGGTAATATTTTTTGGATTAAATTTTTTATCCAACAACCTTTATAAAGCAAGAAACATGGAATATTGGATGCATTTTTGTGGATTTAGGTAGCTCTAGTTTATAAGAAATACTGCCAATATTTTGCAAAACTTGATAAGGGTTCTATTATTCTTCTATTGTTTACATCTATATATATGGTTTTAATTGCACAAAGGCTCATATCATTACTTCAAAATATCTCTCACTATAGTGTTGATCAACTTGTTGCATCATTCTATTATATGGCATTGTCAAGTTCTCCTTGAGATTAGAGAGTACCTCTTGTTGGTATTGAATGAGTTCTTTTATTTCTCTAGTTTTTGAGTTTACCCTTGAGGGAGAGGTGATGGATGGAAAGTAGTATTGATATAGTATAAAAAATGGAGACATTTTGTATAAAGTGTGGAAAGAAGTGTTAGACCACCATTTTGCAAATGACAAGCATCACACCCAACTCTCATATTCATCTAAAGAAAAATAATAGAGATAGTCATCTAAGCACTTGTTGACTACCTCAAATTTTCCAATTGATTGGGAATGATATGAGGATCTTTGATTGAAATAAGTGAATAAATAGGAGAAAAATTAGTCCAAAACCTACTTGTAATGATCATTGACTATGATTTTTGGAGTCCCATGTAGTTTCTTAATGATGTTCATAAAATCTACTACAATAGTACATGTTATAAATGGGTGTGACGAAGCAAACAATTGGAATATTTAGTAAGTCTATCCACCATAACCACATGATGATTTTTTTCATTTATATTTTGGAAGACTTGTTATGAAATCCATTGATACCTACTCCCATCTCATTCTTGAAATACACAAGAGTTGTAGAAGACTTGGAGTCTTAATTTTCACCCTCTTATTTTTCTAGTATACCATGTATTCTACCACAAATATTTTTAAATCCCATTTGATCACATCTCAAAATAAATCCTACTTGATTTTATGAAAAATCTTCAAGAATCATGCATATCCACCTATTGAAGAAATAGTGAGCTTCACTAGAACCTTAAGCTCAAGGGTTGAGTGCTTACATATATACAACTTGTTTTTCTACCATAAAGCATCTACTTTCCAAATAATTATTTTTGAAGCACTTGAATCTTGTTTTGAATGAGCATGTGCATTCATGTCCTCCCATTTCTCTTGTGCCTCATCCACCCAATTTACTTGCAATACAAAAATGACACTAATAGTGATTATGTAGATTCATCCTTCCTAGATAGAATATCAACCACAAAATTTTGTTGTACCTCCTTTTGTACTATCTCAAAGTCATATCCCCATATTTTCATGACCCTTTTGCATTTTTATTTAAATGAAAAACTTTGTTCCATGAATTTTTAGAGTATGTCATGATCTATCTTTACCTTAATGTGTCTTCCCACTACATATGGTATCCATTGTTTGACTCCACAAAGAAAATCCACCATTTTATTTGTATAAACATGCTTCAATAAATTCTTACCTTTGATGAACATTGAACCTTAAATAGAATGGATCTTCTCTTTTGTATGGGTACTTCTCCCATACTATATTATAATGTATCATATTTCATAACGATTTTTTTATAAAAAAATAGGTATATAGAGTTGGATTAGTACACATGGCTTCCTTTAGTTTCTCAAATGTCATGGTGGTAACCTCATTCCACTAAAATGAGTCTTTACTTATTAAATATGTGAGTGGTGTTTCTATGTTACCATATTTTTTTATAAATTATTAATAGTATCCAATAAGCCCTTAGAAAACCCATTATTTGTTGAGGGTCTAAGGAAATTCTATTTACTAGTATGGTGTTGATCTTGTAAGTGTCTTCCTTTACTCTATTAAATGTGAAACAATATGACCAAGTTACTCCTATTTGACTTCAAAAACACACTTGGATAGCTTAGCATAAAGCTAATGTTGTTCAAGAATGTTGATCATCTCAATTCACATGTTATAATTGTTTCTCCCAAGTTTTGTTATACATTAATTTTTCATCAAAAATACCAAAAAAGAGCTTTACAAAAATGGTCTAAAGATAGAATTCATCAAACTTTGAAATGTAGATAGTGTATTTATGATACCAACAAACATCACTGAAAAATCAAAGTGCTTCTCATGGGCTCAAAAATATATCTTATGTAATTCTAATTTGATGGTAACCAAAATAAAGATCAATTTTGGTAAAATAAGAAGCACCATTTAGCTCATCTAACAAATCATCAAGTACTAAAATTAGAAACTTGTATTTTATGATGTACTTGTTGAGATTAGACACATCACTAGGTGTTATCTTTATTGCACACAATTACCACTAGAGATGAGTAAGAAATCTAACTATGCCTAATAATACCTACCTTTAACATCTCTTGTACCATCTTCTTGATCTCACTTTTATACATATGGGTATCGTTGGAGCTTGATGTTGGGTGCTTGACAACCTAGTACTAGTTGAATGTCATGATTATGATATCTTTTGCAAGGAAATTATTTTGGTATATATCTCTAAAAACCACTAAGTGCTTATCTACAAATGCTTGTAAATTTTATTATATAGGAACTATTGATTGATGTGATTTTAATAAAAATAATTAGCCCACAAACCCATCCACCTACGTATTAAAAATATTTTACACATGATGAGAAATTTCTAATTATGGATATATTTCATGCAACCCTCTTAGTTTGATTATCTTGCTCTCTATATGAAAACACGTAAATAGCTACTAGAATTTCATCCCAATTATTCCCAATGTAGTAAGCCGCTATACTCCCAAAATAATGTTTATTATACGGTCCATGTAAATAAATAAGAAAGGGCAATCTAGCTATTATTATCCCATGGAAATTTTAATGATATGCAATCCCCCTAAGCAATTGATTATACCCAACTTAAAATTTTGTAGTTGGGTAGATAAAACAATTTAGATGATAAGCTAACTCCTTTTATATGAAATTGTGGGTTATTTCCAAGTCTATCAACATTATTACCCTCATTTTTCAAGGAACCTACTTCCTAGTGAGTTTTTGGGGTGTTAATTCCAACCATGAACTTCAACAATGCATGACATCTAATCATGAATTTCAACAAGAATCTCCATACATTAATGTTAACCCAACATGAATGATATAAAAAATGACAACCAATGCTAAGCAACAAACACTTCAACAATCTCTCACCAAGTACTTGATACAAGGGACATCAAATGTCAACAATCTCCCTTACTTCTCAAGTGCTGACAACAATGTCAACCACAAACAATTCACCAAGTGTTGTCATCAGCTACTGACAACAAGCTCATCAACCACTATCAATCATATAACAATCTTTATCAAGTATTGACATCAAAGACAACCAAAAATCAGTGTTGACATCAATTTCCAACAATATTACATAAAGCTCCTCAAGTGTTGACATCAATGAAAATAACTACCAACAATCTCGCCCTTTGGCATTGATAGCAACACGACTAGATTCACTCTCCCTCTTTGACATCAAGGACAAAGAGTAGCACATACCTACATATAGAAGGAAAAAAAAATTCTCTAAATTTAGGAAAAAGGAGAAAATATCTTCAATGGAAACAACACAAAGTCCCCCTTTGACCAATGACACTTCTTCTTTATACATCACAATATCCACACATTTGTACGAAACTCCTCTTGAGTGGTAGCATACATCAATCTAGGAGAAAAAGATAAGGCATTAATTCCCCCTAAAAAGATGCAACATCTATGCATCTAGTTAGAACAAGGAGGGGCAATAACCCTTAGCTTTTGTCGGAGATACTCGAAAGTGTCCTTTAAAAGTGCCTTTGTGAAGATATTTGCAATCTGGTCCTTGGTAGGCATATACTCCATTATGACTTCATGCTTGACAACCTTATCTCATAAAGTGATATTGGATAGAAATGTGTTTATCCCTTGAATGTATTATAAAATTCTTGGAAATATTAATTGCACTTGTATTGTCACACAATATAGGAATAGGTTCATCATAAATTTCCTTCACATCCTTCAAAGTTTGCTTTATCCAAAGCACCTGGGTGCAGTAAGATGCTAGAATGATGTATTTGGAATTTTTTGTGGATAAAGATAATGAGTCTTTCTTTTTACTAAACCAAGAGACCAATCTATCTCCCAAAAAATAATGTACTTCCATGTGTACTTCTTTGGTCATCCACACAACCAGCCTAGTCAACATCAGTATAGGCACTTAGAGAAAAGTTATAATCCTTTTTATACCACATGCCATAATTTGAAGTTCCTTTCAAGTATCTAAATATTCTTTTCACTAATTTCTCATGAGATTGCTTAGGATTAGCTTGAAATCTGGCAACCAAACATACAAGATGTATGATATCCACCCTGAAACATGTAGAATGTCCTCATAGACTTATGTAACTTGATCATACACCAATCTACACAAGTACCCAAGCATTTTCTCTATACATCAATTAGGCATCTAGAATAATCTATAGCATACTGTCATTTGAAATGTGTGCTTGTGGACCTCCAAATTTCCTAATATAACAAAATAGCATGCATTAATCATATGGAAAAATCAATCTTTCTAGAGGAACATTCTAATAGGCATTCATCATCACTTTACTCTGCCAAAGCATGGGCAAAAACTCTGTTACTTGCAACTTTTACTTCAG
This sequence comes from Sequoia sempervirens, assembly GCA_007258455.2. Taxonomy (NCBI): domain Eukaryota; kingdom Viridiplantae; phylum Streptophyta; class Pinopsida; order Cupressales; family Cupressaceae; genus Sequoia; species Sequoia sempervirens. The sequence goes on from VDFB02270651.1 coordinate 632,138,144, forward strand.
AAGGTGTAGAGGCTTGAAAACTTTAAAATAACACCTCCACATCTTGACTAGCTTATCATTTAAACCACAAGACTAAATATTGCTCAATAGGCTGATATAGACAAAAACATCATGATATTTTAAATGCCTTACTAAAATTTTGAAACTTTCCTTTTTGAACCTTATCCTTATGTGTGGTACAAAAAACAACAATAGTATCAATCAGAACAAGTGTACCAACCTCCATGCACCTTCTACTGACACTGGAACCCTCAACAGAGGTTCATCCTTACACTACAAATCTGCACACCAACTTTTCTGGACCAATTATTTTTTCATGTTGAAGTCTTCAATACCTTGTCCTTTTTAGGGGGCTAAAAGGTTTTGCAAGTGAAATATCCCCCTAAGATAATGCTATATCTCAATTTATCTTGGAATCTTGTGTAGAGTGCACAAGTGTGGAATCATTCTTCCTCTCATTGCTTTTCTTCTTGACCTTTTCATTTCCCTTCTTTTGTTGATTAGCAGTTTCATCCTTTGAAATAGTGGCTTCACAAAACCACTTCTACAACCATTTTCTTTATATGTCCCACCTTATTGCATTTTTAGCACACAAGGTTGTGCTTGGGAACAAATTTTCTCCTCCTCATCTTAGATCTACACTTAGTAGCTTTATAACCAAAATTGTTGCAAGCATAGAAATATCCATGAAATGAAATAGTATTGTTTCTTTGAGGCATAAAGGATCTTCTACTCATGTTATCATTCGTTCCTTATCTATCTCCCCAATCAACAACCTTATGTCCAAATTTATTGCAAGAAAAATAGCAACCTTAAAAAGATTGATTGAACCTAGTAGGAGCATGTTGCCTTGCAAGTGGAGGACTTTTGAACCTTTTTTTTTTTCTGACAGGGATGAATCCATCATTCTTGCCATCTTTATCATTCTTTGCATCTCTAAAGGAATTCTTCTTAGAATCTTTAGTGTAGACTTTCTCTCCTTTTTTCAAGCCTTCTGATTGATTTGGCGTTATCCTCAAGACCAAACTTCTCCCCTTTTCCAATTTGTTATTTTTCTCTTTTTAGGGCATTCTTCAGAGTGGTAATTTCTTACTCAAGTTTTAAGCATTTAAATTTTTTGTCATTGAGCTTGACATTCAAGCAATCTTCAATTCTCTTACCTTCTTCAACATTTTCTTTTAAATCAGACATCATACCTTCTACCTTTTTTAGCTTGATTTCACATTATTTACCACCTTCTACTTTGGCTTTCAATTTGTTAGTTTCTTCCTTAGATTTTTCAAGAAAGCTCTCATATTTCTAATTTAGTGCCCTTGCTTCATTTAGGTCTTCCAGATTAGATCAAAGTTTTCCTTCAAATACTATTTCCCAATCATCTAAATTGAAGTCCCAACCTTCAGGTTCCATAGATTTTAGATCCGGTTCAGAAGAAAAAATGTCTTCATCACTCAAGGAGTTGGACTCCTTACATTTTTCAACACTGCACTTTCTATTATCAGCATTAAAGGCTATAAAGAAGGCTTCATCATTTGAATCATTCTCCTCATCTTCAAAAGAACCACTACTCTGTTTGGAATAGAGGCCCTTTTTAACATTCTCTTTTGTTACCCTCTTCAAATTTTCTTTATAGGGGAATTTAGTTGCAAAGTGACCAATCCTTCCATAATTGAAACATTTGAAAGGTAACTTTCCTTTGTACTTTCCATTGCCTTTCTTCAATCTTCTCACAAATTTTGCTTCAACCTCATCAAGCTCATCATTTTGGTCAGTAGCTTCATCTTCAATCTTTTTGTTAGCACTAAAAGGAGCTTCTCTTTTTGGATCATCTTCATCCAATTCTCTCATTTCAAAGGCAGTAAGAGCACCAAATATTTCATCAACAAAGTACTGATCCAAATCCTTGGATTCTTCAATAGTAGACACTTTATGACTGTAAACTTTAGGGAGAGATCACAAAACCTTCTTCACAATTTTATTTTCCTTTACTTCTCCACCAAGACCAGTGATACCAAAAACAACTTCATGCACTCAAATCATATAATTTGCAATGTCCTCATCTTTTATCATCCTCAAGGTCTCAAATCTACTTTTAAATAAATGCATCTTGGCTTGCTTTACTTTTTTATCTCCTTCAAAGATATTGTTGAGCTTTCCACATACATCTTTAGCACAACTACAATTCATCACTTTCAAAAGCTTTAAATCAACCAATCCACATAAGAGAGCATTCTTAGCTTTGGCATTGCATTCATATAATTTGATTTCAACTGGATTTGTTGGAGCAATTGGAGCAACATATCCATCCTTGATTGATTTCCAAAAACCAAACCCTAGGGAGTTTAGGTGTCCTTCCATTCTCAATTTACAGAAAGTATAATTAGTACCATCAAATTAAAGACCCTTGTATGAACCATTATGTGCCATTCTAGATCTTTGCCTCAAGATGTTAATCTTCTTCAGAGGAACTTGGCTCTAATAGGTCAATTGTTGGACATGCCTGGAGACTAAGAGAGGGGTAAATCCCTCTACTAAAAAACTTAATCCCGTTTGAAACTTGAACTTTTTAGCACTTAACCAAATCAAAACTCTTAAACAAAATACTAGCAGAGAAGGATATAGCAATATAAGGCTTCAAAAACTTCAACAATCAAGGATATAGCAATTCTAACTCTAATCAAATTAGCAACATTGATAAAAGAGACAAGGACACACATCCACAAGATGGCACCAAATTTATGGGGAAAACCCAATGAGATAAAACCATGGTGAGAGTTAACTCACAATATAAGGGCTCATTGCCACAAAGGACTTGCAGACCAAGGTACACTACCTCAACACAAGATATAAAAGACTTGTTGAACTAAAGCAAACACAACTTCAGGATCATGATACAAGTAATTGATGAGATTCATTATCTCAAAGTAGGATACAAATATTTAGAGAAATATTATAATGTTTGTCAACATAACACTCTACTAACTGAGGTGTTATAACACATCTGATTCTATCTTTCACATATTTGCACTTCTTTTGTGAGATCTTCAAAAACAATTCATACTTTCTTATTCACACACTTGTACACTTCTCCACTTTGTTTTATTTTAAATTATCTTACATTTATATCCACCATAAATCTTCAAAACCTCAATTAGGTTGGCCAGGAAGAATATAAACAATGAATTCAAAAATTCAACCATAACAATATACTGTAGTCCTATCCCAAGCATAGAGAGGACCAAAAACAATCTTATTACATCTTCCAATATGATCCAAAATAATTCACATGTTTGCACACATCAATCTAAGTTGACATCAAAGAAACGTGTAGATAAAACGTGAGCACATAACTAGTTGGCTCAAAAACATTCTTCTAACTCAATTTTCTCAAACTAGTTCTAACCAAGATAGGTCAAGACCCAAATCTACGTTAACACCTTCAAATTTTGGTGTGAACCTCCAATTACATGATGCAAGCAAAGGAACAAACCCTATTGGCTATATATCTACAATAACCTAGAAAGCCAACTCAAGACACAATGTAGCACCAAAGGGGAAAATCAACACTTTCTAGATCACATGGGGATATTCCATGAACATCCAACAACAATTTCAACCACTTCTTCCATACTGTCATGCCACAAACAACCACCACAAACCAAGCAGGAACAAAATACTTTATTCAAGAAGCATATGATACATAACCAAAGGGTATAACATTAACAACTCAACTTACAGATCACTTCAACACATGAAACTGAAATTGAGACATTGCATAGAGGTTGATAACACATTCACTAAGCTGTGAGAGGAGATACATCAATATAGAGAAATATGGAGCATTTCTTGGACCAGATCAGACAACCAACAACACTACCAACCTTTTGCAATCACAAAAATCTCCTCAAAAAAACTAGTGACCTAAAAATATAGGAGTGCAACATCCAAAAAATACTAACTTTGAATCCCAAAATGTAAGACCAAATCTTCAATAGCAGAGAAATGTAGAGTATTCTCCCAAACAGACTTTAATGCAACTTCCAAGAACATAACCACTTGAGCAACTTGTGGAGGCCATAAATTTCTTTTAGAAACATATGCTTCATTAGGAACATCAAGAGAGATCATAAGGTCCATATTGTAGACCTTCAACAACATCTCTCCACTATCAGCAATACTTCTTAGATAAGACATGACATCCAACCATGAACTTCAACAAACATCAGATAAGGTATGGCATCCAATCATGAACTTCAACAAACATTAGATAAGGCATGCCATCCAACCATGAACTTTAAAAAACATCAGATAAGACATGACATCCAATCATGAACTTCAACAAACATCAAATAAGGCATGACATCCAACCATGAACTTTAGAAAGGCATGGCATCTAATCATGAACTTCAACAAGCATCTCCATACATTAGTGTTAACCCAACCTGAATGTTATCAACAATGACAACCAATGCTATGCAACAAACACTACAACAATATCTCACCAAGTACTTGACATCAGGGACATCAAATGCCAACAATCTCCCTTACATCTCAAGTGTTGACAATAATGTCAACCACAAACAATTCACCAAGTGTTTTCATCAGCTACTGATAACAAGCTCATCAACCACTACCAATCATATAACAATCTTCATCAAGTGTTGACATCAAAAACTACCAACAATCTTACACAAAGCTCCTCAAGTGTTGACATCAATGATAACAAATGCCAATAATTTACATGTCGTATGTTTATGTTATTTCAATGTTTAAGATGCTTAAATATTATTTTTATGATCTTTATCATTTTTATGATCCTCATCATATTTTTATTTCATGTTTATGATCCTTATCATGCTTATACATTATTTTTATAATCCTTACCATGCCGAGATCCTATGCTTACATGTTATGAGCTTTGACATGGTCATAAATTTTTTTCCATATCTTTTACATCTTATTTAAGTCTTCCATGATCGTTACCTATCCTTTGAGTTCATCTTATCACTTTTCCAATTTTGGGGGAAACCTTATTTACTTACTTTCATGCTTTTTGGATGTTTGCATAATTATCTTTCCATACATTTCTTGAGATTATTACATGATATTATCTTTAGATAACTTACTGCACACTTGATTTTCTTATGTGTTCTTTAACTAGCATCCATTGATATGCTTGTCTTGTCATTTTCTTATATTGTGGGCAACCTTTTATAAATTCCTTGATGATTATCTCCATCTTATGTGCTTACATACTTAAGATGAAATTGTATATTTTGTTACATTACATGCTTTAGCATGCCTATATATGTTTTATTCGCTTGTTCAATTCCTTGCATCCTATTTATGTAATCAATTGGATGAGGCATATTTGTCATTAAATGTTCCTTTTTATTTGTGTTTTGTAGTGGTAGGCTCATACCCATTCCCATGTTTAAGGATTATTTTTATTTATTTTGTCAAAATATTATGCATAGTCAAAGCTTTATATCACTTTTCATAATAGGAAGGATCTCTTACCTTTATTTTCTCTACTTTTACCTTTTCAAAAATAGTGCTTTCTTAATTAAGTTGTAATTTATTATTATCTTAAATCGTATGAAAAAAGCTACTAATTACATATGTTTATCCATTTTGCAAGTTTCAATAAAGCACTTATTGCTAGAAGAATTGAACAATGATTTGTTACTTTATATTGATTAGTATCCTTTGATTTTCTAAAAAATATTACTTTTACATGTTGATTATTTATTTTAATTTAACATATATCCACCTGCACATCAAAGTGGAGGCAAAATTTAATGGTAAAATGCACACTTTTGTGTAAATTCAGCTCGTGACATCATACATTTTGATCTCCAAAGATTAATTATTAATCCATAAACCTACTTTTCATCACCTAGATCATATCAATGAGTGTGGACTTGACCTAGGTCACTTCCATAATTGTAGATTTGAGACCTTTGAATTTTAAAAATTCAAATTTCCTACCTTGTAAATATTTCCAATGGTGGTTGTAAGTGGATCTAGCACACATTTTGTTAATTTGTGGGTTTGGTGGTTGTATTTAAAGACATTTATTCACTCGTCTAGAGTCATATAAGAGATTCAAAGGAGCATGCTATGATTTTATTGACAAAGCATTTATGAAAACATTCTAGGAAAATTGTCAAAGCAGTTATTAAAACACACCATCCTAAGTTTGTTGCATACTTGCTTGTTTCCTTCAATCTTTTGTTCAAACCCGTAAAGCTAGTCTATTGGGGGTATAATAAAAGACAACATGACACTCTCAATTCAACAAGCTACCTAAATATTCTTATAAACACCGCTAATTTGTACATGCTTCTAGACAACAAAGAATCAAGACAAAAAAGATTCATTAGTTTGTGAAGTGCCAAATCTTTTTTATGAGTTATAAGATCACTTGCATGCATCAAATCACCTTAATATTTGTGGATTTGATATTTGACAATACACAACTAAAATTTCACATTAACAATAAAATACGAAATTAAAAACCTTAACAAATATATTCTTAATATAACATTTTATATCAAAATAAGAACTAAACACTCACAATAATTAATTTTTCATTAGACATATTTTTTAAAATTTATTATAACAAATTTGAAATCGTTTATCTAAATTAATTTGTAACTATTTTTTTAATTAATAAACATATGGGATCAAACCATTCAAAGCTTTCAAATAAGCTAATCAACCTATAGTTGAAAAGAAAAAACCTAGAAGTGAAGACTATATCACGATCACATTTGAATGCTGCAATTTCATTCAACTTGGAAAATTTTCTTAACATTATCAATTACCTATGTAGATTTTGGAGTAGTCATGATAGAAATGCATTAATGAGTTGATTTGAAAGAGTTTAAAGCTAGAAAAGAAATGATGGTTGAGAAGGAAATAATAGAAAAGACAACACTTTCTTGGGAGCAATCTGGTCTTTGATTTGACACCCACTTGATCTGCATAGAAAGTTGGGCATTTAATTGGCTTTTGGCATTATTTAAGAATGGAAAGATTCTACTTGGGAGTTGATGATTATGAAAGAAAAATCTATGCCGGTCCACAAGGAAGGATAATATCATATTCTACACTATCCAAGAATGGTCAATAAAATGTCACCAACACTTCCATCCAACATGGTGGGCCCCCCAATTGGAAGCCCTTGGATTTCTATAATGTGCTTCAAGAAAGCCCTAATCACAAGCCACATAGAATCCACTTCACAACACTTTTAATCAATATTTATTTGATCAAGATTCATATAGATAAGGTTTACATGATTTATATAGATAATATTTATTGGGTTTTATAATATTTTTAACAAAATTTTATTTTTAAAAAGATTATATAGACAAAGTTTGGATGGGCTTTATAATATTTTTACCAAAAGTTCATTTAATAAAGATTCATATAGACAAAGCTTTAAAAAGTCTTACAACATCTTTAATGAAGAATTGTTTAATTTAAAAAGTATATAAAAACAAAGTTGAAAAAGACGTCATAACATTTTTAATGAAGACCCATCTAATAAAAACTCACGCTAACAAATTTTTAAAAAAATTACAACTTTTTTAAGAAAATCCGTTTAATAAAAATTTACATGAACAAAATTTTAAATCTATTAAATATAAGAAAATACAATGTATCATTAAACTAAATAATATTAATAAATTTTGAATAAAATAAATTTTCCATTATAGAGAAGGCCTTGAAATTCTACAAGATATGATGTCTACCTTGCCCATTGTCATATTCTCATTGATGGCATTTTTCTATTTGTAAAGATTGTTTTAGTAATCAAGGTAATAATTGAAAAATGGGCAAATGGGGTGTCATAAGTATTAGAATGGAATAGACATCTCCATGTTGGGGGCTAGTCATCTTCCAATCAAATTGATTTAGAATGTCTAGACATCTCTTCATGTTGGCCTTTATTTACTCCTCCCAAAAACATATGAGACACAATTTTCCAAAAAATAGTATTTTAAAATTGGGGATTTTCAATAAGGGCAGTTTTTAACAAAACATAGATGATGCACCCAACATTCTTAGTAGACATACCACATGGAAAAATCCCTCGAAAAACATGATATGGTGGGGTTAGTGATAGGGACCAATCCCAATGCCTGATACTCTTATGGTCCCTAGGCAATGGCCTTAGTCATCATTAACATTCATTCTTCCAATGCTCTTCTAAAATAGAGTGTTGACTCATTTCTTGGCCCATTTACCTATCATAAGACATAAGGGAATGCTCTCTTTTAGGTTAAGGTTACGATGCTAAATATAATAGAAATAAGAGAATACTTTAATATCCACCTGCAATATAGTTGATTTTCAACTACTCCAAACAATATAGTTGATTTTTAATTACTCCAGAATGTGGTTTTGGTAAGCTATATATGGAAACAACTTGTTTTATTGAATAATGTTGATTGTTTTGGTGAGCTATGTGTTGATTATAAAATAAACAAGTTAAAAGGGTTGTGAGGAAATGAAATTTTAAGAATGATTATGTAAGTATTTGTATGCATAAGTTTATGTAATTGATATGTTTGATTTTTATCATTTTTGTATTGTATTTGGATTTTTTTTAAAAATTGTTATAAATATGTTTTGTATTTTTTGTGTGTTCTTTTATGTTTTTGATTTCTTACTAATTTATAAGTAAAAAGTTAGTAGATATGTTTTAAGTATATTTCTCTAAAAATGTTGAGAGATTAGTTTTTGATTCTTTATATTGAATTATTATTTAATATGTATAGGTGCTTCATATTTTTCAATAACTTTTATATAGATGTATTTAATATATACTACTAATATTCATACTTGTAACATGTAAATATTAAGTTAATGTCTAACATTATTTTAATGAATCAATTATTTTCCTTTGACAAATAATAGACCAATAACTTTAAATTTTAATTTCAATTTTTTGCTTATATTAAACTAACATTTTTCTTTGTTGATAACCAAAGTATATTTTATCTATCTAGATACATAGCATTCATAACATTAATTGAGCATATAAGGACACAATTTGTAAGGGCTTCACTTGTGATATGCTAATATCTTTAAGAGTGTGGAATAAGGGATTGTACTTTAAGGATGAGGTCTTAGATGATACTATATAATGATGTCATTTGATATGTTCTCTTTGTTAGTTTAGCTCATCTAGACTATTGCCTTCTTATTTCTATGATTAGTGGAGGAATGCCAATGAGGTCAAGAATATATCAAGGAAAAGATAAGAATACGATTATTTATGTGATGATAAAAGCCTAAAAGATAACAATGTGATAGTGAATGTGAGTACAAGTTAAATGAATTTTATATAATGTATATCCAAGGAGATTGCGAACCTTGAAAATGTGGGTGCTTGCAAAGGAAATAGATGGAAAATATTTAATGAATATTAAGATTGTCATGGAGGACTTCTTAATAGATACAAAACAATCTCTAATGTGATGCAATGCTATTTGACATTAAAGTGAGTATAAGTTATGTTGAAATGTTCTTTGTGGTAGCATCAATTTTCTTATTAAAGGGATATATAGAGGAAGCTTCAAAGTGATAAAGTTTCAACTACTAGGCAATTTTGTAACACTTGCATAAAATTTTTGAGAACCAAAATAAACTATTATCCAAAGGGATAGGAAATTGTTTCATGTCTTAATCTAAATCTCTCTCCTTTTATTATTATCAAAGAATTATCATGTTGTATTCATGATGAAGAAAATTATTTAGAATAAATACCAAGTTAGAATTGTACTAATTGTGAAAGGAGTAGGGATAGGGTAACCTATATAATTTTCTTTTCCTTCCTAATTTTTAAGGAAAATATACTTTGGATGAAAGATTTGAAAATAACTTAAAACTATTAATATACTAAATAAAAGTTGTGGTTTAGGACATTAGTTTTTTTGTTAGAAATGAAGATGAACAACTATAAAATAAAGATTTAAATTCAACTGTAAATATGATTTTATCTAGTAGTTTCTCAAATGGAGATTATAAGAAATTAAATCAGCAACACAAAAAAAATGGAATAGATGAAATAAACACATAACATAGTATTTACGTGGAAAAAATCTTTCAAGAAAAAGAATTCACCAAGAAGAGAGGCCCAAGTCTATATTATCTTCAAAAATAAAGACTACATGTGATCCTTCCTTTATTCTCTTAAGTCTTCAATCCTTCAACACCTACATACAATTTTATTTACACATACTACTACCTCCCTTAGCACTTATTAAGTAGCTTTTTCTCACACCAAATATGAAATCCAATTTTATTTACACATTCCAATTCCCTTCTTGGAAGAATTCAAGCATTAATTACATATCCCAATGTAGGTTACAACTTACTAACCAAAATGACACATAGCTTGTTCTTATAGACACCTTATTTGTTCACATTTCAAGGTAGTGTTTGTCTTGTTTCCCAAGGTGTTATAACCATCCACAAATTATTACAAGTATCCAAAACAACCTCATGGAAAGGTGGGAACCCAAAACCATCATAAGCTCCAAGATGTCTTTGTAGTAAGTGAAGAAGATCACTATGTTTACATTAGATGTATACATTAGTATATGATTACCAATACATCTAATGTAAACATAGTGATCTTCTTCACTTCTTACATCTAACCTAACTTCAAAACAAATGAATCAAACTTTTGTTATCACATATGGGGTTATTACCTTAAACCATAGAGAGATCATTTTAACCTACAAACCAAGTGTCATTTCCCTTTTACCTCAAACCATTTAGGCTATTGCATATATTTATGTCCTCTTCCAAGTCTCCATGCAAAAATATAGATTTCACATCTATTTGCTCAATTTCAAAATCATTATCAATAGGATATGGATAAAATAAATCTAACCAAGGATAGTTTAACAACAAGAGAGAATATTTCACCAAAATCAATTCCCTCTATTTGAAAGTAGCCCCTAGCCACCAGTCTAGCCTTATACTTCTCTAATGAATCATCTACTTCAAAATGATTCTTATAAACCTACTTACTTCCAATTACATTCCTTCCTTTGGAAAAAAAAAAGATCCCAAGTGTCACAAGATTCTAAGGCCATTATCTACTCTAACATGGTTTCCAAGAATCATTATCATTTGCAAGAATAGATTCCTATAGGATCCAGGTTCATCGTTGGCACTCAATAAAGTGAATATATAATGAAATATAGTGGGTTATACATGTTAACTAGAATTTGTTATCTTATGGATCTTCTGAGAATATGAGTACGGGGCTCTTCTTGTTCTTGAGTTTGCTCATTTTTTTCTTGATTATCTTCCCTCACCTCTTCAGTTTCCTCATAATCTTAATTTGAACCCTCTTCTTCCTCCTCTTCATCCCGAAATATATCTCTTTGTTCTTCCTAAGGTTCATATTTTTTCTTAGTCTCAAAGTGCACTCTCCTTTCAATACGTCAATTTTCTTTTGTGTTTTTTGCAATAATTTAAAGAAAATGAATTAAAATAAATTCTAGCTAGTTGTAGTGGAATAAATTAGTAAACTTAATTGAATTGTTTACAAGAAAATAAATGACAAAACTAATTTTCATGAAACAAAGCTAAAATTATTTGTATTTTTTTTGTATTTCATGTATGTCAACACAATGCAGTTAATTAAATTAAATACAACTTAATTAATTAAACTAAATAAAATCAATCAATTAGTTCAACACAATCATTTAATTATATGTAAACTAATTATAATTTTTCTAAAGTATGAATCTTTGTGTGGGAAATGCACATTTTCAAAGAAAAGTAAATTAATTCTAATTTTTCTAAAGTATTAATCTTTGCTTGGGAAAATGCATAGTTTCAAGAAAAGTAATATTATCTTCCCAAAAATGAATGTTTTTTTAGATTTAAAAAATAATAATAATAGAGCACCTTTCTTTTCTAGATTATAAATGTAAATAGAAGTAATTAAATCCAAATATTAGAATGATTTTATGACTAGAAATATATAAATGTGTGTGGGGGAAGCAATAATTCAATAATGAGCAATCTCTTGGAAAAAAGTATTTTTTTGCACATTAATTTATTGTAGTGCTATGGATCTAAGAAAAAGCTATTTTAAAATAAGACAAACAACAAATTTTGTTTCCAAACTACCCTAATGAGACATGATATGTGAGGGGTAAAAATATGGGGTTTGAATCATTGATTGATTTAACTCAAGTATCTGGATCATTTTATAATTTTGTGTATTGCAATGATGTAAGTAGAACACAATACACACACACACACACACACATATATATATATACATATATATACACATACATACATACATACATACATACATACATACATACATACATACATATATATATAGGTTAATAGCTACATGCGGGGCAACACCCATATGATGAACAAATAAAAAATAATAGACTGCTTCAAACCCAATAATGGGGAGCACAAAGAAAATCCTGTATAAACCCACGAATGAGGAGAATAGTAAATATTAAACTCTATACTAATCTACTATAAAAATAATTCTACACTAGTCAAAGCAAGACAACTAGAAATCCACACTTGGAATAAGAGGAGTTTCAAATGTGGAGAAAAAATGTTAGTGATGTTTGTATGTCCTCAACATAATCTATCTTCATATAGTTTCCTTCTTGTGAGTCATTGTTTATGGGTGTATCTCAGGGGTAAGGGGAAGAACTAAGGAGTCTACTATGAACACAATTTTAGATGGACGGTTGTAGAATAAATTTTACAAGATTTAAACAATAGTGGCATAGGGAATTTCTTGCATAGTGTTGGCTATAATAGTGCAGCATCTTTAGGCCCTTGAAAATAACTAAAGTTGGTTCTTTTATAAGAAATGGATGAAGAAGATCATGTACACTAAAAATGGGCCCTAATTGAAGGTGACTCAGAAAGAAAAATAAAATAAAATAAAATATTATGTTATGGAAGAAAATCACAATTGTGAATAAATGAGGCAAAATCGTCACTCTGAGCAAAATCAACATTTATGGCAGTCCTAAATCACTAGGGAGAAAACATAAATTTTATGACGAACCTACAAAATACCATAACAAAATGATATACCATGTTAAACATAAGTTCATCATAGCAAAGGTGCTCAAAACACCATGAAAAATTCACTAACTCAAGTAACAAAGTTCTATAGTCAAAAGGAAATTTGTATGGAAGTGCAAAATTACACATGGAGGATGGCAGAGACAACTAGAGGGCCTTATAACATTGACAAACATGACCTAACATGGAGGTATATATTAACTACTACACGATCATTTTTTCAAATGTCATGTATGCTTATTTTGGGATTCTTAGTCATCATTGGACATGCCATCTTGACCCATTTTAATTTGAGCACCTATAATTCCCTAGTGATTCACATCCAAACTTCACATTTTTTGTCTCTCACAATGGTTTAAAACCATAGTTATGATTTTGAGCTTGGTTCATAATTGCACACATAGTTTTGACCCCTAAATCTCCAAATTCAAATTTAATTATGGGCCCAAGTTAAATCAGTTCTAACTAGTTGTTACTTGTTGACTCAAGCACAAAATACTCAAATCATGGTGCTAGGGTGTTGTATAAAAGGACAAATTTCTAATTTATTTTAGATCATCCAATATAGAGAGTGCATTCACATATCACTACAACATCATCTAAGGAACATTGTATCAACATATTAGATCATAATGGAAAACATAAATATTTGTATTATTGCTTAGCATGTCTCCAAGATTGTTCCAAATTGTTAAATTGATCTAAGGAATTGGCTAAGGAAAAATATGGGAAGCTAATTGCCTTCCTCTCCTAGCACAAGAAGTTCTAACGATGCTTCCAAGCATAACTGTTTTTAGATAGAATAGACATACATATTTCTAAAGATCAAAAGTGCAAAGTTTAAAACCGCATATAAGAGAATACAAAAATAAAGGGTTAAGACCATAGGTGCACAAATCATAACTATAGGTATAGGATTGAACCTAAACTAAGTATAGATCACTTATCAGTCTCTTGGAGCTTCACAATTTTAGATTTTATAGTAGAGAATAGAGTCAGATCACTAAAGACAAGTTACAATATGATATCTTCTTCTCATTAACAAAGCTAAATATCTTAATCCTCTTTATCAATTTTTACATCATTAAATGCAAATTGCAATATAACATCTTTCTCTCACAAACAAAATTAAATACCTTAATTTTCCTTATCAAAATTTAAAACATATTCATATAATATTCTAAACTCAACTCCTTAAAATATTTTACAATTATTATTTGTTAGATTTATTTACCCTGTGCTAATTTTGAAAAGAACCCCAAATAATCGTTATTATTTGTTACATTTATTTACCCTGCACTAATTTAGAGAAGTATCCCAAATAATCTATTTTTATTTCTATTTACGTCTACAATGTTATCTTAATTCAAGGTCGAAATTTCGTCGATCAATTAAAATAGACCCAAAAAAGACTCCTGATTGGTACCGATCAAAGTTCTACAATTAAATTGCAGAAATATGAATGCCCTCTAGTACTCAAGCCTCGACAAAACGTCCTTTTACTCGACCAACGTCCCCATCAAAGGATTAACAACTCATATCCATAACAGAATAATTAGTACAAAGTGAACCAATTACAGGATTAAATTATCTCTTTGAACAGCTAAGGATAGCAGAAGTAGCACATCACAGGACCACTAAAATCCACTAAGAATAGCAAGCACGACAGTATCATCACAGGCCAACAGCCACACCAAATGTATCAACGGCCAAACTAGCGGGTCCCAACATTTTTTTCAAGAGAAGTTTCGGATCCCAACTCTCTGAAAAGAGATTAGCAGGAGCACCTCCCAACTGCCCAAAAGCAACTCTAGCAGTTAAAATAGCTGCAACGATACCAACTACCAAATAGAATGCCGAAGTTTATGATTGGCAGACAAATCTGTCGGCAGACAGAATTTACAACAGCACCAGCATGACAGCAAGATAAAAAAACAATATGATAATCATGAAAAATCTGAACATAGTAAGTAATAAAAAACCATAAAATAAAGGCTGAGAAATCCCATCTGGAATAATGATGAGCGTGCAGAAAAACATTAAAAAGGAAGTAGTAGGGGAGAGGAAACAGGACTGCAATTCCAATCCGTATACGTGTTAAAAAAAAGCCCTCTGATTATTCTGTTGTCCGGACACCCACATCCCTATATCTTGTCTATGACCCTCCCAGCCAATACCCACTTCTTCAAATCTTATATCCTCCAATACCCAGGTGATATTCCCATACATTTTCTGTACTGATAATTTTCCTCTTTTCCAATGCCCAAATCTTGCCTGTTGTGTAAAAGGTCCTTAATGCTACTCCTAATGAGTTTGTAACTGTACAAGTGATTGACAGAAGGGACCGGGCAATTGGTTAAAGGTGGACGGAGCCTTCCCGGAGGCTATAGCAGCGAGGTCTGTCTTTATATAGGATCTAGAAACTAAGGGGAGAATCATTAATGTATATGAGTCAAAATCGTCCTCGCCATTGAACTTAGGAAGCTCAGGCAATGGTAAGGCTTGCTTAAGTGCAGGACCAGGCACGTCCTCATCTTTTCCGATATCAAATCCCTAGACCATGTGTATTATTGTTGTAAGGATTCCCAATTTAGTAGATCCTTATTATTGCCTGCGTTCAACACCCACATCGCGAGATGCTTTGCGAAATTAAATTTTAGCCCATGCAATATTGCCCTTTTTTCCTTTACCTAAATCACTAGACCATGTGTTTTCATTGTTTTGAGGACACCCACATTTCTGAAGTCTCCTTGGCTGGTGCTTTGTGCAGCATCGACGTCACCAAATCCTTTCTTAATGTAAATTTGGTTTCTTGCAAATTTACCTTGTTTACAAATACAGGTGCACCTAGGCCATTTATATTTATTGTTTGAAGAACACCCACATTTCTGAATCCTCCCTGTGGTTGTGTTTTCTGCAGCACCCATATCTTCGAGAGTTCTCATTTGGCCCACTTCGCCCTCGACAAATTGCCTTGTTTCCTTCATTAAATGGATCTTTAGTTCATCATTGCAGGAGATGATGCATTTTCTAAAAGCCGGTGGACGGGAAAAAATATATCAACTTCGGCAGGAAGTTTTCATCTGCAACAGTTAGCACCTTATTTTGTTTCATACCATGAGAAGAGAAGGTTTGTTTATTTCAATTTTTACAAAGTTGATGCAAGTTATTTGATTTTGGAACAAGTTTAGTGATGGCTGAAGGTGTTATCATTCAGCTTTTTTCTATGATTGGCGTTTGCTTTGAATTGCTAGAGTTTTCATAGTGGGGCTAGCATCATTTTTTTTTTTGCTTTGTTTGTGTGTTTGCACAGTATACATGATACTGAGGGTCGAAGAGGTGATCCAGGGCTGCATGGGGTTTGTGATGCTGACTGCTGCATGCTTTTTCAAAGGTAGAATTTTCTTCGGACGTAAAAAAAATGACCCTTGGAATATTCTTGATCTCGCAGGGTAAAATAGATCTTTCAATACATTAATGGTTTGATAGTACCTGTTCAGTTAAGGGATGAAAAACTCTGTAGACTTTCTTCTGACTAGCATGTTTTGATCTCAACTGGTTAGCTTTTTTCCCCTTTCCTGTTCAATAGAAAACTACAAACATATAACCGAATTTGCTAACACATTACAAAAAGTTAATACAAAACAAGGAGGTACAGAATCAGAGAGGTAAGTTATATGTTGGAAATGATTTAACAAGTTTAGGGGTCAGTTCCTTAAAAATCTGTCCTGAAAGGAACATTGTGCGCAGAATGTTGAGAAGAAGCAGATGAAGAAGATATAGATAAGAAGAGTTTGTTGTGTAAACTTGTTATTGTTTGCAAGGCATGCGGCGTTAGTTAATGCAAATACACGACTTAACTTCAAGTGTTTAGTTTATTACATACAGGAAAAATCTTGTTTGATGAAGGGGCACAAGCTTCTTTATTATTTGACTCTCAGTAACTGCTGATTGGGATAAAAATAGCTGTCTAATGAGAAGTAAGAAATTGATTTTTCTAAAACTTTTGTAACTGAACAATTATTAATATAGAAGCAAAATCTACCGCAAGAAGTTGTGACATGCAACCCTGAGATGCAGTGCTGCCTAAATGTTAAAACTAAAGCTTAAGAAGCTTTGCCGTCCATATTTTACAATTGGATTAGCTGCTGCTGCTCATTATTCTGCTGAATTATAATTCAAATAAGTGGAGCCGTAATAATAGGAAAACAACTCTCCGCTTCGTACATTGCATGTTTTGGACACCCGTTGCTATGCAATAGTAGTGTTTCGTTATTTATTTAACGAGTATATCTATAATCGTACATGTTAAGGAGAGCCTATTTTACTTGTCATAAAATCCCACTACGCTTCATTGAAGTCCCTATCTCAGGCAACTTTAAAACCCGGCGCTTGTCTTGGACGGTGTCGACGATATTTATATGGTAACATATTGTTTACTCTCACGGTTCTCCAACTTTACTTATAGAAGTCAACTATTTCACATTACTAAGATTAATTAACTGTGCTAATGATTCTTATCATGCAAAGTCCTCATTTCCGAATGCACGGTATTGCCTGAGTCCAAGATTGTTTGTGGAATTGCTCTCAAGTTGTATCAAAATGAACTGCTTATAATGCAGGAGTCAGAGTGCGATATTTGTGAGTACTGTGTTTCTCAGCTATTATGCCTCTCTTTTACAGGTCAAAGAGGAATGTATGATATGTACAAAAAACTGACAAAACCTCTGTCAACTCTCCTGTCAAATAAAACATTTGTTCTTGGTATTCACTGATAGGAAGCCTGATGGGAAGGAACAGAGAGGTGTGGGATTTGCAACTTAACAACCTTTTGGTGGGCACTGGGCACTGATGCAGTCAAACAATTCATTATTAAGATAAATTTTATTTCTCAAAATCTGCATCAATTAATGCTGATACATGGGTTATGTTACAAAATACCATTGATAAACTTTGAATGGCATGTGCTGAAAACAATCATCACTTTGGTGGAGTTTCAATAACTAAATAGATTCATAATATGTCATAAAGGTTCCGCACCTTAGATTGTTTTACTTTAATCTGAGTCTTTGATGCTGGCGCCCATACTAGTTACCAACATTTCATGAATTCCAATCACAAGTCCCATAGGAGCTATCCAATAAAAACTTAAAAAAGTAAGTTATGGAAGTAAATGTAAATGTTTCCTGTAAGTTACATAGTATCACACTCCGGAGAAGAGCAGATTTTGCCCTAGTGTTTCTAATAGGGAAAACAAAATACTTTATCATGGGCAGTGTGAGCTACTCAAACAGTGCTTGACTAACATTTCCATAGTTGCTTATAGAGATATAAGGAATCAGGATGACATTTCATATGAACCTTGCTACTAGACTTAACTGTCTTTTATAGATTACCATATAGCTACTACCGCTGCAAGTGTAAGTAGACCAAACAGGACAATGGCTTCCTTAAGCTACAAACCCTGAAAATGACAGAATTAAAATCTGGAATAGGGACCCCAAGTTGATGTTGGCAACCCTCTGTTTCTCTGCTGCTGTATTTAAGGATACCATGATATATCTGGTCTGTGTTAGCCACCAATAAAAGCTCCAGTGTGATTCAATTTAGGACACTCATAATAAGTTTCTTCTTCCTGCCCCTTTAAAGAACTATCTGAGCCTCAGATTTTCCCTACATCCCATGCCATCTTAGCTTATATGCCATAATTCTGGGATAGTTTTAGTTTTACTATCCTCAGAGCTACCGGGAAGAAGATTAAAGAGATTCCAATTTCAGTTCAATACTGTATTTTACAGAGGAACTGATATGCAATGAAATATATAGACGTAGAGAATGGCCTCCAAAGATATCAAAATTTACTGCAAAATGTATAGAGCTTAGCTTTGCTAACCTGGAAGGCTCTGCTCCCAGGATGGAAGTATCTAAATGGATCTCTCCCACAGGGATTGTTGTGGGTTTTAGGTATTGTAATGGTTTCTAAAAATTCTTAAAAGATTATACAGAAGGTGTTGACCAGGAAATGAGGATGGCTTACCCCTGGTGCTTTTTGTTTTAAATTGTGATTGAGTTCTCTATGAAAACAATGTGAAGGAATGGATCAGAGATTGTTGGAGAATTCACTGGTGACAGGCAACTGATATCACAAACATCACCAAGGATATCATTCATATTGTTTTTAATGAAGTTGAGCATGGTTCTTAAGTTCTGAGTTGAGGTCCACAGAAGTGTAGAAACACTTACGTAGTTTTTTCCCTTCAGGTAGAGGGTTTCCTCTCTGAATAGCAATTGAGCTGTGTTGTTCTATTTGTTTGCTTGCCCAAGCTCTGTTAAAGCTTGTTTGATGTGAGCCAACTAGGTTATTTTCAAGTGTACCCAATAGATAGACTTGTCTTCAGGTCAATCTTGTAAAGGACTTTAAAAGTTAATAACACTCAGGTGGGAGATAAGATCTTCATCCAAGGGTTCAGTTTATCAATTTGAAAAACACACGCTGACCTAAAATGGATGATTCATGAGTTTTTTAACCAAGGTTCCATGTTTTCCTAAATGTCAATTTTGTGATTAAGTGCAAGCATTGAGGAAAATAAAAGGAATCTATGGCTTCAAGGCATCAGTCAGAACTTCAGAAAGAGAGAAATTGATTGGAACAAATTCCAGATTAGTATTATGAGAATCTTGACTGAATTAATAGAATTCAAGGTCCAAATTCTAGCTGGAAGAAGACCTGGAGAAGTTATCTCGGTTGTTAAAAATCAATTCTAAGCAAATTCGAGGGTTTTTTGGTGAATTTTTGTGACAAAATTCGTGGCTTTTTTTACCCGAAAAATTTGGAATTTTTTTTCGGAAGTTTTTGTTTGATTTTTTTTCATAAGAAAACTCATGGATTTTCAAGGAAAGATTGTGGGTCTATTTGTTGGAAATTTTCGTGAGGGTTTGTGTTGCAAATAGCACCATTTTTTTTTTTGCTGAGAAAAATCGTGGATGTTTTTGGGCGAAGTTCGAGGGTTTTGTTCTGCAGATTCTTGTCTGGGTTTTCTACTTGAGAATTCGTTTGCTCGCGATTTCTTCTGATTTCATGCATTCCTGCGCATCCTCTTTCACGCGTTTTGCTTGAGTTCGTCTGCTGGAACTCACGATTGTGTTCGAGCGCCATTTCTCACAGAAAATCGCACGACCTGGGCGTTATATTCCTTGCTTGCGTTCTGCATTTTCGACGGCATTTTAGGGCGCTGTTTCCTGAGTTAATCGCGTCTCTTTTCCTGCTCGAGTTTGTGGGTTTTTTTGAGTGTCGTGACTCAGTTTGACGGGTTTTTTTTGTTGGCCGAGAACTTCTTTTTGGCAGGCAGAAAGTGACTTCTGTCACGGGCTTTTTAAAACTCGTGAGTCTCAACCAATTTTTTCATAGTTTTTGTGGTTTTTTCACTGATAAAAAATGTGGGTATCTTCTTTTGGCAATTTTTTTATAAAATCGTAAGCCTATTTTTTGACGAATTTTCAAAAATTCGTGGCTAAAGCTAAAGAACTTCAGATCTTTTTCTCGATTTTGGACAAAATTGTGGGTTTTTGTGCCTTTGATTTTTTCTTTATTTTTGGATAAAATTGTGGGATTTGGGATAGTTGATTGCCTTGGGATCCGTGCCAACTAATCACCTAGGGTTTGACTGAAAAATTCAAATTTTTTGTAGTCAGTTTTTCACCTAGGTTTTCGTGCTTTTGGAAAACCAGAGGGATGACATCTTTGATCAACATCATCTTGGAAAGTAGCTAGAGGTTCAATGGTGAAAACTACAACACGTGGAAGCATAGAATGCTCACTATTTTCGAGTGTCTAGATTTGATAGTTTTGAGTACAGAAGCTCGTCCTACCATTGTGGGAAAGGACTAGGACATTATGATGGCAGTAATTGAGAGGTGGTTATGCTTCTCAAGTTATCAATCACCGATGAGATGCTGCCATAAATACCATCTGGTAAGACTACTGCGAAGATCTAGAAATACTTGAAGGATCTTCATGAAACCTCAGACAAGAGTAGGGCATTCTTCTTTAAGAATATGTTGTTTTCCATTATGATGGATGACAAAATGTCTTTGCAAGATCATTTCATGAAGATCAAAGACATTCGTGATCAATTGGAGGCCATTGGTCGCAAGATGGAAGAAAAGGATATGGTAGTGATCACGTTGAGAAGCTTGCCACGATCCTATGAGCAGTGCATTGAAACTCTTAACGTTACCTCTACCAATGTTGACCTGAAGTTTGATGAGTTGTGCAACAAGCTCTTGCAACAAGAAATGTGGAAGAAGCAGTTTGGGAGCAACAACAACACTCCCAATGTTGAACAAGCGTTTCCTGCCAAAGACAATGGCAACGGCAAGTCCACTCAGCAGAAAGGACAAGGCAAATTGAAGGATAGCTCCAAGAAGTCTTTCACATGCCATTACTGTGGTAAGACTGGCCATATGAAGAAACATTGCAAGAAGTAGTTGGCTGATCAAAAATCCAATCAGGAAGGGTCTCAGCAATAGGCCCATGTTGCGAGCATACTAACCAAAAAGAATCTACCTTTTATGCATTCATGGCCAGAAGACCATCAGATTATGGGTGGACTTGGTTTAAGTTAGTAGAATGACCCAAAAAGAGAGGGCATTAAAATAATATTGTAATATTTAATGGTCATCTTAGTTGTTTGTTAGTTGCTAGTTGACTTTTAGTTATCTTAGTTTGCTTTAATTAGTTTTAGCAACTTTCAATTTATTGTTTTTGTTCACTTTTGGTCACGATTGTTTCTTTTTAGAAACATCATCTTGCAATTTATTATATTAGGGGTATTCCTCTCATTTGTTTAAGAACAAATAACGATAATCAATTACCATTTCATATTTGAGCAAATAGTGATATGAATTCAAGGTATACGTTATGAATTGACCTAAAGTATAAGTTTAGCAATTACAAATCACATGCTTTCGTTTTCAGAGCTAGTATCATAATATTAGGAATGCCCTATAATTTAATGTAACAATCCTCACTAGGGTCATCTGGCAGCTATTTCCTCAGAGTTTAATGTTATTAAGGATAGCTAGGCTGTTCCTTTTTGCAAAGGTTCTTCTAAAGCTCCAAGGAGATCATCATCTCCAATGGATTTGTAACATGATTGTATAGGGGATCTAGGTGTCAGAGACAAGTAGTTGATTAGCATAGACCCTCAGACTCTACTAGCCTTAATTCTCAGAATCCTGCCTTCAAAGGGCATCTAAACAGATGGCCCAAACATCAGCCTTCCAATCTGATAAAGAAACCAAAGTCTCATATACTCAAACAGACAAGCTACTCTCAGTGCTTAAGGGGATGTGCTTGGAGGTCCTTTCTAAGAACGAGACATGAAAGTTTTGTCATAAAATGCTAGGACTTTTTGAACAGCATTTGGTTTTAATTTTTTCTGCTTCATCCATGAAGAAACTACAGATTGGGAATTGGCTCCCACAAGGTCTGTTGTATAAATTGGATGTATATACCATACATGATAATTGGTTAATATCTTTCATATAATCAATTTCTCCATAGCAATGTGTCAGTTCAAATTCTTTCTCTCATGAATATGACCATTAAAGCTCTAATTCTGGCAGTGGCCAGCCACAGCAGAAGTAAACAATGAATAGAATGCTCTTAATAATTTGAGCACAGAAATTGTAAAGGAGAGCCTGCTTTAGTGGAAATTAATGGCCACTTTATTTTTGTAGAAAAATAAGTATAGAGAAACAATCATGGGAAGATTCTACTGCAACACTACTAGCCTCACTTCACTTCATTTGCCTTATGCCTATATACTTATTTTTGAAGTAGTTTACATTTAGCCCAGACTTCTTGAGTTTGACTACTGATTTGAGTTGTGTATGTGCAAGTACCGTTGAAATCCAATTGTAGTTGTCTATTATATTAGTTTTCCATTGCATGTGCATGTATTACATGGAATGATCTGTAGCAATTATAGCTCCATTTCACTCCCCTCATACGAAGTCTGCCCAACTTTAATTCAAGCATAACCAATTAAATGCATCCCATGTCCTTAGCACTTCTATAAGAAAAATACTTGATTACCATCCAATATACAAGGTTTCTATGTTACAGTTCATGCATCATGAAATTTGTGCAATAATTATCATAAGATCCATAACATTTAGTCAAATGAGAATGGGGCACACGATCAACAGTGTTCAACCATAATATCCCGGTGCATGCATAGCACAACTCATTGAATCTCTAATTTTCAAAATAGTAGGATCAGGACATAGATAATTTATTTCTGTTGAATATATCTCATGTTTGAATGGTTGCAACTCTGTATTTACTAGTAAATCCTTATTACTAGTACAAAAAAATTGCAAGATTGTTACTAAATATTGAATCAGATCGAAAAGTAAGATTTCTAACTCAAAATATATCCTTGACATATGGTTTTAAAAATTGGCAGCCCAAAAGTTAGACTAGGGCTTGGAACTTTGCAAAAACTTGGCTTAATAAAATATATAATTCATATAATAAATCTAAATAATGTGAGTCTATTAATAGTCTGGTGCTACAGCCAGGGCAAAAGCATAATCACTTAGATATTTACATTTAATCCAAAACCCCCCATGATCTTATATAGTGTGCATACATGTAAGTTCTATTAGTTTAAGGTTTAGTTAGGTCTCAAGGAACTTCTTCTTACAATTGAAGAATGGTTTATTTATATGTGCTTTTCCATTTCGTGTTGTCCAGCAACAAGAAAAATTAAAACTCTAACAAGATTGAAACCCTAGAAGGGCTAGAGCACAACTAAAATGAAAGTAAAAACAGAAAAAACATCGATCGAAAAACAAAATACAGTTGCATACCTTTTAAATCTGGTCAATAAATCCCTCAAATTGGTTAAAGAACTCTCCAAGGTAACTGCAAATCAATGCAATCAAAGTCAAAGGGGCAGGGCATAAGTGTTAAAGACAAAGAACAGTAGAAAAAGTAACCTTTTTTTTTGTTTTTTTGATATTTAGGCAAGGCAAGGAAGGTTATATGCAGGTTTGCAAGTTTCAGAATTGGACTGGCTGTAATTCATGATTTTCTGGGCAAGTTTTTGGTTGAGTTACACGCTAAGGTTTTTTTCTCACAAATTAGCAACTCACTGAGTTTTTAAACTATGCTTAACACAATCATGTTTTACATACAAAAAGTGCTTCATCATGTATGCCCTTGAATATGACCTTTGTAGTAAGCTCCAGGTTATTGCATCAAAGAGTTCAGCATTAAATGTGCTTGAATTGCTTAATCAACTAAGGATATGGTTGTGGCCCATGTGTGCAGGTAATTGATTATGAAGCACTTAAGATCATTAATGAACATAAAGATTGGCATTAGAAAGCTTATACTAAATAAAAGAGGTCACATTAATCCCACAAGGCACCAAATAACGGCATTAGGATAGCTTCAAGATTGTTTAGAATTTAAATAATCTATCCCCTCCTAGATTAGTGCCACTTAGAATGGCCAACACGTTGACCATTATGTTACCAATGGGGAGGTGACTGATAGGGTAAGTTGCCTATTTAGATACTACATGCATAATAAAGTGTATAAATACCCCTCAAATATGATTCACTCATCATTGTTCTTCAATTTGTATAGCATTTATGAGCTGGGAGTTTTACTGAATAAAATGAGTAACTTTCTCTTCTAATGGGGCAAACTATATTTGTGATGGTCTTTGACCATTTATGACAACTTTATGCTGGTGAAATGGAAGGACCACTTGTTATACTTCTAAGGATTGCTTTCAAGTGTTTGAGAAGGAAAATTTGTCATAAAAAGGGCATGAATGTGATAAATTAAGGTTTTGTTAAGTGCTTCTTCATTTATTTCCCAAATTTGGGCAGCGACGGGGCTAGGAAAGCTGATAATTGAGGTTTGGTTGTGTTTCATTAATTTTAACTTGATCAAAGATAGTTGGCATGATTTCTTTCCCAAAGAATCATACACAAATGATGCTTTAATATTTTTATGCCCATTATTTATGATCTGTCATGCGTACATGTTCTGGTGCTGGTAAATATGGCTATGTATTCAGATCCATAGTTAAATGTATGGTAATTTTTTGTTACCAGGTAACTCCAGTATAGTTATGAGGACCACATCCCTATACCTTTCATGTACCTACATTTTCTGATGACCACTTTTATATATAATATAACCATACCCTTATTCATTGACTCATGTGCCTGGATTTGAATGGCATCTCTGTCTCTGTACCAGTATCTGTATCTCCAAATCTCTAGCTAGTTGTAGCAATTTTAGTTATATGCCCACATGCTTCATGGAATTTTAGTAATATCCCCACGTTCTTCATGATGAGCCTCGTTGACAATTGTCTAGGGTGATAGGTTAAGTTGGAATGCATTGTGCACATGGGAAAGTGTTCACGGGGATTCCATCATAGTCACGTCCCCCAAGTATATAATTACTATGCTCCAATGCTCAGCTATTTCTTTTGGGAGTTCGGCATTATTTTAGACAAATGATGTAATTGTATCCAATGATTAATACATTTTGTGGGTTTACTACAGGTCTAGGTGATAGGGAAATTCTAGCTAGGAGAATGGATGAGCTATTAAAAATACACAAAGCTTAAAATCTTTGTCATCTAAAGTAAGATACGCTGAGACACTGAGGTTCAGCATCTTTCCTAATCACCTATAAGGAGCAGTAATTATGACCATTAACATTGACCATTGTAGGAGGATCGCATCGGGAGACTTGGCTAATAGCTGTCCTCGTAGGCGCATAGAGCATCCTCTTCACAGAAAATGCTGGATTTAATCATTGTACTCATTTAGGTGGTTGAGTAGTCAAGCATTCATCCTAATTTTACAAGGTTAGCTTGGTCTTCATGTGTTCAAGATGTAGGAGTGAACATATAGCATTTGATTGTAGTGCTAAGTTGTTTGATCCATTTAAAGATCCTCTTTAGCCACTGTGTAGTTTTTGAGATTCTTTTCCCCTCTCCATTACCTGTTTTAAAAATTATAGAATTATTCACTTTATACACACACATACATATATATATATAGACATCTACATATGTATATGTATGTATTATGGAATTGTTCATTTTGTACACACACACACATATACATACACATATGTGTGTGTGTGTGTGTGTGTGTGTATGTAAACACACACACACACACATATACAGATATATACATCTACATATGAGTACACGTGCACGTGTGTATGTATGTATGTATGTATGGTTTTTCTTTTGAATTTTAAAGTATTCAAATATCAACATCCTAAATTCTCTGACAATGGTTCATTCTTTGGCTTAGTGCTCATCATCTCTGTATCTACATAACGTAATAGACAATGTGATTCTGAGATTTGTACGTCAATAATTGTAGAAGTATCTACAATTTATGTCAGATGCTTTGACTGTTTGTACTTCCAAACAATGAAATCTGTATATTGTGCATGTTCTCTTTAAATGTTCCTATGAAGGTAAAAGTTTTTTAATCAGATATATGGCATTATTTTTTGCAACTTGGTATATTTCTCATATGTATTCGTTTTGACCTTGTTTGGTATTAAGCTCATATACTCTATACTTCATTGCTTTGTCTATTGAATGGATCTGCTACATTTCAGTTCTTACAGTTCTAATTCTTTTGTGTTACAATCTCTCAAATTTTATCTGAGCTCTTTCATTTGCATTTTCTGTGCAGACTTTAGTTGCAATGGGAGCCAAAGTGCAATGCAACAACTATTTGCAATTTTTTGATTCCAACAAGGATGTATGGGAAGATATCAAAACAAAAAAGAACTTTGGCAATGCTTGGCCAGACTATGGCACAGGGATGATGTTGAAAACGAGTCAGTCTTGCAGCATTTTTAAGCAAGAAACAATGGAAAAATGCTCAGAATATGATAAGGAAATTCTGAAGCAGACAATGCTTAAACATGAAAAAATATTCAGATCACAGGTATGCAAGGAACATTAACCATAAATTGGGGTGATCTCAAGAGGAAATATTAATTCCAATAAAATGTGAATGATGGATCATTTTGTAATTTGTGTTCTCTGCAAATGCAATGGCATACACCTAGAACAAGAATAATTTAAATTTCATCAATTTACTGTAAGGTCTGTTTATTAAGGAAGTGAACTGACACATGGAGGATGCTTGATATGAGCTCAGGTAACTTAGATCAGTAGACAAAGAGAAGATGCAAGGGTGAATTACAAACAATGCTATACACTTAAGGCATAGGATTTGGAATATGTCTAATTATCTTTGTGATTATTGGATAATGCAGGTCCGTGAGCTCCATCGTCTATATGAAGTCCAAAAGAGCCTCATGGATGATCTTAGAAGGAAAGATTTCACTTCACCAACTTTTTCATCAACAAGGAAATCAGGAGAACTTCTGTTTCATTTTGGGCCAGACCAGCAGACATCAAAAGATAAACAGAATATTTGGAATTTTCTTGATGCGTCTGTGAGAGAAAAAGACAACAGATGTCGTAGCCATCCTACTTTGGGCACAGACAACATGCAAACTCCTGGATCTGGTCTAGTTGATCATAATACTCTGATTGTATTGAACTCAAAGGAAATTAACAGTGGATTTAAAGACTTTAACAGGTTGCAGCCTATCAGAGCTACACCTCGAAGTTTTGATCTTGAACAGCCAGCTGATGAATATGTAGATGATGAAGCTGTGGATGAGCTTCAAGAGGTCCCACTTTTAAGAAGGGAAATCCTTGTTAATGGACAAGAGTCAAACTTCTTCAAGTTTCAGTCTGATGTAGAGCCTGAAAGTGAGGTGCAGCTAACTCTTAGTACTGGGTGGGAGAAAAGCAAAAAGAAAGATGACAGTCCAAATGGAACACTTTTAGATATGGGTTTCCATAACAAAGAAAGAGTAGAAGCGAAGGAAGTCAAACAATCAAGATTTAATGAGGATACAGGACTTTTTTCTGCAGCCTCTAGTAGGGCTGATGCTCATGCTCAAGAAGATCTTGAGAAAAAGAGGTCTGTTATGCCAAGTCAAAGTTGTCTTGGAGTGCCATGGGGATTAGGTCAGGATTATCAAAGACATGAAGATCGAAGAGCTGAGTGGAAAAAGTTTGCTATTGAACCTGAGAAGAGTAAGGAGAAGAGCAAATTCCTTGATATCGAAGCGGGTGAGAGGTCCACACAAGAAAATCCGAAAGAACCACATTGGATTTTTCAGGTTTTGAGCCTAAACAGGATTTGATGTGTTCTTTCTAAATGTATGCACTTCAATTTATAATAGAATGAATCTTTCAGAAAACTTGTTCATCGTATCAATTTTTTTGTAGTGCTTTCTGTCTACAATAGTCGACATGCACTTCCTTAAAAAAATGGCATTATGCTTATGTGCCAGAAAACACTAGCAGATGACTCTTTGGTAGTCTATGTTTAAATAAGTTAGATATTATCAAGTAGGTGGTGTTTTTGCAATTTATCAAATTATGTGATATTTTTATCAAGATTTAAAGTTGAATCCTGATAAAAATATCACACATTAGATATTCATAACTGAAACCTGCTCAGAAATTGTAGAGTTCTGGAATTATGTATTTGGTAATATGATGGTACGTACACCTTAGAGGAAGCGTATCTGTAGTTTCTCTTCTAAGTGCCATTTTCACATGTAATTGATGAACATAAATCTATTGAAGGGAAAGAGGAAAGGGGGAAGACAAACATAACAAAACATGAACTACTCAAACTTTGTTAATAAGAAAATGCAATAAGAATTTGTAAACTGGGGAATTTTGGATCTTAGTTAATGGTGAATGGTCTCAAAAAGTATTTCTTATGTTGGTCACTCTTATCTAGCCTGAGGAGATTCCTTTTGTACTTATGCAACGTTAAGTGGATGATCAGTATATCTCTAGAGAGGTATGCATGAACATAGGGTACAGACAGCCAGAAGACATTTGTGAAGTGGGCGGATGTTGTCATTACTAGGGGAAGACCGAACACGAGACTCCTAAATCTGATTTTACAAAAACTGGTGCAATATAAGGAAAGCAAGCATCCAAGTAGTAGAGAACAAATTAAAATATGCACTGTGATAATTTGTCATCCTTTAACCAAGGAAATCAGCAGTATAAATGATGCAATCCTAGTTTGTAGATATCAAATTATTAGGAGTATTTTTGCAGTCACAATTCCTAGGAGTGTTTTGGTAGTCAAGGAAAAATCTTTTGTGGACAAGAACCAATGTTACACTAGTGCAACTCATCAGTTTCAGAAAGTGTTATTGATGTATTGAAGTAAGCAACAGTCGAATCAGCTAGTAGATATTAAGATTAAAAGTAGAAAGGAAGGAGTAATTAAAGAACCAAAAAATAGCATTTAGCAACAAAGACAAAGAGAAAATACATTTTTATTTATTTAGGAACATATTTAAGCAGAGGGAAAAAGGGTGGGGAGTTTGGGAGGAGAAAGTTTGTAGCTTGGAAATTCTTGTCAGTTGCTTCTGCAAGTGTTTCATGGAATGTAAGAGCTGCGTCTTTGCAACTTAGCCTGTTCCCTTGACAGTAGCAGTTTGTGAACTTGTCATTCTATTGACTGATTCTAAAAGAAACCTTATCACATGCCTTCTAGGTTGTCAAATATTTTGATTATCCAACTGGATATTCTCTAAACACTGCTAGCTTCTGGAATTGTCTTGCTGTTGTCTAGTTCAAAAAGTCAGCATTTTCATATCCCTGCCAAATTGTATGATATTATTCATTGTCCACTGGACTTAGAAGACTGTCTGATAGCTAGCTAGATTTCACAAGGACAGGGTAATCAGGTATCACTGGGTTTGCACTGTGCAATTGCCTCTAAATACTTGCAATTTAAAGTTATACCGTCTGTTCAAGGATGAACAGAAACAAGCAGCTTTTTAATGACCTTAAAGTGTCTTTATAGGATAAAAATAGAACAAAGAATCTTCAAAGATATGAATGATAGCCTGACAGAAGTTGAGACATGGCCAGAGGCCCTTAATATGTCATGGAATCAGTTCCGAATTATGTCTGCTCTTCAGAAACTCTCATTCTCCTGGGTAATTATTTATTCTCATGAAGGAGAAGAAACTGCAAAATAAATCAAAATGTAATAAAGTACAGGAATAACCGCCTATCTTAAGTTAGAGTATAAGAAAACAACTAGATTGTTAAGGTGTAAAGCAAATGTTCCAACCAATAAAATGGGCACATAATCCCTAGAGAAAACTACCATTCAATAAGACAGACTGACTTGCACAGCTCAAAGGATACCAGCAATGCTGACTTCAAGTAGATGAGCTAGTTCGACTGCCTCGGGTTGAAAGGAGAAAGGAGATACAATATTATGGTGATATTGTTGAAGCATATAGGGTGCATTTGTATCCAACCAAGACCATGCCTTATTCAAGTAGAATTTACATTAAAGACCCTTAGAGAACTTTGTGGTTTCTTGGGATTGGTAAATTTCTCTCATAATTTTGCACTTAATTTGTCTCATATCACTTAGCCCTTGAATTAATACATAGTCATATAAACCATATTATCAAAACATAATAATAAGCATTGTATACTAACTACAATCAGGAAATTCCTATCTCCTATATTGTCAAGATGGGTCAAATTCTTCAAGGAAAATGGTACACAAGGGTTCACGTTGCAGATCATGGGGTATTCCAAATCTCATGCCATCTTCACAACTGGCTTCTACACGATGCCAATGGTCAAACCACAAAGTCCAAACTGATTTTAATTTTTATCCCATTTTGCACAGCTTCAATGGTTTTACTATTAACCATGTTCAGCACCCATGTTTGGTGGTATTTACAGCAAACCAAAATTTGGATTAGTGTAAGTGGTTGCATTTCTTGAACTGCTAAGTAATTCTATTTTTTTGTAATTCAAGCTGTCTTTGTCTCTTCTTGTATATTATAGTTATTCATGGAATAGTTGGCCAGATGGTAGAGTGTTTTGGTTGATTCATCTGACCTCTTAGATAATTGCACATAACTTGCCCAAGATAATCTTATGCGATATTTCTTGCTTCTTGTTCTACTGTTTGTATATTTTCTCTGGTTCATCTCTAAGTTCTGTTGTTGGTGCACTCTAATCAATTATAAATTGTTCTGCACATAGCACATTGAATCCATTTAGTGTGTTCTCTCGGTTCACTCCTGGGCCACAGATTAAGATCATTCAACCAGTTTGAGTTCTTGGAAAACTAATTCTATGACCTTCATACATATCCATATTGACTATATGCCTTACACAATTTTTACAATCAGTTTTTTGTGAAAATTTACATTATGATCTTTCTCATTGTTTCCTTTACATATTTTGCTGGGCAAAAAATGTTTTTTTTACTTCTTTTTGGTCTAGTTGAGCTTTCTTTCTTGGTCTGTAACCTATTTATTAATCAGTTCTCTTTCCCTTTTGGCGGTTA
This sequence comes from Sequoia sempervirens, assembly GCA_007258455.2. Taxonomy (NCBI): domain Eukaryota; kingdom Viridiplantae; phylum Streptophyta; class Pinopsida; order Cupressales; family Cupressaceae; genus Sequoia; species Sequoia sempervirens. Next base: position 632,169,755 of record VDFB02270651.1, read on the forward strand.
CATATTTTTGTCTTTTTTAATCTTTTTTGTTCTAAGTTTTAATTTAACAATAAATTTAAGCTAAATAGACTGGCAACAGAGACTTCAATTTTCCTGTTGCCAGCTTAGAAAGAAAAGATGTTGGTCTAACCGTCTTTTACTTGCAGGGGCAAGGTTCATCAACAGCAATACTCTAAAACAAAGGTTAATTTGGCAGAAGCCATTAGTTACATATCAGGCAAGGCAACCTGAAGCTGATGGTGTTGATAGAATGCTTCTGGGAAAAAATAATGTTCAGTCCATTCCTTTTCAGGAGCAAAGAGGGATAGGCAATTGTTGGTCCAACCCCACGCAACAGAACAACTTTATATCCATAATAGATTCCTCAATAGGATCATCTGTAGTGATATCTCCTTCTCCAATGCTTAGATCCCATAATGCTATTTCTCAGCGACATACAGAAAACTCAGAAGGGGGAATTTTACCTTCGGCACTGTGGAGAAAAAATGAAGATGCTTTTAGTCAGCTTCCTGTTGACGTTCAATCTAAGGTAAACCCACTCTTATCTGCAGCAGTAGTTTTGCAAATGCAGAATCTTGATTTAAGATCTTGTTCTTATGGGCAAGAATCTATTTGTAATAGTACAAATGGAATGAATGTGATAGGAGAGGTTTCTGGGTTTTACAGACATAAATGGTACACAAATTACGATCAAGCAAACTGTCAATGGAACCAGTTTACATTCTCAAGTGTGGGGCAGGATCTAAGTCAATCAGTCTCTGCCGATACACCAAGGAGCATCCATCAACAAGCTGGTTCACTTACATCACCTGCATCTACTCCTTGTTTATCAGGATCTTTATTGAGAGGCCTAGAGGAGAGTTCCAGGGCTCTTAAATCCCCATATATAAATGAACTGCCACATTGGTTAATTTCTGGAGGACAAAATGCTGGAAAGGGTTCCCAAATTTCTTGCCATACTGATCTAAGTATAGCCAGCACAGTAGATCTAACACTTGGTCCTTCAACCCATGCCATCGAGAATCCTATCTATGATGCATCAGATCATTTCAATATTAAAAATCAAGCAGATAGCCCATGTAAAGAAAACAATGAGTATATAAGTAGAACCATTCAAGACACATGTCAAGACACATGCCAAGGATCTGTCCATACCAATGGAAGAAACACTGAAAGGAGTGCATGTTTCACCATGGGCTTGGAATTGTCAGCGGGTGTCCAAGATTGTGAAATTAATCCTGTGGAGATGATATCACCCACGAAAAATATGGGCATTTCTGATCTAGTTGGAAAACACTTGTCAACACTAAAAGGTGTTACTCACATGAGTGGGAGTCACTCAGCAGGTAAGTTCATTGACAAAGTAGTTCCATTTTCCTGCAAAGATAATCTAAATGTTTCCTTGGCTTGTGACTCAATTTGTAAGGATAACTGCATACTAGATGAGAGTAATGTTGTAAAGCATGGAGAGATACAAGCCAGAGATAGAGTGCCAAAACCAGGAACTGTAGATAATCAGGATTTTGATGAGCAATTGCTTGCTTCAACAGGTCATAATTGTGCACAAAAACTAGTCCATTTGCACGCTACAGCCTGTCTTACTGGCCATGACATTCAAATGATCACATCTAAAGAGAGGATGATTTCTGGTCAGCATGATAATATTTCCAATACCAGTGGGGCAGAATCTAGGTTTTCTTGTTCTGATACTAAGCAACTGGGGGAGGCTGGGTTCCAGTTTATCTCAAGTAACCTTTGCCAACAGCATGAAATAGAAGTTCCACCTGGTATAATGCATTTTAATGAGAAAACTGCCCAGTTTTTGGAATCAAATGTTACAGGGAAAAATGGTGTGTATCCTATGCAAATTGAGATGGAAATTAAACAAATTAGAGATAATTATGACAACGGGATTGAAAAACCATCTCAAGTGGTATACAGCAAGTCTTACCTTGTTCCGGAAGACACTGAGAAACTTAGCAGAGAGAGGAAAATCTTTGCTCATAATAGTCCTCCTGATAAATTACCACAGGGGAATAGTGGCAATCAGCAGAACGAAAAGTGTTTAGAACAAGGTTTGTGTGACTCAAGCCCTGTCAAAATGAACATGGGGCAAAAAGGAAAAACTGAAAATAGTATTCACATTGAGGAAGCAGACTCAAGACTCCTGACAGAGCTGTTAGCTTGCATCGATAAAAGTAATGTGCAATCCACTTTGGATTCAAGAAAAGAATTCTTTTGCAGTGTGCAGCTTCACCGAGTGGAAAATGCTGGAAGTATTGTGGATTTATCAGAGAGCACATATCTTGCAGCAGAGACCCTTCTAAAAATTAGGTTGGATAACTTGAAAACTTCAAATGTATATAAATTTTCAGGTCTGAGAAATTCATTAGAATGGTTCGCAGATATGATTCCTGGCAACATAGACTGCTTGGAGTATGCATCTGAGGGATCTAGAGAAGAAGTTGATGATTCTTTATCATCTCCAGTTGGTTTTTCAAATATTAAAGAAACGGACTTATATGAAGATCCAATGCCAACAGAAGTTTATAGTCCTTGTGCAATTAATTCTCTTGATTTTTTTGAATCGATGACGTTGATGCTTCCAGAAAGCAATGAAGAAGAATACTCCAAACCGATTGTAAAGGATGACAGGGAAGGGAAAAAGAAAAATTCTTTATCTGTCAATCATGATTTCAGTACATACAAAAGGGGAAAACGTTGTCCAAAGAATTTTCAAAGCGAGATACTTCCTGGTATTTCATCTCTTTCCAGGCAGGAAGTCACAGAGGATCTGCAGATTATTGGATTTAAACGAAGAGCTGGAGGAGGAATTCATTCCTTTAGCAAAGGTTGGCTTACACCCTCCAGAGGTTGGCGCTCTAGATAAGTTGTCTGTTTCTAAGTGATTATGACCAAGTCTTGTAGTCAAGAAGTTTCACAGGCTAAATAAGGTGCAATTGAGCAGGAAATGGGGTAGGGTCACACAAGAAAAAGGCATATGCAGAAGCGCCCAACCCTTGCAGTCCCTCCTGAATTGTATCCTCCTTAATGGTTGCATTATACAATACGATCTATAGGAAACCATGGTCCTGAAAGGGTTTAAACCCCATGACAGACAGCAGATGAAACTCTTTATCTACTTGAATGCTTTTTGAGATTGTTATTTATTAAAATTTGATTTCTTTTGAGAGATCATTGCAATTAATTTAATTTGCACCTTGAATTTTATTGCTTATTTCTGGAGGTCAACCTAGTGGCTTTCCATTGCATCACTGTACAAATCATTCCTTTTCTTTTCCATCAAGGTCAGTCACTCAGAACTATAGTAGGAGATTGGATAACTTTTCTCTCTTTTGAGACTGTATTTTATGTTATACGATAAAGAACAAAACAGTTATTAAGAGATCATTTTGTAGACAACAGCCGATATATTCTAGGAGAGGCTGCATTTGAGCATTTGCTTCAATTTGGAAATAGTTACTTATTTTTTAGACAGCTTTTTTAACCAAACAGATAATAAATGTTTCTGGATTAACTATTTAACAAAATATACTTTGCAGGTTATGTACATGAATTGTTTTTTTCAAATTATACTTGAGAAATATAGGCTTATTAAAAATTTGAATCAGAGAAGCAACTAGAGTGAAATATACTCAACAAGCAGCAATATCAAAATACAAAAGCAACAAGATGTAAAGGAGAAAGGTTGCAGAGCTCCCAGTTACTGAAGCATAAAGATATCCAGGTGTATATTCAGCAGTCATGATAGAGAAAAACTTTGAGCATCCAAAAATTTAAAATTCAAGAATGGCAGAAAAAAGTTGGTAGCTGAAAATATGTTTTAGTTTGAGTTTGTATTACTTATGAACATTGATTTAGGGTTTAGGGAACCTTGATTGTTGAAAGTCAAACAAAGTTGGTCCAAAAACGTTGAAAATGACATTTACTGTTTCAATCATCCGAATACAATTGGAATCACTAGGTATGCATAGGCACGATTCCAAATGAATCTAACTTAAAAAATTCATGTCCTATTTGAATCCATCGGAAAATTATTTTCAATCCCAATTCCAAAACATATCATTTCTCGAATCATCTTGGTTTTTGGCCAATTCAATTACTTTGGTCTTTTCTAGCAATTTGCTTTTCCTTTAAGTTGTGGGTTTTACTATGGGATCAGGTACATGTATAGGGTTTGGATATGCTGACATGACGTCTTTTTTCTTGGGTATGGTATGTATGGGTATGGCTGTATAATATAAATATATATGCATTTTTTTAATAATATATATAATGGAAAATACATTTGATATATCATATGATAATGGTGATATTTAAATTTTTGATAGTATGATATTTCATCATTGATCAATGATAGTGATAAAAATAATATTAATTGTCAATCGATATTTCAATTTTTTTTGTTAACGACAAGGGTATCCCCACGACCCAACCCAACATCCAAGGGGGTGAGCTGAAGCGAGACTAGTCCCCTACGGAGGGACCCAACAGCCCGCAAGCCAGTCCCAATCGGGTAAACCTGAGAGTAGAGTTGAACCCAAAACCAATGGGGAGCAAACCCACAACCCATGCCAACTCCAGAGTTGAGATTCAAATGAAAATAATTACAATTACAAAATTTGAAAATTATAATAAAATATATATGTTAGTCTACAATCTTTATTGAAAACATCTAGATTGGAGCCATCATTTAGTTGAACACCATTTGAGCCATAAGCTAACACAGTGCCATTTCCACTAGGCATATCATGTATGGGAGTCTCATGATTATCTACATTGACTTTGACAAGCTCTACAATAAATACATCCAAGTTGGTACACTCATGGGTTATATATTAATTTTTCGTTGCTCCTTGTCAACTTCATTATGTGATAAAGAGACACAAGTTGGAATTGATATAGACCAACTCTTCTACTTTTTTTGCAGCTAACTAGTTATGCTTCATTGAGTGGATAAAGGAGTATGTTTTCCAATTTTGTTTAGTTGAAGAACTTGTAACTTGTTGAAATTGGAGAGTCAATACAACTTAAATAATAAAAATACAAAATACAAAATATTGGTGAGTACCAAGAATATTAAAAATTAAAAAATTAAAAATAGTTGTGATAAATTTTTTATTGCAAGAGGTTGGAGAAACAAGTAATCTTGCCTATAGAGGTACCAATATGTATGAGCATCTTCTTTGTATTGGTCTCGAAAGAGTACAAATATTAGAGCCTTATCTTGAGATGAACTTGCCAAACTCTTTCCTAACATTATCCACGACTTCTAGCTTTTAGAAGATTATGTGGAATTTTAGCTTGTACCCATTAGCAATTTCACTATTTCTATATGGTGTGGTTATCCATTGCAAAGAAAATATTTCTATGTTGTAATATTTGGGGGATAATGTATATGCAAAGGAGACACAAGGGTGTGTTCATCTTGTTCCAATGGTGATAAATAATTTTTTCTACACTTTGGAAAAATGTTTTTTTGGGGTTATTCTCCTTTGGTGCTCTTATGAAATTATTCTCCTTTGGTGCTCTTATGAAATTTATTTATTTATTATGGAGTCAATACCATTAAGGATTTCCTCCAAACATGGTCAATTTGTATCAACAAACTAAATTATACTCACGATAGACTTAGTGAAATTCAAGACATACTCCACACGAGCCCACCAATCATCATCTAGGATCAATTACTTGATCTTTTGGGTCATCTTTAAATTTGATTGCTTCAAAATACTGCATTGGTGGCTAATAGTTGTGGCACTCAACACCTCTTGCACCTTCACAATTCATCTCAAAATGATTGCTTGATGCAAATGAGACTTAACAAACTAATGTTCTATAAAAGAAATTAAATTTACTTTCAACTACAAATTTAAGAAAGTCTTGAAGATGCCTTGTGACATGTTGGTTTGTTACAAACCTTTGAATCTCCTCACCCTCATTTTTCACTCACTTTATTTGAATGTCAATTGCTTGCATCACAAAGTTCAAGGAGTGTATGGCACATGGTGTCCAATTTGTACCTTTCCTCAACCAAAACTTGTTGCCTTGTAATTTTTCACATTGTTTGTAATGTTTTGGACAAAGTTACTAAATATTACCCCTTTGGGGGACACTACAATAATCTTTATTAAAGATCAATTTTGTAATCTTTCCATTCATCAAAAACAATGGGCACTCATGTTTCAATCCATGAATTCCTAATTGGTTTGAGTGACGTCTCTACAATTTTTTCTTAGGACCTATGTATTTAGAGGATGCGTTACTTATTGTTGCCACCATTTCCTACCAATATAGTGATCTCATTAAGTTGAAAGAAAGGCCATTGACATAAATGCAATGTGCAATTTTTTCATCTATAATATTTCTTGTTTCATTATAAAATGTCTTAACCAATGGGCATCTTTTGTGAAAGGAGAGGGATCTTTTTCTTGGATAGACAACGTCTTCAAGAAAGGATGTTGAGAGGCTATTATTGAAGGAAGATCTATAGATGGCTTCAATGATGTTTTCTTTGCTAAAGGATGATATTTTAATTTTTCTTCATAACATCAACTTTTTCTTGTTCTTTAATGAATGTCATAGTTTTTTCTTTTGGCAACCCCTTCTTGTTTCACCCTTCACATATTCTAATTCCATAAGTGATTTTTCACTTGATTATATGAGCTCTTAAATTGGACCCTTCATTGATTGTAATTCCAAAGGAAAGCCCCACCTCTTGGAAGTTGTTTGGGCATCATAAAATATTTTCATAGAGGAGATGTTTGATTATATTTAAATTATTTGTTTGTCTCAAGGCCCATTGAACTTTATGAAAAGAGCGGAAAAGGAAGAATGAATTCAACCAATATAGAATAATGAAATAGCCTAGGGTTCAAACACACCTTTTCCCAATTTCATTAGAAAGAGGGAAGATCACAAGGGGTAGGATTGACTTTCAACATTGAGGTGAGTCAACCCTATTTTGGACCTTGGATCTCTGCTTTCTTATGACAAAAATGACTAATTTGCAATGTTTTGGAATGATTTAAAGTGCATTAATTAAATGAATTATGTGACCTAATACTTGAAACACAAAATTTTATGATAACAGAAATAGAAATGACAATTTGTAGGTAGATCTAAGAAGGGCCTGATAGTGTGCACCTATGATAAAAAGTGGGTTTTAGGGCCTATAGTAGGACTCATTCGCCTAGGGATGAATGGGTCTAGTGTAGAGGTCCAAAAACAATTTTTGTAGTCCTATGATCTTGGATCTAATCTTTTGATTTCTTCAAGTTTGACCATCAAAAAGTTGAAAATAAAATATGTGAGTTTACATAGCTTAACAATGATGCAACAAATGCAACTTTGCAAAATTGCTCCTTTGATCAACTTTCAATCTTTCTTCACTTGTAAATCTGCATACAAAGAGAGAAGCAAAAATGTTTGTTTTTGGGTGAATGGAGGCTTGCCTTAGTCAAACCTCATGTTTGGTAATTAAACATTGATAATGAAATAATGAAAAAATGAAGGAATTGGTGAATGAAAAAATCTTGTTACAACTCACAAAACCCTTAATGGCTACCCTTAGAGGACTAAAGTCAAACACATCACTGTAAGGCTTGGATCTTGCATGAATTGGCTTGATTGATTGATGCTTGAATGCTTGAAACCTACATCACAATGTTAGCTCCAAAATATGATATGAGCACACATGAATTTTGACATGATGATTTGATCTTGATTATTGTTGTAGATGACTGATAAATCTACTCTTCAATGCTCTTGACAATAATATGTGCTCTTGTGAAAGTTGCCTTAATGCTAGATCATTCTCCCTTTTTTTTTTGAATTGATAAAATAACTATGTATTTATAGGCGTTTATATAATTTTTCAAAAATTGGATTCCAAAAGCCAAAACTTGAAACTTGAATTTGAATGATTAAAATGTCACCAAAAACATATTAAAAATTGGGTCCTAGGACTTAAAGGGAACCTAGGCAAATGTTTTAGGACCTAAGGTGATTTAATTAATGTTGGAAATTGTTTAATATAGGTTTCCCTTTCAGAAAATGAGAATATTAAAACTTTGGAATGCATAACTTGGTCAATTAGAGGCTTAATTAAGTCTAATTAATTAAGGGTATGCAAACATAGTGTGAAATTGTAAAGGTATACAATTTCCTACACTAGACTTTAACAAATGGCAATTCCAAATAAATTGTTGCTATAAGAAATTATAAAATTTTAAATTAGAAAATAAAATGCAACCCTACAATATTGTATAAACTAATAAAAATTAAAAAAAAAAACACCAAAAAATATTTTGAAAAACTTGAAACTTAAAAAAATTAAATATTTAAAATTGAAAACATTCTTAAAAGCTTGAAAATTTTCATTAAAAATTTAAAAGAATTTGTCAAGCTACCTAGATTAATAGATGTCATTTGTGCAAGCTAGATTCCTCCCCCTAACATTTTACAATTATTTTCTCCAAAAAATACTAGCAATCTTCCAAAATGCAAAATGACAAAACAAGAACAAGTTTTTGTAAAATGGGTTTGTTTTTGTCAAACAACTCATAGTATGCACATGTTTTAGGCACTTTCAGGGTTTTTTAATGTTTAAAAATTATTATTTTTCACCTATTTAAAACAAAATTTGTGCATGTCAATCACGACAGTTCCTATGCATGCCCAGGAGTAGCTAGGGCACAACCTTTCCCCCTAGAAACTCTTGGGCCACTCTCGTCACCATATCAATACTCAAATTGGTTGGGTATGAGACCAAGACCCTAGGGTGAAGTACTGTAATGTCCCCTTTTTCATGAGCATTGGAGTTTTGAGGAATTAGCCTATTTTTGATCCTTGTAGGCTAATGGGACTTGATAAGAGGGTCATTTGGAAAATACCTAGTTGATTGGTTGGCTTATTTTGTGACTTCATAAAGGTTTTCCTAGTATCACCAAGGATATTTCTATTTTTGGAAACCTTTATTTTATATTATAATGTTATAATGCACTCTAGGAGTTGGGTTATATTTTATATTATTATAAAGTGCAATATTAAAATATTATTATGTCAAGCTTCTAGAAGTTGAATTTTATATTATTCTTGTTGGGCTGACCTCTTGGAAAAATGAATAAGTAGACATGAGGAGCTCATTGTCTATCATGCAGATTTGTTGTTGTTGGTGTTTGATGTTTGATGGTTGTGGAGCCTAGGGTTTCTGCAGTTGTATTTGGCCATTGAGAACGAAAACTCTCAATTGGTGAGCAATTTTGAAGGTGTGAAATATCACTTGAATTATTGCAGCAGGGAGGAAGTTACTTCAGACTTTCTATTTGAGCTTCATTGTAAAAACTTAGTGGCCTTTGGCCAATTTTTTGTACGGTTCGATTTGGAGCATTGTTGGAGGCAATTTTGGTGTTGGAGTCTCCATCCATTTGGCATTTAGGAGGTTGAATTGCATTGTGCATACTCAGATTTCATATCAGCCCTTGACTTCACTCATGGAGGCATTATCTTGCACCAATTTCATTCCTTGATTGAGGCGCTTCATTTGTGGGGAGTCCATTGATGATTACTAAGGCTTGGAATTTAATTTCTTAGCTGTTATAATTTATTAGACATGGTGACTAGCTTGTGAGGTACCACAATTTTTCTCATAGGCACTTCATCTTGGAACGATTTCATCTAGGAGTGGAGGCACTTCATATTATAGGTCTAGGCGATCTTGTTGGAGGCTTTGTTGGAAACCAAGAGGCTGCATATTATTTTATATCTGCCATTGCATCAGAAATAGGGGCGTCAACATAGGTGGTTCAATTTGGGTTCATGAGGTCTTCATCTTTTGAGATAATGCTTGCTTCATCATTGGAGACTAAAGGCAACTTCAAGCTATAGGTTCCTTCAATATTTCATGCTATTTACATGTCATATAGATGCATTTCATAGAGCTGTTGTAGATGTTTATTTTGGTATCAAACTTGATTATAAAATCAATATTGTCATTGCATTTGTTCATCATTTCATCCTTGTAATTCATGTTGTTATAATCAACATATTTTAATCTTTGTAGTTGCATTGTAAATCACAAATGCTAGCTACTGCTGTAGGTAGACATTGTAATCAAACTTTGGCATCTTTAGTTGGGTCATGTTGTAAGCCAAGAGTCTTGGCATTTCCATGATAACTTGTGTAAGTGATTGCATTTCAATAAGACATCATCTTTGGGAAGTCTTGCATGGTTGTAATGTTCATTTGAATGTTATATGAAGATGTATGCCAACTATTTGACATAATGCCAATGGTTGTAGATGTTATTATCAACATATAGGTTGCATACAAACAGTTTATTAAAATTACTAGTTGGTTGTAGGTGGATATTTCACATGTAGAAATCATATATGAGCATTGTAAATGATAAAATTAAGTGAATGATGCATCTAGGATATAGTTTATGCATTGTAATTTTGATTTCCAAGCATTTAGAGTACTTTGATATCATCTTCAAACATTTATATCAAACTGATAACTCAGACCAGCAAGCTGGAAGTTTGCATATGAAATGTTTGAAAAAATTTCAAAGGCAGCAAAAGAGGAGTTTTTGAGTCAGCTTGAGCTAGGCTCATTACAAGAACCCAATAACTTATCTTTTCCTCCAATGAAAATTTTAATTATCTTAATATATTATTTATAAGGCTAGAGAGAGTCCTCTTGTGGTTAGGGAGTTCTCAAGTCATCACTAACATCATTAACTTGCATTTCCTCCAATTAAAATTTTTATTTTCCTAATGGGGTTAAGATTGTGATAGATTTTCCCATGTGTCATGGGGTGTATTTTCTAGGCCTTAATGGCTAGATTCGGCACATGGGAAATTGAAATCCATAAGAGGACTAGAAGTTGGCATTCACACATGGACAAGATCTCCTTGGTCGTATAGTAACATTAAATGGGCATTACTCCCCCTCTGAATTGGAGGTTGGACCAAAAAAATTGGCATGCTTTGGATTAAGATGGGACATCCTGCATTAGTTTGGGTTGCGACATGGACTGCTACAAGTTGGGGTGAAGGATTACTTTGGAATTTAACAAGATTATCAAAGATTTATGAGTAAATGCCACCCTCTTGGAGTACATGAGAGTAACTGTGTATTTTGACTGGGATGACAATGGTGCCAGGATGGCATGCGTACGAATTAAACTATTGTTCTTTAAATTCCTTGTGGTAGAAGATGAGGCTATATGTGCTCAGAATGGATACATCGGTGAGGCTTCGCTGCTCTAAGAAACAAGCTGCATTCTTGGGCTTCATATTGGATCAGAGGCTGAAGATGGTTTGTCTTAATAAGGACATTTTATGCCTTGAAGTGGTGCGAATGGTGCTAGGTAGGTCCATCTATCTCTCTTCCAATAGGACCTAGGTGAATTCGGATATCTCCTCATGATTTTTAGCCACTCTTCTGGACATGAGGATCTCTAAATTCCACTACTTGCCACTTCTAAGGATGGTGTTTAAAGCAGATATTCTGTGGACGACTTGGAGGTGGTCATGGTTGCTAAGGTGGGGGTCGGTATTCCATTATCAGATGACATTGAACGAATGTGCAGGCTTGGGGTGGAGGTGGAGAGGCTCCGCTTTCTCTTGAACATGGACGCAAGGGGCCTGGCGAGGCATAAACACTAGACGACAATTGGCTATAATTTCCTATGCTACAGATTGGGAGTGATAGAAGTGGAAGGCATATAGTGGTGCAGGAAGTTTGTTGTAGTGGTAGAGGATGGAAAGTTATACGACGAAGATGAATGAAAAAGGCTCACTTTTAGTTTTTGGTGATCATGCAGGTGTGCAGATGTTGGGGTTTTGCGGTTAGGGGTGCTTAGTAAAGATCATCTTGATGGCCCCAATTTTGGGTTTTGTATACATGTACACATTTTCAAATTAATATAATCTATGCAACTTCGGTTGTGTTTTACGGATAAAAAAAAAAGATTGTGATAGATTTTCTTGCTAAATATTTACCAAAAAGTTAGAGTTGGCAATTTTGAAGGCAATCATATGTGTTCTTTTTTGCTACGCACTTGAAAGACACAAATTATGCCTTGTTTGAGTCTTATTAAGCCAAACAAATTCATAAGTTTAGCTATAGTCATTTAACAGTCACACTTTTGGTGTGAATTGAAGATAACTTTGAAATTTGATTTTAACATAATCTTATCCTTATTGCTTTTCTTGCCACTATTAAAAGAGGGAAAACCTAACTTTTAAAATATTTATAACACCATTTTATGTCATTTTTACAGGACATTCTTTTTATATTATCATTATTATCTAGAGAAATAATTTCTCATGTCTTTAATGAATATTTTACCTCTTCTAAACTATTTAACAATTAATTTCTTTTGAAGTTCATTGTTTATTCATAAAAAAGCCTTTTGTAATTCCATACTTATTTTTCCTAAAAATGAAGCTCTAGTTATATTGAATAAGTGAAAGGTGACCAAGGCCAAGTCCTTGTCATGAGAGAGAAAAAGAGTTCTGTGATATCTAAACTTGAGTGGAGATTCCACTTCATTGTTCACTAATTATTAATGCAATTTCTTCTTGCATTATAACTTTTATTTATTGAAAAATGACTAACAATTTGGAAATTACAAGGAACGAGTATGGAAATGAAAGTGAACACAACCATTTGACTAGAGAAATCCTTACAAGTAGGAAAAATATAGCAATAGTAAGATTCAAACTCCTAATGTCATTATATTTCAGCCTTTAACTAGTAGGTACATTTCCACTTAAACCTTCACAAACTCATGAAACATGCAAAATAAATTTAACATCTACAAAGCAACTATAACTCCATGAAAAATGTATTTATTAGCTTATAAATCTCTTTGAATACTTAGGAAGGTCAAACCATGAGCTAAAAACTTTTCAAATGATCTTCATACATTATTATAAATTTAACAAACTACAATAGATAGATTTCATCATACAATATTATTGGAAGTGGAAGAGACAATGCTTGCGATCATTGTACTTCCCAATAACACATTGTATGAAACCACTCATTTGGCTCATCTAAGGTTCTTGGACACTCCTCAATTTTGATAGTGAAGGAAACTAACCTTTCAATCATGTGTTGGGATTTGAATTTTTGAATTACTATGGGAAGTTAGTAGTAGTTGTACAAGACTAATGCAATTACAAAATAATATGGAACCAATTCACTATTTGGATTACACCAATATGAGTAGTGAGAAACCCCAAGAAGAAATAGATCTTGGCAAAGAGATTTCACTTCTTATGTTAGAAAGCAAAGCATGGTATGAAAGCTAAATAATGCCTTCTTCAAAAAATAACTTGTAAGATAGACTATCCTTAAATTTAGTATTGGATTCTTTTAGTAAAAACTGCTAAGTAGACCAAAACTCTAAAATCTCATAAACAATCTAGAGCTCATAAGAAGCATATTTAAGTGGAGACCCACCTTTCTTAGTTGAGAAAGTGGTTGCAAAGCCTTTATTTGTGGGGCCTTTTCTATTGGATGCAAGAAAATAGCCAAATATTTAAAATTTCATTTTCAATACGTAAAAATATACATGTTTAGGTGTAGTCAAGTGAGTTAAAATGATAATTAGAAACTAATCGAGTCTTTCACTAGGAATCTTAATACTAGCTTTTCTTTAGAAAAGACGCGCTATTTTAGAATGTAGTGTTAGAAAAATATTCTAATATATATATTAATCTAAGTTTTTTTTCTTATATAATACATTTTTTTTAGAAATTATCTATTTAAAATCAATGTAAGTTATTACAAGTGATATCAAAGTATGTTCTTTGGATACTACACACTCATGTAAATTTTCATAGTAACAGACACAAAAATGGCCACATTTATTGCAAGAAAAACTCAATCTTGTGAAACATTTTTGTGATGTTGGATTTACTCTTTGAAATCTTATAGTGGAGATGATTTTATTGAATAAAGACTTGCTCTTGATAGTTGAAGATATTTGTACAAACATTGCCCAAGATATATGCCTGATTAGTAAGTGTGAGGTAAAAGAAAGTAAGGCTCATTCCCATATAATATTAAGTGATAATATGTTTCTACGTGTGAGTCAAAACCAACAAAGGAATGTTGAGATTGATGAGTCTATTTATTAGCTAGTTTTTTGTTATCTTTATGTTGCTTATCAGACATTCTTAAGATAATTATTCCTATAGTATGCATCCTTTATGTTTATTATGCAAACCTTGAACTTGGTTAAAGTATATGAAAATACAGTTATGATATAATGATGTTGTTTGATTTATATGTGAATATGTATGGATTGTAATTGATAGCTATGTTAAATCATGATAGTTAGCATTGTGTATGTGTTTTATGAACTAGCCCCTTGCAACCTAAGAATACACTATAGGCCGCAACAACTGCTGAATGCAGAGTTCTTGGATAGCGAAGTGGGGGATGTTCCTAAATACATTGAACACAATAACAACAACATGGAGACACCTGATGAAGACAATTGTGAATCATTATGACAATAATAAAGGCATTTAAGAAGGAGAACCTTGTTATCATTAGGATTCTAGCATAACTAATCTTATGTTCCATGTCTCGGTTTTGTTATTCCAGAGTTCTAATCCTATTTGGATTCTTATTTCTTTTCAGTTGTAGTTAGGATAGTTGAATCTTAATTATGCTCTAATATCTAGGAGAGTTGTGATAAATGATTTTTGTTTAGAGTTGTGTTCAAAATAAACTCCCTCGTGCATGTATATAGCCAATGGTTGAGTCTTTAGAATGAGGAGTTGATTAGTTTTTAGTTGTGGATTTGGGTATGAAACACTTTTCAGTTTTTAGCTATCATTTACATAGACATAATGATTGTTCAAATATGGTTTTTCTGAATACAATCTTTGAGCAAGATTTCATGTGATATTCTAGATTGAGTAATGAATAATTTTGAGTTAATGTGATTGAGTTGATTTGAAGAATTAGATCTGGTTTAGTTTAGTGGAGACAGCCACTTGAGCAAGGGCCACTTAGGTACTGCCCTTCACTACATTTATAGATTTTATTTTTGTTAAGTAGTTACTTCATAATTGCATAATCAATCAAGATAGATTCTCATATCAAGTTATCCATAATTATTGTTCATGTTTATAATTGCATTCATTTAACTTATAGTACTTTAGAGTGTAGAATAGGTTCAGATAATAGTTCCAAATAGTTTCAACACTTTATCTATTAGCAACAATTCAGTTACATACTAAGATGTAGGTACCCGTAACCAAAGCAATAGCTTTACTTCTTTCATTGCTATGTATTCTAATGATTTTCCAACAATTTTAATACCTTCACTAGAATAATTTAGGTAACCTCAGGTTTTTGAAAGCACATATAGTTCTAGTGCCATCACAAGTCTACTAGCCCTGGCCAATGATCTAATGAAAGTCTTTTCAATGTCAAGTGGACTATTCAACCAAGTTTTCCCCTGAATTGAGTGATTACCAAGTTTATCAGGCATTAGAAGGACTCTACATTTTTGGTGCCATTATCAAGGATGGTTCTATCTTCACAGACTTATTTTTCCAAGCTTTCATAGTTTACACTTTTTTTTTTCAACATTTGGATTGTTAGGTTTAATCTTATCAAATACTAGAAGATTCTACTAACATTGTACAGGAGCCATTGCTATACAAAGTTTACCTATTGTATTTGGAGGAAGAGAGACACATTGAGAAGGTTCTTCTCCTCTACAAGTCGACAAGCCAAATAAGATATTGGTGACTATAGTAATCAGAGTGAGGGTACTACTAAAGAGGAATCTTCCATTTCACCAATCTCTACTACACCCACAGAGGGGGCATACCAAACCATGGGTGATGTAGTGGATGATCTTCTTGAACATGTGACCTTTGAGTTCCCAATCACCAACCAAGAAAGGGCTACTATGATGAAGAATATTCCTCCTTCGGCATTACTAGTCTTTTATGGTTTGATGACTGAAGATCTAGACACATTTTTGTTTGAGTTTAATGTCTTATGTAGGAGCTATGACTATACCTCTAATGCTCATAGGATCAAGCTCTCCCTTACTACTCTGAGATGGTTTATGGGATTGGGCAAGGATGTTATTACAAATTGGGATACCATGAAAACATTATTCTTGGGAAAATACCAAGACTATTGTAGAGGACTTGATAGGAGGAGAGATTGCATTTTTAGAATGTCACAAAAGGAGGATGAGCCATTAGAGGACTATGTGGAGATATTCTAATTCTCTTTAAAGAAAAACCCACAGAACAAGCTATCTGAAGAATCCCTCAAGTTAGTATTTTTTAGGGGAGTCAATGAGGATTGTATGGTTTCCCTCAATCTTATTAGGCAAGTGGATTTTTCTCAACTATCATTTTAATAAATCTATAGGGTTTGTATAAATTACTCCGAGACCTTCACTAAGAAGCCAAGAGGAGAGAGGACATCCACCATTGGCAAATCATCTACTGGGGTTTCAAAGATAGAGTTAAGTAATTTGTTGTCCAACATGAAGGAGGACATTATCACTCACCTAGAAACTTAGTTGGAAACTCTCCATATAAACAAGAAACAAGAGGAGGCTGAAGCAATGCTTACTTAATACTGCCCCAATTGTAGACAAAGGAAAGCAAACTACAAATACAAGAGGGTGGCTAGCATTCAAGAAAATAGAACAAAGAAACCTGATTTTCAACCACTTGAAGGAGAGGATGGAAAGTTATTTGACATAGCTCAAAGAAGTCCATGGAAACAAATACAAGGTATGCCACAAGACCCTCTGAATTTCAATTCATCTTTTCCAATTGGAAATCATAATTCTTTGCTTGGAATTCCCAACTTTGGCCAAGTAACCAAAACCAATGGCCAAACCCTCAACAATGTAAACAACCTCAAAAAAACTGGAACTAGTAGCAACCAAATTCATGGCCACAAAAAATTTCCAAGGTTCGAATTATAATCCTCAATGGCCAACACAAAAAATCCAGTGGCAACCACAATGGAAAAAAATCCAACAGTGGCAACATCAAAATATGAATTACCAGTAGCCTTTTCTCCCTCCTCAACCTCAACAACAAGCCATTATGCCTAATCCATTCAATCCAACATCCCAACCACCAAGAGCACCATAGTTACTTGCCCAACCTACACCTAACCCTAACAACAAGCCTATCTAACAGGCTTATACTAATGAGGCTATGCAATACCCCACCTATGGGGTAGAGGTGAGTGATGTACGCCTTAGGCTAGGAAAAACACTAGCTAGTCCTTCATCCTCACAAATTACTAAAATGGAAGATGAGGAACCTATAGTTGAATCTCTAGATAATCCAACCCTAGCACTTGAGTCAAATCAAGTAAACCAAACTATCTCAAGTCCAGAACCTCCATTTCCTGAATGCTTAGCCATACCAAGACATCAAATTCAAGCTAAGAAAAACCTATTAGGTAAGCTAAAGGATGTAAGTATCAAGATTCCTATCATCCAAGCTATCAAGGACATCCCAATTTATACCAAGATTGTGAGGGACTTGTGTCTTAAGAAACCAAGAAGAAAAAGGAAGGATCCTCAGACAATTCATGTCCTAGGAAACCTTGTTGATATTATGCTAGGGAACATAACTGTCACTAAATACATAACTCCTAGTAGTCCAGTAGTGGATGTTAAGATTAATGGGATCCTTATCAAGAACACCTTGATTGACTGAGGGGAAAAAGTCAATGTCATGACTAAGGAAACAATGCAACTCCTTCAGTTGGCCAACCTTAGACCTACACCTACTATTTTACAGTTGGTAGATAGGTCAATAGTAAAGCCAGAGGGAATCATTGAGGATTTAGTTATAGCATTAGATTCTAGGGAATATCCTGTTTATTTCATAAATTTATAGCCAAAGGTCAACCTTACAGGATATCCAATCATTCTAGGCAGACCATGGTTAGCTATAGTTGATGCATTCATAGGCTGTAGGTCTAGAAATATGATAATATATAATGGTATTGTGACCAAGAAATTGGTACTCTATCCTCCAACCCAACCTTATGCTGATCTTGAGAAAACTATATGGCCCACCTTGGATGAGGATGACCACTATTCCCTACAAACTTTAATGACAATAAAATTTAGCCCTTTGTTGGATAATTAGGATGAATATGATTTGATTGCTCACATAATATAGAATGACAACAGTAGGAACCCACAACAACAAGATTTACTTTCATGCCTACAAGATCCTTTGCAAAACATTATACCTGCTAATTCACCAGAGGAAATATCTTAGATTTTCCATTCCTTACTGCAACAATAGTGTATACCCAATATTTCTGGACTTGATCTATCATTTGTCCAAACCTCATCCAAAATAATAGAAAATTTTCTAGGAAAAATACTAAACATAAACAATGCATTAATAGAAGAGTAGCAAAATTCCTTGAAGAAAGTGTTGTAGGCACATGTAGTAGCCTTTGCATGGGAATACCATGACATGAATGGGATAGATCCCGATCTATGTATGCATGGGATCTATATAAATCATGCGTTTAGACCCATTAGACAGCCTCAACAACGAATGAACCCTGGTTTGAGAGAAATAGTTAAAGTTGAACTCCAAAAACTACTTGATGCAAGCTTCATCTATCCTATATCTGATAGTGAGTGGGTATCACCCTTAGTTATTATTCCTAAAAAGGTGGAAAATGGAGGGTATGTGTAGATTATAGGGAGCCAAATGCAACCACTAGGAAAGATTGCTTCCTATTACCCTTCAATGATCAAATACTTGACTCTCTAGCAAGGAAGAAGTAATTTTCATTTCTGGATGGTTTTAGTGGCTACAATCAGATCAAGATCGCTCCAAAGTATCAGGACAAAACAACATTCACATTCCCTTGGGGTACTTATTCCTATTTTGTCCTATTCTTTGGGTTATGCAATGGTCTAGCTACTTTTCAGAAGTCAATGCTTAGCATCTTCTTTGATTATGCTCATGAATGTATGGAGACATATATGGATGACTTCACCACATATGGGGAAACTTATGAAGAAGCCCTTACCAATTTGGAAAAAGATATTGAAAATATGTAAAGAATTTTTTTTTTCCATAAGTAATGAAAAGTGCTTTATGATGATGACATAGGGAATTGTTTTAGGGCAATTCATATCTAGTGAAGGGATTCAAGTTGACCCACATAAGATAGAGATCATTTCTACATTACATGTTCCATAGAGGCAAAGAGATGTTAGAAGCTTCCTTATCCATGTGGGATATTATAGGAGGTTCATTTACTGACTAAAGATATAGAATTTGGCTGGACACAGAGTGCCAACATTCTTTTAAGGAACTTAAAGCAGCCTTAACCAAAGCACCTATTTTGAGGGGGGAAAATTGGACATTACCCTTCCATATACACACTGATGCTTCAGATTTTTATATTGAAGTATTTATGGGTTAGAAAGAAGGTACTAAGGAATTTTTTATTTACTACATTAGCAAAAACTTGCAGGGAGCAAAGCTAAATTACACTATTACAGAGAAGGAAATGTTAGCAATAGTATATGCCATCAAAAAATTTAGGCATTACATCACTGGATATGCAATTTTTATCCACACAAATCATACAACTATAATATATTTGATGAACAAACCGGTGGTAGGGGGTAGGCTAGTTAGATGGATTCTCCTTCTATAGGAATTTGATATCACAATAATGGACAAGCCTAGGAAGGCTAATGTAGTAGCGGATATTTTTTCAAGGTTTCCTACACAATCTGTAAAAGGGGTAGTAGATGACTCATTTCCAGATGAGCATTTGTTTTCTCTTAATGTACATAGACCCTGGTATGTTGACATTGCAAATTATTTAGTGACAGGGCAGATACCAACACACTTCTCTCCAAGGGAAAAGATACAACTAGTGCACAAGTGTTTTCTATATTCTTGGATATCTGGTTATCTCTTCTACACAGGCCCAAACAAAATCATAAGGTGTGTAAGAGAAGATGAAATCTTTGATATAATGAAGGCTTGCCATGATGAGCCTTGTGGGGGTCATTTTGTAGCCAAAAGGATAGTATTCAAAATCCTCACAACATGTTACTACTGGCCCACTTTACACAAGGATTCTATCAAGTACCTAAGAAGTTATGATAGATTCCAAAGAATGGGTAAGCCAACCAAAACTGATGAAATTCCTTTGCAACCACAATTGACATTAGTACCCTTTGACAAATGGGGTCTAGATTTCATTGGGCCAATCTCACCTACATCTAACAATGAGTACATTCTGGTTTGCACTGATTATTTGACCAAGTGGGCAGAAGTGAAGGAATTACAATTTTTCCAGAGATGGTAATGTTGCTAAATTGTTGTATGAAGAATTTTTTACTAGGTATGGAGTATCCAGGGAAATAGTCACTGATCAGGGTCAACAATTTACTTTAGAGCTCATTATGAAATTGGTTGAAGAATATGAAATAAGGCACAAAAATTCAACACTGTATCACCCGCAGGCCAATGGCCAAGTGGAGGTTACAAACAAGGAATTGAGAGCATTTTAACCAAGATAGTGTAGTTACATAGGAAATATTGGGCTGCTAGATTATTAGAGGCATTATGGGTATATAAAACTACATGGAAAACAATTGGTTTCACCCCCTATGAACTAGCATATGGTAAAACAACAGTTCTTCCAATAGAATTTGAGTATAAAACACTTAAAACAATAGTGGAATTGAACATGGACCTTACAACAACACAAAATGAGAGATTGCATAACTTAAATGGGCTGGATGAAATTAGGATGGAAGCAATGCATCATATAGAGATAGTATAGAAATCAAGGAAAAAATGGCATCACCAATATATAAAGACAAAGGAATTCAATGTAGGAGACTGGGCATTATTGTATGATTCAAGATATAAATATTTTAAGAGAAAACTCCAATCTAGATGGTTGGGACCATATGAGATAAGCTAAGTTTTTCTTAATGGAGCAGTAAAGTTGGAGACCATAGATGTAGTAAGGTTTTCACTATTGGTCAATGGCCACATGTTAAAAATTTATAAAAAAGTAGTACAGAAGGAAGACTTCATTCTTTCTCTCATTCAACAATATGGTCCTCTCAATGATTCAAATACAAGTTCAAAAACACACAATGATAAATTAGCAATAGATATACCAAGTTCTTCAAGTGACTCAGTGCTTGAGGTACATAGCTCACCCCCTAAGGTCACACAAGCTTAATTTATTAAACCACCTCACATGCACACACAACACAGTTACAATGATACACATTTATTTTGCAACATTCTCCACATTGCGGTAGGGACCTGTAGCTTCATGTATTAAAGTTGTTATATTTAAGTCAAGGACTTGTTGCAGTAGGGACCTGTATCACATTGCACATGAATTATCAAACTTTAGTTGGGACCTGTTTCCGAAGGAACCTATAGTGCTTTTTGTTAGAAACTTTCAAAATTTAGCACTGCAATTAATTACAAATTATCACTTTTCACTTCACTTTTTCATCACACATGCAACAAATAAACTTGTCATATCAGTATAGGAAACATGCTCATTTCATTTCATGATGTTTATTTTGAATATAAAGAATTTGTACTATCACACAATTTTTCTCTCATTCATACATTTCACCTCATTTCACACCATGCATCAATTTGTCATTAATTTCACACTTCATCCATTCATTCATTGCAATTAAATCATATCAAATCAACCTCATGCAACAGATAATCTTCAAATAAATTTCACATGTGCAAAATTTTAGTTCATAATATTCAATAGGTATTGTGAACACCAAACCTGCATAAACTAACACAAGATCAACAAAAAATTGTCAAACATGTTAGAAAACTTAAATATAATGTTCCCTATGAAATTCTTGGAAGAACAAAGATGAAAACATAAAATAAAGCAAGAAAAAAACATGTAATCAACTAAGTGAACCAAACTTCAATCCCATAGGGGGATTGGTGCTCGTTTGATGTGGAAAGAATCCCTTTCCCAATCCCAATTGCTAAGATTGATGATTTGAAGATGATCCAAGTGTTGAAATGATGCTAAATAATGAACATGAACTCAAAATAACATGAAGATGGTGATTGTTATGAATTCAAATGACTATAATGATAATGCATGAAGTTGTGGATCCATATTATGGAAAGGATGCCTCTATTTATAGAAGCCAAGGGTTGAAGAATGGATGAAATTGGTGAATGTGGGATCAAATGAGAGCCAATGAGAATGTGTCAAGTGTCAAAATTCTATTAAAGGAAGGTGGAGCACATTTTGGGAAATGTGTGAGTGGAGGATGGAAGAGAAGTAAATTAGATTGGTTGAGGATTTGAAAGGCTGTAAGAGGAATTGAATAAAATTGGTTGAGATTTGAGAGGGTGTAAGAGAATTTATTGCAAATGTAAGAGGATGTGATAGGTTTTTGAAAACCTTTGGAGGGAAATTGAATGAGAGTTTGTTGAGAGGACTATTCCTTAGAATATGCCTTGGTGAGGGAAAATAGATTAATTAAATAATTAATTGAAATTATTTTTATGTGCAACCTGGTTAGTTGACCATGGGTTGATTTAACTCTTGAGGAGTTAAAAGCTGGAGGAATTAATAATGATGTTTAAGAAGCTGATTTAGGATTAATTAATCCATAATTAATTAATTAGAGTGAATTAGGAGACTGTAACATTTCATGTGATTGATTTTAATCAAATGAGAGGATTAAAAAGGGATTTGATTTAATTAAATAAGATGAAAATTATTTAGAAGAAGGGTGAATTAATCCAATAAATTCAATTATTTGACTAATAGCTGAATTTGTTGAATTTAACTAAATAATGTTGATTATTTAATTAATAGATGAATTTGAAGTGATTTAGGAAGAAATGGTGTTAGTTAATTAGAATCAGATGCATAGTATCAATCAGGACATTTTCAGTGTCTACATTTTTCCCCTCTTTGAAGCGAAGTACCTGTTGTATCGGTTCAAAGAATAACACTACTGAGAACAAAATTCAAAATTTTCTTAATTTTTCGAATGCCCCGTTGCTACCTCAACAGAAGGAATTACATTGCTACACTGCCCCCTCGAGAGATTGGGTGAAAATTGCAAAATTAGGTCGAGTTCGCGAAAAAAGATTCAACAATGATTCAAGAGTGGAAATAGCCCACGAGATGTGAAATTAGGCTTACAGTGACGAGAATGGGTCAAAATGGGCTTTGTTGAATAAAAAACAGATTAAATGGGTTTAAAAACCCTAAAAATTACCCAAAAAACCCTAAAAAAATTGCATAAATAGGGTTAGGAGGGTCATTTTCAAATCATTTGCACTCCTAGCCTTTAGAAATATTGAATTTTTTTTCTAAGGTGTTGATGGAATGGTGGCTCGGTTGCTCCCCAGACATCAGACATATTAGGTTTGTGAGTTCCAGTGGCCTTAGGATGCAGGACCCCTAGTATGCCTTTCAAAACTTTTCTCATTTTGTGTGATTTTGATGCATTTATTAGGGTCCGCTTAGGTTGATCAAAAGCAATCCCCTAGGGCACCAAATTTTTTATCGTCAACGTCGCATTTGAGCATGTCGAACCACATTTGTCATAGAGCATCGTGTGATGTTGGAGGGTCCTAGGGTCACTGAGAAGATGTCAACTCGCCTTTGCAAGATTGCGTTGCATGGCCCAAAAAGAGTCTGGTGCCGCCCCCCAAATGTGACTCGCCTTTGACATGGAGTGCCACCTTTGATTATGGAGTCGCTTTTACAAAACAACAGAGCATTGCCTTTGCAAAAGCCACACCACCTTTGATTTTTTGAGGATTTTTAATTTTTGAAAATACACTTGTTTGATGAATTTTGACGTTGTGGGCGTTCTTGATGCAGGAGGTCCTACCAGTGCTCCACTCGAAGGAGCACAAGAGCTGAATTTTGTGTTGGGTGAGGCACCTAACAAATGATATGCTACTCTTTCTTGGCTCAATCGGATTTGGCCACATAACCTATATGCACGAGGTGAGGACACACCTCACGATGATGACTGCATTGGTGGAGAAATGGTGGAGCGAAACCTCCTTGTTCCATTTACCAACAGGAGAGGCCACCATTACCCTGGAGGATGTATGGCGGATCCTGTGGATCCCCATACATAGTGAGCAGATCATATACAATGTTGAGGCAAGCGGGGACACAATTTTTTAGCTATTCGATGTCAACCAGTATGTGACTGGTAGTGGCCATATTGAGCTCCACCAATATGAGGGGATTGCCCCTGATTTGATATTTTTTGTTAGAGAATTGATCTTGGGAGTCCTTGTTCCCAACAGGAGAGTGAGAGGATGCAGTGTTGGATGGGGGTCGTTTGGTCTCGCATGATGGAGGAGATGATCATCTACGCCTAGGGGCTAGTCATCCTGACATCGTTGTATCATGATATTGTTAGAAAACCAAGATCACCTGCATGCAAAGGGATACCTGTCACATGCAAAAGACATGCAGAATGAAAGAAGATGTTCTGTAACCTCAAAGTAAAAATGCATTAAGAGATTCGACTATTACAAAGAGATCAATCCTTATGAAGGAGATCAAGAAACCCTAAAAGGGAAGCCCTAAATGAAACCCTAGTGTGCACACTTAATAATTAATCAATTATTAATGTGCCTAAGTTTAGCTTAAGTAACTAAAGGAATAAGTGACTTAATTAATTAACCAATATGATATAATTAATTAAGCATAATAATTTATTACTCTAACACCCCCCCTTAAGATGAACTTAGGAAGAAGCTAAAACACTAGAATAAGATGCATGAAAGCAAAGATGGGTCCCAACAACTAGGCTTGATTAGGTACCCATTTACAAATGCAAGAATGAGGTAGAGAAGGAAAAACCCAGTGGGACAAAACCCCCCTACAATGAGATGACTACTGCAAGAAGCACTGGAAGATCATTGTAGAGTAACACTGGAACCTGATACTGGCAAGCAAGGAAAGATTCTTCTGTTTACTACTGAAACCAGATGAGAGTCACTGATTGAATCAAGGAATTATGATAAAGCAACAGCAGACCCAATGCCACGGAACACTCGAAAACTTAGATAGGTCCCCCAACAGCCAGGCCACCAGCTATGAGACGAACAAGATAGAGGTGCAAAGTACGATGGGAATGATGGACATATTTGATCGCTAGTGCCACCTATTGCATAGAGGCAACCAGTATAGCCACACTAGTAGGCACCACGACCACCACCACTAGGTCCCAATCCACAGGACGAACAGATAGTGGCACTACAAGCATAGGTACAGGTACTAATAGGACAATTGTAGCAGGCCCAGGCACAAATTCAGACTTTGATCCGGGAGAGGGATCAGGCACGACAGGAGGTGGCACAGGAGCACTAGATGAGACATGATGTGGACCTCATATTGGCCTTAGATCAGGGAAGGAGGTAGTAGCTAGAGGCGGTAACGCAACAGGTGCAAGGGCAAGCCACAATCCCAGCTAAGATATAAGGACGAGCGATGTAGGAGGCATCATATTACAAGCTATTATATTATAGGGTTGTGGCACAAGAGCGACAGGAGCCAGATTTCTCCTACATTAGCCAGGTTGCTCCTACTAGGAACCCTCGTGCAGGGACATCAAGGAGACCATCAAGGTCTCACCATCAGAGCTGAGGTAGTCACCATGGGGACCGGCAAAGTAAGGGTAGCTCAGGGCACTGATAGTGCAATAGACACATTTTTTGATTTGTACAACCTAATTTATGATGTGTATACATTCATTGGCTGAGTTTTGATTAGCCTCTTGTATATTCGATGATGATACTATATATCTGATCCTAATTGTATCATGACATTTAGATTTTTTGATATATATATATATATACATGAGATGACTTCGATGTGTTTTATATGATGTGATGGTTATTCTATTTTGTGTTATGGATGTATGTGATATGGATGGATGCGTGTAATGTTTATACTATGATACTTTATTTTATGATGTTATGTGATATTATCGATGTATGGTATGAATGCACATGTATATTTTATGTGATGGATGCAAATCTATATTTATGTGATGATGGATGTAATGCAATTATAGGTTTTAACTTCTTTTTCAATATCTTTTCTATATGTGATGTATGTATGTATGTATGATGCAGAATGTGATGATTATGATCATGCTTATATGATTATGCAATGGATGTTTATGCAAACGTGTGGTTTACGAGATGCTTTAGAATAACCAATCTATATTATGATGGATAATGAATGATAGTGAATGATATTCTTATTATGATGATATGTATGGTATGTAATATGTTGATGATTTGTGGATGTAGGATGGATGCACATATAGATGTTTTTATTTTTGAATGTCATGATACCATGTTAGTATTAGTATATGGAGAAGATAGAAGAAAGAGGGATCAACCCTTGAGCTTGAGATGATGTAGAAACATGATGATGATAATGATGATGATATGCTTGTCGGAGATTGGGGACATAAAAAGCTTACTTTCCTTATTTTTGATAACACACATAGATAGGATGCATCAAGGTATAGAACCAGGATGGCATGGTACTTAGTGAGGTGGAATTTTACTCAACAAATAGATAGGAGTATCCTTGTTCATACCTAGCATACAAAACCTTATTAGGATGTAGTTCAAATATTTCAAACCTTTCGAACCAAAATATGGAAAGGAAAACCTTCGCATGTGATAGTCAGCAAGACATCAAAAACACCCTCCCTACAAACCAAACAAAGTAAGCATGACCACATTCTATTACAAGAATATCGAACAAGCATAATAGGCAAAAGATAACGATCAATGCCCCATCCTTTTCTCTCTAAATCATTTTAATTAGACATCATCAAGAGGTCATTGGAATGAGCGCAATAAGATAAATCACAAGAACAAATCAAGTAAACAAAACAAGCTAATGTTCTTCATACCTCTAGCTAAGACAAAACTACAGTGATGCCTAATGTTGATGTCCATTATAGGAAGGATGCAGCCTAGCACATGATGTTGTCAGATGATTTTGAGACTAACTAGATGATGGGCTATTGATACCAAGAGTTAACCAACTTGTTTACCTACTGACCTAGACTTGAGACCTTTACGCTTGAGTTTTCACTTTTAATTTGCCATACTTGTTTCCAATTGTTTTGCCAAAGGTTGAAGGTGACGATTGCTTTATTGTGAGTGGATGTTTATTGTAGATGAACGTGAAATGAGATGGATGATTTTGGGTTTTTTGAATATTTTTGATATTTTTGAAATGTTTTGAGGTTGTTTTTGGTATTTTTTGAGATGTTTTACAAATGTTTTTGATTTTTAAATTTTCTAATGTTTTGGCATTTTCTGAGTTTTTGACCAAGAACCTAACCTAAAGACCTATCCTAGGGGCCTCGGGGGCTAATCAAAGATTAGCCTTTCCTACATTATACACGCAAAAACCACATAGTTTGACTAACATAGACTCGTTTATTAATGAGAAATAAACAAATGGAGATTGCCAATTTATTGTGACAAACTCCTAAGGACTGACCTAATGTGTCTTGGGGGCACATCAATGATGGCCTTTCCTATGTTCAAGCTCAGAGACCCATAGTTTAACATGACAACTCTATTTTTTTATTTTTTCTAACTTTTTGACTTGTTTTTAGAATTTTGACATATTTTGGATGTTTTTGTGTTTTCTAATTTTATGAATGTTTTGGGATTTTCTAATTTTCTGAATGTTTTGGATTTTCTAATTTTATGAATGTTTTTGGATTTTCTAATTTTAATGAATATTTCAAGAATATACACTAATTTGATCCAATGTAGGTATAAGAACATGCCCCCAATGTGATGTGATAGACTACTCTGATACTGACCTTAGGAATGTTCCAAGTAGTTCGAGGATGGAACATAGGATCAAGCTATGATATAGACACAGATGGGTGATGGAAGAATCAGTGGAATGAGGTGGGTGAATGTGATGGAAAGCGATAGAAGGTGATGCAAAATAAGTCGAAGAATCCATGGTGGATGGAAAGTGCTTTATTTACATAAGGCACCTGATTTCCAGGTTTTCACCAAAGTACTTGCCCAAAGCGCCACCAAATTGGTTTTCACTAGAGGATGATTTTTTTCTTTACTATTTTCAATCCTTTTTCTGATTTTTTTGGATTTTTTTTTTTTTTTTTGGATTTATACCCTACAAGCTTAGGCATAAAATTTATTTAGATGGGGGCTATTGATGGGCTCCTACAAAGGCTCACCTTTGGGTGTAGATAACTGATATGCTCCTAATTTATAACTTGCAGTGACGATGAAGGGTCCCAACCAATTAGGCTCAAATTTTCCCTTGTTCTCTGTATTTGGTACATTTTTCTAATTCTCCTTCAATACGAGCTCTCCAACTTGAAAGGTCTGAATCTTGATATTTTTATTGTATCTTCACTTGAGATGGATTTGGTACACCTGTAGATGGTTCAAAACATCCATGTGTTGCTCATCCAGTAATTCTAGCTTGTTCAACTATGACACCCATTATTCTTCATTAGTAATGAGATTCTGCAATGATATTCTTAAGGATAGGAGCTCAATCTCAATGGGAAGGATGGCTTATGATCTGTAGACCAAGGAGAAAGGGGTTGCACCTATAGGTGTGTGAATAATTGTTCAGTAGGCCCATAGAGTAGGATTTAGCTATAGGTGCCAGTCACGACCAACTTCATTAACTATTTTCTTGAGGATCTTTAGGATGGTTTTATTAGAAGCCTTGGCTTGGCCATTACCTTGGGGGTATTATGGAATGGAGAAGCAATGTTGGATATTGAATTTTTGGCATAGTCCTCAAACATCCTAGTTCTTGAAAGGTGTCTCGTTATCTGAGGTAAGGGCTTGTGGAACACCGTAGTGGCAAATGAGATAGTTCAAGATGAACTTTGAAATCTGCTTCCCTATGATGTAGGTCATGGGAATGGCTTCTACCCACTTCGTGAAGTATTATGTGGCGGTGATAATGAAATTGTGTCCATTGGATGAGGTGGGAGTGATTTTTTCGATGAGATCAAGCTCCCTTTGTGAAAAGGGCCAAGGTGTTATCGATTGGAGCTCCTGAGCTAGTGCATGGATGAGATCCTCATGCTGTTGGCATTGCAAACATCTTCGAACATAATCATGGGATTCCTTTTCCATTGTAGGCCAGTAGTACCCCATTCTCAACAGTTTCTTGGCCAAGGTCATACCACTAGAATAGCGAACCACAAATTCCATCGTGTAAATCAATTAAAGCAGTCAAAGCTTCCTCAGGGTTAAGGCATCGTAAAAGGGTTCCTTCGATACTTCTATGGTATAGGGTGTCACCTAAGATAATGAAATGGGTTGACTTCTTAATAAAGGTCCTTTTGAGGTTTGGGGTGATATCAGGGAGGAATCCTATTTTCAAGTATGCAAATATGTCGTGCTACCAAGGATCACCAGGACCAACGATTTTACACACGAACTCAGAATATGGTACCTCGAAAGTTGGTACGAGAAGCTTCTCTACTAAGAATTCATGTTTATGGACATTGCATGGGATATCTAGTAATGATCCGATTGTTGCCATAACATCAACTGCTCTATTGTTTTCCCTTGGTATTTGCTCAAATGTGATGTCGATGAAGAATTCTTTGAGACTCTCTACTAGTGTCTTGCATGGAGTAAGCTTATCATCCTTTGTTTGGTATTCATCATTGACCTGGTTCATGATTAGATATGAGTCCCCATAGACCTTAAGTGCCATAATATGCCATTGCACTACAATTATGAGTCCTATGACAAGAGCCTCATACTCAACAATATTATTGGTGCACAAAAAAGATAGCTTATATGACTTTGGTATGCAATCTCCTTATGGTGTGCTAAAGAAGACTCTCACTCCTGATCCATGTTGTGTGTAGGACCCATCAAAATATACTTTCCAATTATCTGTTGTACTTAGATTGAATATTGAATCATCTAGAAATTCGGATACCAATGGGTTCTCTGAATTTATAGGTTCCTTTACTAGTTGATCTGCAATTACCTGTCCTTTGATGGCTTTCCATTCTACATACTCTATGCCATATTTTGTTAGGATCATGAACCACTTAGTCATTCACCCTGTGAGCATTGCTTTAGAGAGTAGATACTTGAGAGGATCTATTTTTGCGATGAGCTTAATCTGATGAGCCAACATGTAGTGCCTGAATTTTTATGTAACAAACACTACTGCGATGCAAGCCTTCTTAATGAATGTATATTTCAGTTCGTGTCCCAACATGGTTCTACTGATATAGTAAATGACTCCTCTTTCCCTGTTTCATCATGCTAAGCTAAGAGAGTGCCAAGTGCTACTATTTTTGTTGATATGTAGAGTATCAATGGTTTTTTTTGAATTGGTGGCATGAGGACTAGTGGCATTAGCAAGTTTTATTTGATTTTATTGAATGCTTGATTGCATTTATCATCTGACTTGTATAATACCCCCTTGTGGAGTAGATGAGAATATGGGATAGCCTTATTTGCTAACTATGCTATGAACTGGCGAATGGATTGGAGTCTTCCTTGGAAACCCCTTAACAGCTTTAGTGTCTATGGTGCTTCCACTTCCAGAATTTCTTTAACTTTTGTCGGTTCTATCTCGATTCCCCTCATTGATACAATATACCCTAGGAGCTTTCCTGATTACACACCAAAGACACACTTCTTAGGATTGAATCTAACCTTGTACTCTTCTATCCTGGAAAAGATGGAGCTTAGCACCACTATGTGGTCCTGACGCTTTCTTGATTTGGCTAATATGTCATCTACATAATCCTCTATAGATTTGTTAATCATGTCATGGAAAAATAGCATCATAGATCTTTGGTATGTAGCTCTGGTGTTCTTTAACCCAAATGGCATCATGTTCCAATAGTAATCCCCCCATGGATAGGTGAAATTTGTCTTATGTTGATCATCCTTAGCTATCATAATCTAATTGTACTCTAAAAACCTGTCCATTAGTGATAGCATTCCATGCCCTACCATCATATCCATAATCATTTCTATATTTGGGAGATGGAAATCATCCTTAGGGCATGCTTTATTTAGGTCCCTGAAGTTAGTGCAGATGCAAATGCCCCCAGTGGGCTTAGAAATAAGTACAAGGTTTGAAACCCATTCAAGATAATCAATTGGTCGTATGAAGCCAACATCAAGGATTTTTGTAATTCAAGTTTGACCAGTAATGCAATCTACGGATGCATCTCTCTCAACTTTTTTCTTACTGGTTTCGCCTCTAGATAGATGGCTAGATGATGAATCACCACCTCCAGATCAAGACCAAGCATGTTATAATAGGTCCATGCAAATTTTACCTTTCTTTCTCTCAAAAATGTAGCTAGCTAATTTTTTTTGATGAATAACACTAAGGGGAAGATTTAATCCATCATCCTTTGGTGCCTTAGAGAAGTTTTCACCATCGTATACATCCTTTGTTTTTACTATTTTCCAAAAAGTGCCACAATGTGGTTTTCACTTAAAGACTTAGATATTACTCTTAGATTTTCTATTTTATGACTAAGAGATTCAATTGTTTCCCCATAGTATGCATGTGTATCCAACTCAATATCAAACCCTGTTTTATGATCTCCATATGGTAGAGTATCTTGCAATCCCATGAATTATGGGATATCCTCATCATTTTTGAACGTGTCTAAGATCGGTGGTCCTCATTGGTCATAATCGATGAGTTGGGGTAAGATAAGTTTTAGTTCATAGGTCTGGTTACTTGGCTCGAAAGATAGGGTACTGATCATACAAAGGGAGGAATCCTCAAATAACATGGGTAGGTTAGTGATGGGGTCTTCATTATACACATCAGTGATATCAAAGGTATAGTTATCTAAAGGTAGACCTATGGATACCAGTAACTGAGGAGGAGCTTTGACTTTTTTAATAGGGGTACCTTTGCCACAAATGTTTATCTTTTCAAGGATACATCCAAGGTCAAGATTCTTTAGGCGCTTCTCAACAACAATAGGTTCTAACAGGCCATTGTCATTTTTCCTTAGTTTTTCATTCTTGTTGTATCCCATGCCTAACATTAACTGTAGCCCTTTGTTGTCCCCATCCATTGGAAGAGAAGGCACAGGTATTTCATCTTGGTATAACAGACTTGATACATCCTTTTCATTTACCACATCCTGACTTAGGTCCCCCTAGCTTTTGAATCTGGAGGGATCTGATTTGAATGTTTGAGATGGTGTGTCAATCAGTTGTGGTTTCCCACAAGATCTAGGAGATTAAGGTAACTCTCCAATTACAAAGGCACTCTTTTTCATTTTGTAGTCTCCACACCCGCTTTCTTGGATAATGAATTTTATATTGGAGATGTTTGGAATGGAGGGTGTCTTTTCCTTAGAAGTAGAGGCTAGGGTGGACAGGTCTATATACGAAGATGTGGGTCCCTCATAATTCTTCAAGACTTGAGGGATTTTATAGTACTTGGCCTCTAGATTCTTGCAATAATAGAATGGTTCGGGATCACCATGGATTGTGACTTCTTGATTTTGATAAGGAAACTTAACAAATTGATGGAATTTGGATGCGACAGCTTGCATCCCATGGATCCATGAGCACCCTAGGAGGATATTGTAAGGTAGTTCAAGATCAAGGGCTTGGCATGTAGTTTCTATGATTGTTGGCCCTACTTGAATAGGGAGTTGAATGGTGCCCTAAGACACCCATTCTTGGTCAGCATATGCCTTGATAGTAATACATTTACCTTTCTCAACGACATCTTCAAAGAATCCTAGATTCTTTATTAGCTTGAGAGTACAAATATTTAATCCCGCACCTCCATCCACCAAGACTCATTTGACTTTATTCTTATGGACTAAGACTTCAAGATGGAGTGCACAGTTGTGAGATGGTTGGGTTGGAAAATCCTACTCAGAGAATGTTAGGAGATGTGGTGTGGTGATATGTCTGACCATAGCTTGGAACTAGTTTGCATCAAGATCTATTGGGATGGAGGATGTGGCCAATGCCTTTTCTAGGATTTCCCTATGTGCGGATGATATTTTCAGTAATTCCATGATGGAAATCTAGGCAGGGGTCTTTTTTAGTATATCCAGGTTATTATAACCATTAGGGATTGAATTTGAATTGGTGGAAAATGCCTTGGGTGGTTGTGATGGTCCTGGAATGGTAATTTTTATGCCATGTGTGGCAACTCCACAATCGAATATGGATCCTTTGATATTGACAACCGTGACCCACTCATTCAAGGATGCAACAACATGGTTGTAAACCTAGTTCACATTATTATACTTTTCCTTACCATTGTTGTTTCCCTTATTGTGATCGAGCATCAGATTCGTGTATATTTTAAGATCTTGATTTCCTATGGGTTATTTGATGGCTATGGTCTTGTCATCAATAAGGTCTTGAATCAGATTTTTAAGTCTCATGCAGCTGGCTATCGTGTTTACCTTTATTTTGTGAAAATCATAGAGATGTTTCTAGTTATACCATGGTGATTTAACCTAAGGCTCTTGATAATTTTCATAAATAGGGATTTTGATGAGATTTTCTTGTACCAGCTATTGCATGAAAAACTCGACCGATTCCCCAAGTGGTGTGTATTTTCATTCAAGGGTATACTTGTTCCTTGGGGGTTGTCCCTCTTGAGTATTTAGGTTGTTGACCGCTTGATTATTGGGTTGTTGTGATGATAGGCTGGCTTGTGTGTTGTTTTGGTGATTAACTTGTGGTTGTTGGTATGATTGTTGTTGTGTATTATGCCTTGGGGCATTGATAATAACTTAAATGGCATCAACGATGCCATCGTTAGTGACATTTTTGTTCTTTTCCCACGTGCGATATTTTTCATTGTAACTGGTTGATGATCGATTGTCTTGATATGTGGGTGTGCCCCCTTGTGCTATAAGGGCTCTTTCGATGTTGAGCACCTTGGGAATCAACTGGTCATACATTGTTATGCATTGCATTTTCAAACGAAAAGACAAGGTCCCTTCAAGATTTGAGATGATAGTCCCAATTTTTTGTTCTTCTGCCATAGCGCACTTGCTCCTGTTGGCCTTGGATCACCATCATTGTAAGAAAGAAGCGAATTTTTCCCCCTTGTTTTGTTTTAGGCTAGACAATTCTTCCAAGCTTTTGTCCATGCCTATGTTAAATGAGTAATTTTGTATAAATAAGTCTACAATTTCTTGAAACTTTTTAATTACAGGGGGGAGGCGGGAGAACCATTCCATTGCTAG
Source organism: Sequoia sempervirens (assembly GCA_007258455.2). Taxonomy (NCBI): domain Eukaryota; kingdom Viridiplantae; phylum Streptophyta; class Pinopsida; order Cupressales; family Cupressaceae; genus Sequoia; species Sequoia sempervirens. The sequence goes on from VDFB02270651.1 coordinate 632,204,124, forward strand.
ACTAGCCAAACTTTGAGGGAAGAGCCACATTAGATAAGAATCGTCGTATGCAAATTCCATACAATGTGCATGGAATTCCTTGATGTGATCTTCAGGATTTCCAGTCCCACAATATTTGTCAAATTTAGGTATCTCAAATCCTTGTGGGAATGGAACAATTGCAATGCTTCTGCCAAATGGAAAGGGGCATAAATTCCCTTGTGATTTTGTTGTCTTTCTAGATCGTATGTCTAGCACCTGTTGTGAAAGCAGTTTAATTTGTGCGGAAAAATAATTTTGTGGATTAGGTGGTGGGATGAATGTTTTTTTGGGTGGTATGGTTTGTTAAGTGATGGGTGGGGTTGTGTACTTGGTGTTGTGCTTGTGGGAGGTTTCTATAGGCTTTTCTATGCAAGCAATGCTTCCTGGTATTCCTGTAGCTGTTGTTGTACCAACAACAATTATTGTTGGTCTTGTTGTTGTGCCAACAAAGCTTATTGTTGGGCTTGTAACTAAGTTGCTTCTTGTTGTGCTTGGTATTGTTGCAAAGCTTGTTGATAATCCAATTGTTGTAATAAGGCTTGTTCTTGAGCTTGTTGCGCTTGAATTTGGGCTTGTACCTGAGCTTGAGCTTGTTGAGTGGCTTGTGCGGCCTCTGCAACTTGTACGGCTTGTTGTTGTTGTAATAAAGCTTAGGCTTGTGCTTGGGCAACCTATTATGGTTGTTTTGCAACTTTTTGTTCATGTTCTTAGTGTGTGACTTGTTGTGCAACTTGTGTGTTTTGTTGAGTTTGGAATTGCTGAAGTGCTTTTTGATAGGCTTGTCGGGCTGCTTGTAGTGTGATGTTGTATTGATTTTCCATGTTTGGATTCGGTGGTGAAGGTGGAGTATTTGGAATGGTGTGAGATGGTGTGATGAGATTTTTTTGAGGTGGTTGTTGAGGTGTTTGAGTGATGAAAATGGGTTGTGTGGTGGACGAATGGTTGATGTGCTTGGTCCTTGGGATACCACGTTTTGATATATTTGAGGTGTTGTAGATGGAGTGATGATTGGTTGAGCCATTTGGATTGGTGCCACATGGTGTTATGATATCGGTGGAATTCTTGGAGGATTTGGTATGTTGATTTGATTCACGATTGGAGGATTATTTTGACTTGATTGATTTTGGATTGGTATGTTGGGTAAAGGGGGTTGCCCTAAACCTTGGTTTGGTATGGCTATTGATGTTAGAGGGGGAAATGGTGGGAAGAGTGGTGTTGTATTTCCCTAAGAAAGTGCTGATGATGCATAAAAATCTCCTCCTTGCCCAAATAAACCCACTTTTCCTTGTGATACCATGGGAAGCAAGACTTGTGTATCAAGAGAATATGTTGGTGATATGGCAAAGTTGGATGAATTGTTGGTGTCATGGAAAATGAGTGGAACGTAAGGATGCTTTGGGTCTTGAGGGAAGCTATTTGGTAGACCCAAGATGGTGTTTGTGTCCAAGTTTTGGTTATTTACAAGGGGATGTGTTTGAGGAGCATGAAGAAATGAACTTCCCTTGGTAATAATGGGTTGAATTAGAGCATGAGATGATGTTGGTTGTATGATGGGTTGGATAATGTTTTGGAAAGAAGGTGTGAATGATACTGGTGGCATAATTTCAAGAGGTTTTTCCACAATAGTGCTTACATCAAAATTGGAAGGGAGTTTAGCCCCTTCCTTTGCTAATGCAATCATGTATCGTGAAGGATTAAGTGTCATCGTTAAGTTGACAATCTTGTGGTTTTCATAATTTTGGACTAGCTCCATGATTTCATCTTGAGTCATTCCTAGGACATTGTTGGTAACATCCTCCACTTGGAAACCTCCCTCTTGAATATCTTGTGGTAGCTGAGGAAGGTTGAGTGAGGGGTTGTTAGATCCTATGGGGTGGAATTCAAGTGTATTTTTACTCAAGTCACTTGAAGTGGATGTTTCTTTGTTTTGTTCCATGTTCTTCTTGTGTTGAGATCTAGTTTGGAACATAAAATAAGGATGAACTTTCAAGAATATGGGAAGTAAACCTCTAACTCCTTAGGTTGGTCTAAACTTTACGTACAAAAAATAAAATCTAGGTTGCTTAAGAATCAAGTGATGGAGATGATATAAATGAAAGATGAATGATCTGAATGATTGAACTTTTAAGAAACCTTGGAGGAATACTAGACTTTAGGACTTTTGGATTTTGGATTTTATTTGGATTTAGTTTGATTTGATTTGGATAATGAACTCATAAACCCCAAGATGTTGGATGTTATTGTTTGCAATCAGGATTGCACCCTTAGCCAAGTCAGACTTGCCTATCCTATTGCAACATGGAAAAACTCTCAGATTTATGGGTAAATCTGTAGGTGAGAGCGAATCTCTAGAGTGGGCTAGTTCCCCCAGTGAAACACCTAACCTACTAAAACTTTCAGGGAAAAGTGGGAGAAGGGAAAACTAAGAACAAAGATCCTAAACTAAGGTGATTCACCAACAATAAGAATATTTTGATAATATTTTACTCACAACAATACCTCCAAAACTATGATTTTCACAATCCCACCCTAACATATAATTCAAAAGTGTTTTGCATAAAGGTTAACCAAGCATAACACAAAATGCAACCTAAATCACATGAAAACCCTACAAAAAAACCTACAATGACAAGACATAAGAAGGGTTCTGCAATTGTTTTTTGAATCAAAACTAACATTAGATTGTAATTGTAAATTTGAACCAGTGGATGAGGAAAGGAAACTCTACTATTTTATTGAACTGAAGGAGTGACAATTTTAGAATTTGAGTACATCAATCAACTTACAAAAATCTCTTAGTGGATAGGAGAGCAAGAATCCATCAATCTAAACCCCTGAGAAATTAAAATTTCTCAAACTCATAGCCATCAAGTGACCCCAGTAGTAAAAAATAGAAAAATCATCCCTACTGCATCTCTAAAAAGAAACTCTTCTCTATTTTCGAGCTCCTTAGAAAATCCTGAAAAATAGAGTCTTAAACTACTCCAAACTACATCCAAAAGATGGAAACCTTCCATCTTCAAAGGGTTGATCCAAAAAGTCTGCAAAATTAGGTGCAAACAACTAGAAACTAAAAATAGAAAGTTCAGTTTACCTCTCTTTCTCCAAATTCACCCAAGTGGAACTCAAATCAAAATAGAAACTTTCAATAAGGACTCAAGTACTACTTTTATATAACAATTAATTAAGAAATTCATAAGAATATTGCTTAATTAATGTTTTTCAATTTGCAGTTTCAAAAATAGAAAGCCCTATTACATTCTCTTTTGATGCCAACTTGACTTCAATTACTTTGTTTTTTGCAATAAAAATGAAATTTTGATACTTTACAAAAATCAAAGTAATATATTAAGGCTCCTAATGATGTTTTATTTTTCTATAAAAAATCATAAAATTCATTTCAGGAACATATTATGTTTACTCCAAAGTCAAAAAGGGAAACCAAGGGTACTCAAAACTTAGGAAAAATTATAAGACCTAAGGTCATTGACTTGATTTTTATGCAAGGCATGAAATATTTCTAAGGCATAAGAAAGGCTTACCCTAAAATGAAAGGACCAAAGCATATATAATTTTCTCTAAAAATCAAAGAAAAAGCTAAGGCATCAATTCAGCCTAGGCATAAACTATTCATAAGGGAAGGAATTTAACTTAAGGCATTTTATTTTTAATAAAATGTGATTAAAATCACATTCAAATTGAACACATGGAAAAACCCTAACATAAAAACTAAAGTGAAGCCCTAAATTTTCTCTTCATTTTGTTTGGCTGACTTTGGAGAAGAGAGCTCTGCAGTTGGCCACCATGGAGAACTAGGGTTTGATCTTGAAGGTCACCATTTCGAGTTGCCTCATGTCGATTTTGTGTTGAATCTCCCTCTACATTCGATGGTAATTCTTTTGTTGCCATTTTGAAGTCTTTTTTCCTTCATTTGGTAGAGAAAATGGGCCTATAGGCTACAACCATGACTAGTTTTTTTATGTATTTCATGTGTTTTATGTTTTTGTGTTTGTAGCCTATAGGACCATTTTCTCTACCAAATGAGCTCGATTTGAAGGCTTGGTCATGGGCCTGGACTAGTTTTTTCACCTACAACCATGGTAATCTCTATTTCTATTTGTACCTTGTGCATTTCCTTCTCTAAGAGGCTCGATTTGAGCTCATTTAACAAACCAGTGAAGAATGAATGTTTTTCTTTTGAGCTTGTCCATTGTATAGGTCGTAGCATCACCATATAAATTTCTCTTATTTCTACAAAAACAAGCTCTTCTGGGCTCGACCCATGATGTGCAATGGCATTATTTGTTAAATGGAAGAATTTTTTGTATCTATGCTCACCATTTTCTGGGTTTGCAAAATCCATCATGGTTATGGCCATTAGCTTCAATGACTTCATTTTATGTTGGCTCTACTACTAGCATGAGCTCAAAATATTATTGTTTCCTTCTGTATTTTCAATCTTGAACAAAAACCCCAAGAGGGTATCACCATTTGTGAAGAAACACTCTCTCAGGCCGTGACCATGAGAGTCTAGTTAGATTTATTTGCATTCTTGTATGAGATTCAAATTACCATTATCTCTACATTTTGAAGCTTCTTAATGTAAACCCATGTTGGTTCCTTCCTAAGAAACTCAAATTGGGCATCATTGCATCTATCTCCATTTTGAAACCTTAGCTTACTGTAGCATAAGATTACCATTCTGAAAAGAACAACATGGATGCATTTTCTCATTCTCATTAATCATGGCTGTCACTATGCTTTAGTACTTTCACTCTCCAAAGAGATATATGTAATGAAGGCTTTCCTTAAGCATGTTTCCTTAAAACTGAATCATGTCATAACCATGGAAACAAGGTCTGAATGTTATGCTTTCACTTTACTTAGAAGTGATGTTGTCCTTCGCACAAGTTATTGTCTCTTCTTTAAATTTCTCATTTCATTCATCTTTGAAGAAAAAAAGGTTGTTGTTCCAATGAAATTTGTAATCTTTTCCTTTTATTGCATGAGTTGTTAGCAATCTCTTGCTTTCTATTTTGCTTGAAGTGTATAAAAAATGAAGCTCAAACACTATTTGATGCTTTCAATTACTTATCAAACAACATGTTTTCTCATACTTCAATGCAATTTCTCATCCACTGTTTAGCATGATTGCAATGACATTTGCACACACTTGCACACAAAAAACTCTATTTACTCTCAAATGCACTATAAATTGATGTTTTCATTTCACTTTCCTACTTTATAAGGTTGCACTCAGCCAAGATGATACACTTGTAGGTCACTTGTTGCTTGTTGTCATTCATTCCATGCACTTGAATGTTTCAGAAAAATGCACATCTAGTTTCCCTTTCATCACAACTTCATGTGACAATGCAATGGGATAGTTTTTATGTATCTGTAGCATCAATTATTTTGAAACCAGCCTTGAGTTTCTTTGTATTCCATTGACATCAATGATGTTGTTTCCTCTTGTCTTTGATCAATTGATTCAATGCATCATAAGAAATATTCTACATTACTGTTGATAGATCATGTAGAAGGATTCATAACCCGAGCTCTATCAAATATTTCGATCACTTGTAGGTTCACTTGGAGAATGGGAGCAAAGAGGAATACACAATACTGAAGGAAACTCGAAGACACATTCAAGCAATGTTGACTATGTTCCCTCTTATGTGCTCTTTTCCCCTTTTTAATCTCCAGTAGCGTAGTTACTCCTTATGATTCATTGCTTTAGCTACTCCCATGGCTTGTGTGAGACACTTGATTCTCTTTTTCATCACAATGAATACAAAACATCATTTTGTGCAATTCTTGTTCAATTTTGTACTTCGCTTTTGCAAAAATGTATGAAACATTGTGTAATGAATAACTAAATATAGAATGAAACACATTCTTTTAAATTTCATGCAATATTTAATGTTGTGAATGCTGAATGGAAAACTTAAACACATTGCACTTAAACAACTCAAAACTCAAATATATGCAATGGTTTAAAACTGTAGAAATAAACTAAAACTTTTCACCTTAAAATGAACTTGAATTAACTAGCTCTGTCAATTTGAGTTGTGGTGAAAAATTGATAACAATTATCTTGGAATAAAGTTTTCCACAAGGTGATAATTTAACTAAGTGTATGAGGAAGGATTCATCCGCACACACTTAGCCAAACAAGATGATTTTTTATTTTGATTTTGAGGATTACCAAAAGTCTAGGATGAATGATTTTTCCAAGATTCTAAGAGTTGTTTGTGAGATGGGATTGGATTGGTGTTTGGGGATGGATGAAAGTGTTGATTTTGATCCTTGATGAACCTAGAGAGACTTGTTTACAATACCTAGGTATTGAAGAGCATGTTATACTTCAAAAAATTTCAACCCTACAAAGTGAGATACTCAAAATGTTGGAAGAGAGCTAGATTTTGACAATAATAGAATGAGTACAAGTTTGGGTTGTCCTTTGAAGCACGTTTGTAAAAGTTATAGAGCAATATATCTCTAACTTGGTAAAGCATTGAATGACGTTTCTTGAGATCTCTTGGACTAAGACACTTTTGACAAATGATCGACTTTGGTTTTGGGATTTTGATCTTGTAGGAAATCATTTGAACAAACACATGTGTGGGGTTCAATTGTATTTTATCTTTTCTTAATGGATTCTTTTTACCACATCAACACTTTCTTGCTTAGTTTTCAAACTTTATGTCTATGTCTCAATTTCTTTTCATTCCACAAGGTCCATTATGTGAAAATTGAGAGAATCAAGGAAATAGTTTCACTAATGTTGACTTTAGAGAGAGAAAATTGAGATATGGGCCCAAATATTTAGAAGCCTCTAAGGATAGAATCCTTAGGGACAAGCAATAATATGTGGACTTTTCAAAGGTATTTTCTCCTTCCAAAGGGTTTGAAATTTGATGACCTTTTTAAATGTTTGTTTCCAAAGTTTTAAGATCCAAGCAATGTATTTAACTGACTCACAAATGTACAACCCAAGGATAGAAATGGCCATATTTGTTGAGTGTCCACTTGGATTTCACCAAACACTAGACAATGCAAACAACTAGAGATTTGGTGACACTGGCTCCCCTCCATGGCACACACTTCTCGGGACCACCAAATCTAAAAATCCTTAAAATATGAAGATTAAAAGGATTTATTCTATTTCTACAATTGAATAGTACATAGATGTGAAGTGGCTTCAAAATGACTATTCTTACACCAACAAGTATTTTAGGATTTGGGATTCTATACAAATTTGTTCTTAGTCAGGGTAATCGGGGACATGACACCGTGTGAGCATCCAACAAGCCACTAAAGGCTTTAATCAATCCTACTAGGGGCTCTTATACTTTTTATAGTAATACCCCATTCTGAAAGACACTATACGACTAAGGCCTACATACCATGAGGAGTTGATAGTTTAGTCTTATCCATTTATATACCAACCCAAGTGAAAAACCAGTTGGAGTCACCTTCGAATTGGTCTTAGGAAAGCCCCTCTAAAGGTAACAAAAGTGAGGGAGTAAACTTGTAGTTCGACCTCCCAGTTCACGTAAAGCGCGAGGAGGGAGCACACACAATGTCTCTTTCTCACACTAGCATGATTTTTTCAATTTTAAAACCCAAACTTGAAATGTGTAGGTATTTTTTTAGGCAACCAATGTCACCAAAATGCTTTTGATTCTCAAGATCACTGTGAAGCACGAGAGAACTACATACGCATTCAAATAACACAAGTTGCAAAAAAGATTACAAGACAAAGCAAACATAAGTTATTTTTAAATCCTCCAAAGCAATAATGAGTTCTTTTTAAAGCACCAAGACCAAGTATGAAGTTTGCTTGTTCAATTATAGTCCAAAATCCAAATTCTAGTAAGTTCCTAAGGTTCAATTTTAACCAACTTTGACAAAGCTTGAGTTGTAGGTTAATTTTAAGCCTAAATTGATTTAGTTGGTCCTAGAACAGGAAATAAAATGTAGAAATTGAAGACCTAAGCTATTACAAAGAGCATTAAAAAATACTTTTAAGCCTCCAACTTGATTTTCCTCTATTTCTTGCAAAGGTGATGCTTTACTCTAAAGGAAACACTCTGCAACTGTCAAATGTGGTGCTAAAAAACATAAGCGACACTTTGGTAAAATAAAAAGTGATGCTCTGCAGAAGGCAGAGAGCACGAATGCGACACAATTTCAAAAGCAACACTCTATAGACAAAAGACAAAGTATGAAAATGTGGTGCTAGAGTGAATGCAACACGACAAAGATGTGCATATGTGGTGTGACGCGATGAAGGTGGCACTACACAACAAAAGCGGTGCTCTGTGAGCTAGAAAATGCACAAAGGCGGTGTCGCATTCCTATGTCTGCAAAAAATAGAAAAATCAGGCAAAAGTCAAGAAATTAAGATGTCAAGACCTCCTTCTAGCGCCAAAATGTGAACACCAAACTTGCACAAACTAACACAAGATCAACAAAACATTGTCAAACATGTTAGAAAGCTTAAATCTAATGTTCCCTATGAAATTATTGGAAGAACAAAGATGAAAACATAAAATAAAGAAAGAACAAAGCATGTAATCAACTAAGTTAACCAAACCTCAATCCCATATGGGGATTGGTGCTCCTTTGATGTGGAAAGAATCCCTTTCACAATCCCAATTGTAAGCTTGATGATTTGAAGATGATCCAAGTGTTGAAATGATGATAAGCAATGAACATGAACTCAAAATAACATGAAGATGGTGATCGCTATGAACTCAAATGACTATAATGATAATGCATGAAGTTGTGGATCCATATTATGAAAATGATGTCTCTATTTATAGAAGCCAAGGGTTGAAGAATGGATGAAATTGGTGAATGTGGGATAAAATTAGAGCCAATTAGAATGTTCCAAGTGTCACAATTCTATTGGAGGAAGGTGGAGCACATTTTGGGAAATGTGTGAGTGGAGGAGGATGAAAGAGAATTACATGAGATTGGTTGAGGATTTGAAAGGCTATAAGAGGAATTGAATGAAATTGGTTGAGATTTGAGAGGATGTAAGAGAATTTATTGCAAATGTAAGAGGATGTGATAGGTTTTTGAAAACCTTTGGAGGGAAATTGAATGAGAGTTTTTTGAGAGGAATACTCCTTGGAATATGCCTTGGGGAGGGAAAATAGATGAATTAAATAATTAATAGAAATTATTTTCATGTGAAACCTGGTTAGTTAACCATGGGTTGATTTAACTCTTGAAAAGTTAAAAGCTGGAGGAATTAATAATGATGTTTAAGAAGCTGATTTATGATTAATTAATGTAGAATTAATTAATTGGAGTGAATTAGGAGACTGTGACATTTGATGTGATTGATTTTAATCAAATGAGAGGATTAAAAGGGGATTTAATTAAATGATTTGATTTAATTAAATAAGATAAAAATTAGTTAAGAGGGGGAATTAATCTAATAAATTTAATTATTTGATTAATAGCTAAATTTGTTGAATTTAACTAAATAATGTTGATTATTGAATTAATTGATGAATTCAAAGTGATTTAGGAAGAAATGGTGTTAGTTAATCATAATCAAATGCATATTATCAATTAGGACATTTTTGATGTCTAGAAGAACAAGTGAAAAATTATGAACAAAGGGATAAAGAGAGGGAGATGAAGGTTCAAGAGATGGAGGAGAAATTATAGACATATGGGCATGGAGAAAAGCTAGACCTATTAGCACAACTTGCCACAGTGAAAATAGGGGATACACAGCTTGCAGTAGAGAATAGCAGACCTTCTCCTCTTAAAACTCCAACTCATCACACCACTCTATCTCTTGGGTATAAATTGTGGAAAGTTGTTAGTGAATTTTCACATGAAAAGGAAAAATGGAGAAAAGAAAAAGAAACCTTAATTGCAAAGCATACCAAAGAGCTGGAAGGAAAAGACAATGAGTTGAACAAGTTAGGAGTCAAATTGATGGAAGTAGTAGATAAAGCTACTCAAATAATTAGATGTAGACCCCTAACAAGAACTTATGCATTGTTTTTACAAGAGAAGTTTCTAAGTTTTCAATGTAACAGGGTAATAGGTAATCAATTAGTTGGAATGAGTGAGAAAAATGATTTTATTAATGGTTTTACTGACTCCACATTAGATGAACAAGATCAAATTTGTGAGTACTATCTGCACAATTATGTAGTGCTTGCGGAAATAAAGTGGAACCCCTTGATGTTTGTGGGGGATTTACAGGTTAGAGCACTTGCATCTTACTTTAGGAATGAAGGTTTCAGAGGATAAATTATGAAAGAATCTGAGGAGAGAGAAATATATTGCTATCACAGTAAGGAAGGAATCAAATGACCCTAATTCCATCATAAATGGATGTTTTCAACTTCTGAGGTACAAAGGACTAGGAGAAAAAATCATGAGATTGAGGATGTAGGACTATAGCAAGATATAGACACTAGAAGTTGGATTGATTCATTAAAGTTATAAGTATGTGCAACAGAGATGGGGCAACTTGACTCTAGAATTACAAAGGAAAGTTCCACATTCAATATACAACTTCATCACTATGTTTGAAAGAGTGTGTGGGTATATGGATATGGCCAGTAACCTTGCACTTAAATGGTTGCTATCACTAGTAGAATTTGGAAAATAAACGACTACATGACTAAAAATTTTAGTCACGTGACTAACACTAGTAGTATTTGGAAAATAAATGACTACTTTGGTCATTTTTAAGTGACTAATTTGGTCATCAGCTAAAATCACAACTAAATGACTAAATAAATGACTAATATCAAACAAATAAAAATGACTAAATAAATAACTAAATAAAGCCGCTCATTATTAAAATCTTGGCCATAATTTTCATTTTAATAAACATACTCTAAAACTTTCTTCAAGACCTTATTTTCAATCATAGCCCACCATAATTAATAATAAAATATTACAAATAAAATTACTAATAAATATTTTTTGTAGAATAATTTTTTTTTTGTGGTGTCATCATATGAACACCAAAGTTTCTTCTAAATTAACGAAAAAACCACCAAATTATAAAAATTAACAAAACCATAAGAGAACCTAAAAAACCAAAACCCCAAAACCTTGAAAAACAAAAAAAACAAGCAAAAGGAAGAGAAAAAACAAAAGATAAGAATAAGCAACCAACTAATTTCTAAGAGGAAAAAGGACCAATTTTTTTTTTGATAAGTATAATTTTCATTTTAATAAACATACTCCAAAACCTTTGTGAAGACCTTATTTTCAATGTAGTCCACCAAAATGGAGCAGTGAGTCGAAACCTTATTTTCAAGGTAGCCAGCCAAAATGGAGAAGTAAAGCACGACACCTGATTTTGGATTGCAACCTCTACCCATTTTTCTGCATTGGACACGATTTGTGCAGAATCTTGTGGTAAGTCACCTTCCATGGTTTCAGTTAATTTTACTTTTTAAATCTATATGTGGTCAGGCCATATGATCCATTCTTTTTAATAATTTTAATAGCTACTTGTTGACTAACAGTGATTATGTTCTTTTTTAGGCTAATTATGGAAAAGTAGATCCATCTTGTGTTGCAGAAGTTAAGGATTTATATAGAGAACTTGGAATCGAGGTCTTTTTATTCTTTTCTTTTCCATTATGAGATGTTATAAGTGATCTTTTATTTTTTAAGTTTCCACTATCAAATTGCATAGTTCATAAGAGAACTTATTTTTATCTATAAAAATGATATTAAGGGACATGTAGATTGAGTTGTCTATACAAATTATAGAAATTGAACTCTTAAAATTAGCTTCCACTTTCTAAGGGGGCATGCAAATCACTTTTGAAGTTGAGTGTAAAAAATAAAGTAGCACGTAAAGAAAAAGGATGAACAATAATAAAGTGAAAAGTGGCTCTTCTATCAACCATGTAGAGTACAATTAAAGGAGTGTAGGGATGGTAGGGGTTTAACGTTTACAATGTAGTGGAATAGTAGTTCAGTTGTACAGTAGATGTCATCCTACATTGTTTGAGAACTCTTACTGAATTCCCAAAAATAGGAGTTCCCAAATGATACCAATAGATATTATAAATAAAAAATAAACAACAATATTTTCATATAAAAACAACAAGAGCTGATTCATAGGCCCTATGAAAATATCTAAATTTTTGGTTCCCCTTTGATACCTTTCTACATACTTACAGATTACATCTCCATGATTAATATGGACTGGAAGGGTTGAAAGGGCACATGTTAGTCTTTTCCATTTTTTGGGAAATAAAGAGTTTGAAGTGACTGAAAGAATCAAATGTAGCTCTTTACTCTAGATGCTTTATTCTCATTTGGTTATTAATATATCTAGATATAAACCATGATGACTTAAATCAAAACTAGAAGAAATCTCATGAAAACTACAGGAAGAGATCAGTGATTAGATGAATCATGGAAATGAAACCAACTCCATAAGCCACAACAAACAAAATATGCAATGCAAATGAGAATACATGTCTTCAAAGGAGTTTTCATGGATAAAGAATCATCCTCCCTTAGATTTCTTGTGAGAATGCCTGAAAGCTCTTCAATGATCCACAATATCCACATTCTATGAGCTTTGATACAAAGATTGTGCATAGTTCTCATTTTATTCAATTTTGTGCTATTATTTTTATCCTGTGATTAAAGCTTCAAACCAATCCCTCTCATTAGTATTTGTCTTCGAGAATTGTCTAGAAGAGGGTAATCAAAATCAATACTGGAATATCTGAAAGTTGAAGATCCTTTCCCTCAAACTAAAGCTTTTTTCTTGACAAACCAAAGCCGAGACAAGACAAGAACTAGTGGAAAGGAAGTTGAATGAAAACTGAGAGCAACTAAAAGCCTTCCTAAGAAAAGTACCCTTTCCACTATAACTGTCGGTTCTGGTGTCTCCTTGTTAATTTTTCTGGCATCTCCTCATTTTTCATTTCTTGATAGAGAGCTTCTCAAAGATGTGCAAGATGTTCTTCAATCTCAACAATCAATGTTGAGATAAAATGGAAGCACTGCTCTTGCAAATAAGGTGCTAAATCATTTATCCTTGAAGGAGATTTATGTGCATGAAGAAAAATAAGGAGGTCTTCTAGAATATTCTTGGACCCCTCATCTATGGTATCTTTTATTTGACCAACCTCAGTTCCAAAATAAGCATTAAGGTGACCAAACCAATCTTCATCATTTTTCATCATAAATCTAAAACTCAACCCAGGTAAATTAACACTTTTTAGTCCCCTCTCTTGACAAGCCAACCCTCACTAGTAGTTAATTTGTGCAAATGGGTTTCAACATCTTTGTAACTTGCGAGAGATGTAACTATGGATTCAAGGCATTTACCAACCTTAACTCTAGTTAACCTCCACCCTCATGCTCTTGTTTCAATTCAGTTTCTTCCCAACCCTACAAATCATAGACTAATAAATGGTAAACCTTGAAATCATGGAACAGAAAACAAGAGACGAAGCAAGCATACAACATTAAAATTGTGGCTTGCAGTAGTAAAAGAAAAGAAGCAATAGGTAGTTTGATATACAATCAAAAAATGGCATTTTACGAGGCTGCCTTAAGGAAGAAAATTAAAAATTAAATAAAATCATGCTTGAAATTCCATTTAAATGTTCAGTTGTACAGTAGATGTCATCCTACTTTGTTTGAGAACTCTTACTAAATTCCCAAAAATAGGAGTTCCCAAATGACATCAATAGATATTATAAATAGAAAAAAAACAACAATATTTTCATATAAAAACAACAAGAGCTGATTCATAGGCCCTATGAAAATATCTAACTTTTTGGCTCCCCTTTGATAATGTTCTACATACTTATGAATTACATCTCCATGATTAATATGAATTGGAAGGGTTGAAAGGGAGCATGTTAGTCTTTTCCATTTATTGGGCAATAAAGAGTTTGAAGTGACTGGAAGAATCAAATGTAGCTCTTTACTCTAGATGCTTTATTCTCATTCGATTATTAATATATCCAAATATAAACCATGATGACTTAAATCAGAACTAGAAGAAATATAATGAAAACTACAAGAAGAGATCAATGATTAGATGAATCATGGAAATTAAACCAACTCCATCAGCCATAACAAACAAAATATGCAATGCAAATGAGAATACATGCCTTCAAAGGAGTTTTCATGGATAAAGAATCATCCTCCCTTAGATCTCTTGTGAGAATGCCTGAAAGATCTTCAATTATCCATAATATCCACATGCTATGAGCTCTGATACAAATATTGTGCATAGTTCTTCTCATTTTATTCAATTTGGTGATATTATTTTTATCTTGTGATTCAGGCTTCAAACCAACCCCTCTCATTAGTATTTATCTTCCAAAACTGTCTACAAGAGGGTAATCAAAATCAGTATTGGAATATCTGAAAGTTGAAGATCCTTTCCCTCAAATTGAAGATTTGTTCTCAACAACCCAAAGTTGAGACAAGCCAAGAACTAGTGGAAGGGAAGTTGAATGAAAAATGAGAGCAACTAAAAGCCTTCCTAAGAAAAGTGCCCTTTCCACTATAACTGTCAGTTCTAGTGTCTCCTTGTTCATTTTTTCTGGCATCTCCTCATTTTTCATTTCTTGATAGAGAGCTTCTCAAAGATGTGCAATATGTTCTTCAATCTCAACAATCAATGTAGAGATAAAATGGAAGCATTACTCTTGCAAATAAGGTGCTAAATCATTTATCCTTGAAGGAGATTTATGTTCATGAAGAAAACTTAGGATGTCTTCCAGAATATTCTTGGACCCCTCATCTATGGTATGTTTTATTTGACTAACCTCAATTCCAAAATAATTGTTAAGGCGACCAAACCAGTCTTCATCATTTGTCATCATAAATCTAAAACTCAACCCAAGTAAATTGAAACTTTTAGGTCCCCTCTCTTGACAAGCCAACCCTCACTAGTAGTTAATTTGTACAAATGGGTTTCAACATCTTTGTAACTTGCCAGAGATGTAACTATGGCTTCAAGGAATTTACCAACCTTAACTCTCTCACACAGATCTGCAAATCCATTAGCTATTATTTATTTCATCCTACTAATAAACAAGATTTCAAAAATTTCATCCCACAAACTCTTTGAGTTCTTCAAAACAATCTCACACACATTGCCATGGAAACTCAACATTTGAACCAAAACCATTTTTAGCCACTCCAAGCTCCCTTCAAATGCATCCAAACTGTCTAATGTTTCTTTGATCAATGTCTCATTCTCTGCAAGTTCCTTGCCACTTTTCACAAGATCAAGCAAATACTTTCCCCCAAGCCTATATGCAGGGAGAATATCATCTGCACATGTCTTAAGCAACGCTAAGCAAGACTCTAATATAAATTTTCTCAGAAAAATCACCATGGTAGCTTGTAGCTTCTCTCTATGAGATTTCCACAACTACACCTCATTTTCTGGGTTTGGAATCCCACCAAACAACTATGATTCAGGTGGCACTTCCAACATAGTCTTATAAAAAAGAGGCAAATCATTTAGAACCTCCAAGAAGAGATCCCCAGCCTAACATAGTGTTACCTATATGACTCTTACCAAATTATAGAAAATGGAACTAACTGCCCCCACCTTATCAGTCTATCGGTTGGACGTGTCTTTTGGTTCCAATGATGCATCGACGATTATATTTTCTCATCAGTGTGAGGATCTTCTATTAACGAGACAAGGTATCCTATTACCGCGATGGTCTGATGGGGATGTCATCAATGGAATTCCATCGACGTCATCCCCATTAGAGCATCGCATGAATAGGAGACCTTGTCCCACCAATAGAAGATCCTCACACCGATGAAAAAATAGGTTCCAATGACGGGCATGAACTCCACCAATGACATCCCCATCGGACCATCACGTGAATAGGAGACCTCATCCCACCGATAGAAGATCCTCATTCCTATGAAAAAATAGAACCGTCAACGCATCGCTGGAACTAGAAGACACGTTTAGCCAATAGAACCCTTGGTGTGTGAAGTCTTCTAGCCATTTGTGTTAGAATGAAGTAGATGGAGTTCAAGGGTTTTGTTTTAGATGAAATGGAAAATTTTGTTTGGAACCAAATAGAGTTGAATGGGTGTTTCAAACTCAATCAAATCTAGTTTAAAGCAGCCCAACATGAAGACAAGTGTACTTAGAAGATTGGGATTGCTTTTTTAATCATCATGATTTGGTTTAGAGCCAGGAAATTGAAGCAAAATGGTGATAAAGAACAATAGGGCATGGGTAGAAAATGTGTTAGGCTATTTTGGAAAAACGTGCCTTAAACATTAGAGATCTTTAAATTTGGGAAAATATTTTGAGAGGTTCCTTGCAAAATTCATTTTGTGCACATTCTGCAATCAATCATTTCATTCCATGAGATGACATCTCTTTGAGGAATTTTGTCAAACAATTCAAGTGTTTTGTCTACGATTCCACATCTTGCATATATGTCTACCAGAGCATATCCAACTATAACATATAGGTATCTTTTTAATTCCTCTATCTTTCATCAATCTCTTTACTATTTGAACCTCATACAAATGTTTTAGAGAAGAACATAAGTTGCAAAAATTTTAGGATACAACTAAAAATATGAATGGTTGATCAATCATGCACACCTAATGATCAACTATATATGTAAATTGTAATGAAACAAGAGTTACTAACGTGTGAAGTATGTGCAGCCCTCATCCACTAAACCTGCATGACTGCATGCAGCTAGAACCCAAGAAAAGATTATAATGTTAGGATGTGTTCCAGAGTGCTTCATTAATTCAAAGATTTTGAGAGGTTTCTTGCAAAATCCATTTTGTGCACATTTTGCAATCAATCATTTCATTCTATGAGATGGAATCTCTTTGAGGCATTCTATCAAACAATGCAGGTGTTTTGTCTACAATTCTACATCTTACATATATTGTCTACTTAAGCTATTTTTTCTTATAGCTGTTGTTATTTGGTGTTTTCAATGTTGTAGAGTCATATTTTCATGTATGCCTGAATATCTTTTTTCATAAAATTAAGTTTATACTATGCTCCCCCAAGTTTCGGGGACGGTGACGACAGGGGACTGTGGGATGTGTTTTTGGTACGAGGGTACTTTTGGGTCATTTTTTAGGGGATGGTAGGGGATGGCTATAAAAAAATAGGGATTTTTTTTTAAAATATAGATAAATTTCAAATATTCATATTAGAATATTGATAAAGCATTCATCATAGGCATTGTAGAAGATTAATACATAACATTAGACTTGAATTGATATTTCGCATAAGAATTGACAAACAAAGTAACAAAATTCAAATTCTTTTATCATCAATGTGCATCCATATTAAATAAGAATTATAAAAAAAATACCAAAAGGCTTCATGTTTCAACTATAAAATGACAAAAATATTGAAAATATATGGTTGTCCCTAATCAACAAATGCAACTAGTAGGTTTGTATCAAAATTGGAGCTCAAGTTCGTGTCACTGTCAGATGCAAAGGCAGGGGGAATTTTTTGGGTCCCCCAAGTCCCCGGAACATTTCCAGGACAAGGACGGGGGTACCAAGGTAGGGGAGGGGTCCCCGTGGATCACTAAGTTTATATGGTTTGGGGTTTCAAGGTGGATTTTTACCTGACCACAAAAAACCTCTATGGTTGGGATAGAGATATACACCCCTCTTGCTAATTACACCTTATCATCTGCTAGAGACCTTTGGGTGACTCCTAGCAATGGTATTGTGATGGATTGAGGGGGAAAATAGTCACAGAGGTCATTGTGATAGTAAAATGGAGGCTGGTATGTACACTATTTAAGTCTTGTAAGATTCTAACCTAGAATCTAGAGGCACCAATTAGGCAAACCCTAGTCCGAGCCTTCATAAAAGAGTTTGCAATACCAATACATAAATGTAAAAATGTATTTGATTTTGACTTGTATATCTGAATAGCTCTATTTCTTCTTGAATTAAACATTTAAAAATTGGTGCAGGAGCACCAAGGTATTTGTGAAATGTTGATTCATGGAGCTCTTAGGTCAGTTTGAGTTTTGAGTCTAGAAGTCATTAATAAGGTCATGATTGACCAATTCATATTGTAAGCATGTGCAAGCATAATGAAGAGTGTTGGAGGCGGTGGCAAAGCTGTGAGAGGTTGGTAATGTCATTTTTCAATAAACCCTACCCCAAGCTAGTGTAAAGTGAGGGTTTTTAGTTACATAGGTTAGATGAGAGTTTTCCCATCTAAAAATTGTTGATTAGGGCCCTATGTTGATTAGTAAGAAGATCTGAGTGGTTGTTGGAGTTGGGGGAAAGAATTTGAGGTACCTCCTTTGAAACATAGACCTAATTGGTCTATTAGGACATTGTTGTTTCTAGGTTTTCTGTGAGATGGTCCAAAGTGACCCATGATGGTTTTGAAGGTAAGTTATAGTTTTCCTTTAATGGTGTCTAAAAGAGTAGATATATTGATTGTTGAGTGGTTCATTGTGAGATAAAGTCAAAAATATGGGTCTCCAGACCTACTAGATGAGTTGAAGAGTTTTTGCAAAGGAGTGATTTGGAAGAGTTTTGTGAATCAACTGGTTGTTTGAATCAGCTTGTTTTGTGATGATTTGTTCAAATCCAAATTGCTTTACATCAAAAAATTTCCATCATATTGAAGCTTGATGGGAAGAAGGGTCCATTGAAAGAACTCAAGGGGTGTTACTTGCTAGAAGGAGAGAGGTTGTGGAGTACTTGTTTACTTGAACAAGTGACTGAGCTCACCTTCCTTGTATTGAAGAGGATGTATCAGGTATGTATTTACTCAGTCAAGATTAAATTATAACTGACGGTTTTTTGATGAGATGGTGCTGATGAAAAATCATATAATTGTGATGGTTGAAATTATTTTTGTGGTCACATGACATTCTTTTTTAGAACATTTATAAAGAAATTATATGTTAAAGTTTGTTGTAAAAAAGCAGTGAGTAGGCTACATGCTCAGCTTGCCTCAAATCTTGATTTGGGTGATGAGGACAGAGATATAATGCTTTCTATTACCTCACACTTGCTCCTTATATTACCTCACACTTGTTCTAGTCATGTAATCACCTTGATGGTTGTTACCTCACCCATGTTTCAGTCATGTATTTACCTTGATGACTGACTGACTTGTTTTTAGGGCTTACAACTTACAAGAAAAATGAAGGCCTTTGAACTTTTAGATCATTTATGATAATTTAATTACATAAACAAAAAACCATGGAAGGATTTAAGTACTTATGGTTTTGTTGAAGATATCATTGTACTATTTGAAGATTTTGGTCTGTACCTATTTTAAGCCAGATGTTATGCTTTTGGCCTTGAGATTGAGTGGGACTCTCAAAACTTACATTTTTTTGTCTTGACAATATACTTTTAGTATGATATGGTTAAGATGGTTTGATTGAAAATTTGAGAACAACAAAGGATAAGCCTCGATTTTTATGTCATTTAAATATTGTAATAAAGATTATTGGGCAGGACAACTTAAGACCTTAGATTTGCACCAATTATATATCAGCTAGAGACCTGACCTATAGCTCACGTAACTCTCCATGACTGCAAATATGATCTTCAAATTAGAAATATATACATTCTACACAAGATTTATTTGTTTAGTAGATACTTAGGGAATGTGTAAACATGATAGTGAATACCTTTAACTAGTTAGCTTTATCTACTAGTTACTTTTGATCAACTAAGGACATTATTTTAATTTTAAATAAAATTTCATTATTGAACTTCAAAATTTAGACAATTGTCACTTGCACTGCACATAAATGGAGGTTCCCTTTTAACACATTTATTTGATTATGCTTTCATCTCCTTTCATATTTGAGTATACTAACTTATTTTGAAAAAAAATTGATTTCAGTGTTCTATCCCATGGCTCAGTTCTTGTTTTTGTGTTGAAAAAAAATAAAACACTAAGCTTCAGTGTCATGTTGGATTGTCAGAAAGCTACAATGTGAAAATAGCTTCTTTAGAGTCTTCATTCTATTCTATCTTTGCAACTTTGTTCTTTCCAAATTTATTTTTACATACTAACAATGACCATGAAAAATTTATTGCAGGAGTGGGAGGTTACTCTTACCTATACAAGCCACTTTGGTGGGAAGGCATGATTACCAGTAAATTATTATTACTTATTAAATCAAGCTTAGGTGACAACTGGAGAATATTAATGTTTCACAATTGACATAGATTACTTGCATTCAAACTATTAATTTCCTTATTTACAATATTTTTTGAGATTATAGTTGTATGGTTGAAGAATTTATATATTCATTATTTTCAAAATTTACAGTTTATCTGTAGTGACTTCACTACCAGTCCTTAACAAATATTTTAGAATCAAAATTTTCACTAACAATTACATTCACCGTCTTTTATGAATAACTACTAGCTACCCTGCAAACCAAAAACTCCTTTTCATCACCCACAGTTTTGTAAAACCCCCAAAAACTAACTACAGACAGCCAAAAAAATAAAATTCATGGAAGAGGATTATGTTAACTATAGAGATGCAAACGAGCTACTCACCACAATTTCCATAGAGGTATCATTCTTCTTCTTCCTCTGAGGTCGCTGCTCCAACTTCTCCAACTGCTCCAACTTCTTCAACAGCTTTGCTTCACCCTTTGCCTTCACTATCACTGCCTCGACCTCTATTAATTCCACAATCAATTTCAAAGCCTTCCACCCACGTGCTACTTCCTCTCTCCATCTAGCTTTATGTTTTCCTTATGGCCATTTCACAAAGGGTACGCATTTCATTATTTATTCATCCTCTTTGCTTTCAATTCCCTCACTGATATCCATCCCAACTCCTAGAATCGTCCATTCCAACAGTGAGTCCATGTTCTTCAGATAATCCTTATGCACCTATTCCTTCATGACCTTTTTCACAACTTCAATTGGCTCTCCCAAATCTAAGCCCCAAGCCATTATGAGCGAATAAATGTCCAAATTAGTTCTATACCTGTTTATGAGCTAGTTGAATCCTCTTCCTAGAATTAGTTGCACTGACTACACTAATCGTTCATCGTTGTACAGGAAACACCCCATCAGTCTCTTTACCGATGGTTCTCCATAAAAGTGTGAGTTGTTTCTTTGTTTTAAGCATGAAACTAGCCTCCATCACCTCTGCAGCGACAGAGCCACCACCTCATGTACACCATTTTGACACCTATTTTTCGCCATAGTAGAGTAGCATTGAGAAAGTAATGCCTCAAGAATTTAATAACTTCATTCACATTCCTTTCGATAAATGCTCGACATACGTCAATCATCACTGCCACCTAACTCCACACACTTCTCTCATTAACTTCACGAATTAAAACCTTCAATTATTCCATTTTAGAGCTCCCTAAATGCACCACCAGTTTCAGTCTTGTCATCGGGGGAGATCATTAATTTTAAGTATCTCGACAATGCCTCAAGATGTCACATCAGTTAGAATAATAATTATCATCATATCGGTGAGACTATGATTCTTCTTCCATTGATAGCCACCTTCTCCACCGATGAACAAATTGTTAGAGTTAAAATGACACTGAGAGGGGGGGTGAATCAGTGTCTTAACAGATTTGACCAAATTTTCAAAAACTTCAAAACATATCACAGATTTGTTCTCAATATTACTCTAATTAATGCATTCATGAGTTGAATGTAATCATTCATAAACATAATTGAGAAAAGTAATAACTCAACAGTGAACAAAAACAACAATAGCATAGTAAAACAGAAAGAACACAGAAGAACAAAGAGGCACAATATTTTGCTGAGTGGAAAACCCTCCTAGGGTATGAAAACCACTCCCTAAATGCCTTCCTGGCTTAATCTGATAATCAACTGTTCACAATGCCTTATAGGCTGATTTTTGAGCACCCACTCAAGGAGCACCAACCCCTCATTTAGAGATATCTATCTCAAGGAGTACCAACCCCTCAAATTATGTTTTGAACAATAATAATGATTCAGAGGGTTTCTCTATTTTTAGTTGAGCACATATCTCTTTGTTTTCTCATCTATAGAATACCTTAAAGATTCAAAAACTGAATCCCTAAAATACCTCATAGAGAAGAAACTCACAATCTCTGCATCTTATTATATAGATTTTATTGTAGAGTTTTATCCATATATTTTTATACAGCCAAGGAATGATAATCTCATAATTACATCAACAGTCGAACAGAAAACTAAGTTTTCTGCTTCTATAAATACATCTTGATTTGCAAGAAAGATAGGTAACTATCTTCAAAAGTAATGGCAGAACAACCAACCCAGCTAAGAGTCATTCTCAACAAATCTGAAACTTATGAGATCATTTCTCTGCATAAAAACGCACAACTTCCCACCACAGAAAATCATAACATCTAATTTATGAAAGACAATACTCAGTCAGGGCATCATTTCTCATATTAGTAACAAAGATGCATAGAGCAGTTAAAGAAAATAGTTATCATAAACCAGTCTAAGCAGCATGAAACACATAATTGAAAGTACAAAATAGATCTGCAACTCCCATGACTCCATTATCCACTATCGAGCTTCCAGATAGAAATGCACCAAATAAACCTTCCATAAACCTCTGTAGGAACCGTTACAGTCAACAACAACATAAGCAAACAGTTTATGAAGCTTTCTCATGATGGCGGCCAGGCTAGGGTTCGATACCCAAACAAAAAGAATGAGCTCAAAATGTTTGCCCTAACAACCTTTCAATTCAATCGATGACACGTTATGCCATAGGTAATTTTAATGTTGCCAGACAACCTTATGGTTGTTGCTTTTTCCAATATCCACCAGAGTCAGGAGAAGTCATACCGAATACACAATGTTACACTGAGAGCTCACAACATCCTTCTGGTCGATGAGACAAAAAAGGATCTTTCACCGAAATGAAACCATTATTCTATCGCTATAGCTTTTGATATCGGAGAAACATCATATAGATCAACTTTGATATACCGAAAGATATTCGATACACATTGTTGCCGTGACAATTCATAACATGTGCTGAAGGCCTTTGTCATTTTCAAGTCGCTATGACAATACATAGTCGAGGAGACATTATATAGATTGCCCCTTGTTTTTCCGAAACATCCCAAGCTCACCCTAGATTGCCAAGAGAATTCACTTCTCATACCGATAGAGACCATTTTTATTCCATCGGTGAGACATAACAATGTCGGGGAGACCTCTCGCAGAATGCATGAGTCATACCAAAAGTCATCCTTTCATCCGGTGTCGCTGAGACACTACCAAACTCTCGCCGAAAGCCCCTCAAGACTTAGTCGCAAAGACTAAATGGGTTCACTATGACATTATATCAAAACATATGAGTCTTACCAAAATGTATTTCTTCATCAGCGGTCGGCAAGACAATGCACATTCAATATAACATTTCGCCGAAGCAGTAACTTTATGCCGATAAGACATTCAGTGCATCGGTCGGTGAGACAAGCAAACTTCAGAGAGACTATATACCGAAATCATTATGTTTGGCCGAAGCGAAACCCCAGATGATGTTTGGTAAGATAGAACCACTTCACCGAGACCTATTCTGATATAGCCAAGCTCTTGTCGATAGACTTCCATTCAACCTCTAATCAATGAGATAAGGTAATTTCGCAGTGACCACATATCGACGGAAAAAGCTTATGCCGAAAGACCTTTCTACTGTCGCCATAACAAAAAGAGGAGTCTTGCCGATATGATCCTTTTCTGTTGCCATAACAAGGAGAATGTCATGCCGATATGTTCAAGGAGAATGATGGCAGATGATGACTTTGACCAAAGTCAATTTTTTAAATGCAGTGAGGCCCGAACCATTGAAAGTTCAATATTTAAGAATGAAGCCCAAAAGCGCATTACCACCTCAGATAAATGTGACAAGATACATGTCTTCACATTGAACTCAAGGCATCAGTACACAACACACTATATCTAAGACTGATCATCAAGGAGAACCAACTGAAAGAGATTTTGTCATCAAGGACAAACCATAAACACAACTGGAATCCAAAAAACTCCCCCTTTTTCCTTGATGGCAAAACACAAATGACTCTCCCCCTTTTTGCCTCAATGACAAAGAGTAGAAGAGAAGATCGTGCAATTGCCATGAAACACAATTGAGAAGCCAACCAAAATATCATGAGAAACAACTGCAAAAAAAATAGAAGAGCAACAACCAAGATTATAGGAGAGCAGTAAGTGAATGAAAATATTTAACTTGCTCCCCCTAAGTAGTAGCTTGGAGATTTAGCAAAGTAATGATTGAGAGATAACTCCCAATCAAAGTCTCAGCCTTTCAAATAGCTTTTTTGCTAAGGGCTTAGTGAAAATGTCAGCCACTTGATCTTGTGAACCAACAAATTGTAAACATACATCATTAGCCAGTACCTTTTCTCGCCAAAAATGAAACTTGATAGCAATATGTTTAGTTCTAGAGTGCATAACAGAATTTTTTGATATATTTATTGCACTAGTGTTATCACAGAGAATAGAAACAGGTTTAGGAACATTTATACCCATATTAGATAGAGTTTGACTCATCCAAAGAACTTGTGTACAACATGAAGTGGCAGCAATGTATTCTGCTTCAGCAGTGGAAAGAGAAACATATACTTGTTTCTTGCTGTGCCATGCCACTAAACGATCACCAAGAAAGAATGCAGCACCACTGGTGCTTTTCCTATCATCCAAACAACCAGCCCAGTCAACATCAGTATAAGCAATCAAAGAGAAATCATTGCTCCTAGGATACCAAAGACCATAATCAAGAGTGCCCTGAATGTATCTAAAGATCCGTTTAACAACAGTAACATGAGAGTCTTTAGGTGATGCCTGAAAACGTGCAACAGTGCAAACTACCTGCATAATGTTAGGTCTAGAGGCAATTAAATATAAGAGACTGCTGATCATTGATCTATATTCTGTTTGATTTGTATCAAGAGAATCATCAACCTTAGTAAGTTTGCAACCAATAACCATTGGGGTGCTAACTGGATGGCATTCATCCATCTGAAATTTCTTAAGCATCTCTCTAGCATATTTGGATTGAGAAAGAAATATTCCATTCTCAAAT
This sequence comes from Sequoia sempervirens, assembly GCA_007258455.2. NCBI lineage: Eukaryota > Viridiplantae > Streptophyta > Pinopsida > Cupressales > Cupressaceae > Sequoia > Sequoia sempervirens. The sequence continues at coordinate 632,229,259 of VDFB02270651.1, forward strand.
TGAGAGATTTGAAGACCCAGAAAGAAATTTAACTCTCCTAACATTGACATTTCAAACTCAGATTCCATAATCTGAGAGAACTTTTTCCTCAAAGTAACATTATTGCAGCCAAAGATAGTATCATCAATGTAAATTTCAACAACCAAAATATCAGAACCTTCAGTTTTAACATAAAGATTACTGTCTACACCTCCTCTAACAAAGCCATTAGAAATTAAGTGACTATCCAGCCTAGAGTACCAAGCTCTTGGTGCTTGTTTTAACCCATAGAGAGTATTTTTCAACTTGTAAACATGGTTAGGATTATCTTTGCATATAAATCCTTAAGGCTGTTCAACATAGACCTCTTCATCTAAATAGCCATTCAAAAAAGCAGTTTTGACATCCATTTGATAAAGAGTAAAGTTTTTGTAAACAGAATAAGCCAAGAATATTCTGATAGATTCTAGTCTAGCAACAGGTGCAAAGGTTTCACCAAAATCAATACCTTCTTGTTGAGCATAGCCTTTGCAGACAAATCTTGCTTTGTTGCGAATAACATTACCATTTTCATTAACCTTGTTTCTGTATATCCATTTGCCTCCAATGGCATTCTTGTCATCTGGTCTTGGGACTAACTCCCAAGTCTGATTTTTCTCAATTTGATCAATTTCTCCTTGCATAACATTAAGCCAACATGAGTCTGTGAGAGCTTCATTAAAAATTTTAGGCTCAAACTGAGTAACTAGACAGAAAGCAATTTGTGCCTTTTCATCAGATTCTGCAACCTTTCTTCTAGTTTGAACTCCTGCATTTTTATCCCCAATAATCTAATCTTTGGGGTGGTATATAGCTAGAGTTTTCGAAGGAGCATTTGATGCAACCTTTTCAGGATTTGCATTTTCATTTTTAGGGCTTGCTGATTTAGCAATAGACTTTGCTGTTCCTGCTCCTTCAGAAATTATTTCAAATTCAAGTTATTCTTCCTCATTATTTTGCAAAGATTCAGCATTCAAATGTGGTCTTTCATCAAATTTTACATTAACAACTTCAACAATCTTATTAAGCCTTTTGTTGAGACATTTATAAGCTTTGCTGTGAGTTGAGTATCCCAAAAAGATACCCTCATCACTTTTGTATTGAAAACTTCCAAGATTATCATCATCCTTTTTGATAAAACACTTACTACCAAAAATTTTAAAATATTTGACAGAAGCAGTTTTTCCAAACCACAGTTCATAAGGAGTGTGTTTAGATTTCACCCTAAGCTACACTCTATTGAAAATGTATACAACTGTATGAACAACTTCTTTCCAATACATATCAGACAACTTAGCTTCATCTAGCATGGTTCTAGCCATTTCTTTTACAGTTCTGTTTTTACATTCAACTACCCCATTTTGTTGAGGTGTTTTAGTTGCAGCATACTACCTTTTAATACCGTGTTGTTCAAAGTAATCAATAAAATATTGAGAGGTGAATTCACCTCCTTTGTCTGATCGAAGGCATTTGAGTTTCAGATCAGATTCCTTTTCAACCATTTTACAAAAGATTTTGAACCTTTCAAAGGCTTCTAATTTGTGCTTAAGAAATGTGACCCAAACCATTCTAGTATAATCATCTACAAAAATCATAAAGTATTTTTCACCATTAATAGACCTTGTTCTAGTTGGTCCACATAAATCAATATGCACAAGCTGTAAAGGTTTTGAAGAAGAATGTTCTTTTGTCTTGAAGTTGATTTTAGTTTGTTTACCACTTAAGCATTCTTTGCACACAAATTTTTTTGGCTTGTTAAGAATTGGTAAACCTCTAACATTCTGATTCTTACTGATTCTAACCAGATTTTCAAATTTTATGTGTCCTAATCTTTTATGCCATAACCAGCTCTCTTCAATTTGGCCCATTAGACACATACCTTGAATATTGTCATTGCAAGATGAGTCAAGGAGATTGTACACATTTCCTTTTGTCCTCCTTCCAGCTGCAACAGCCTTTCCAAGCTTGTTCTTAATTTCACATCCCTGTGAATTAAAAAGAACATGATAACCACTATCACAGATTTGACTAACACTTAGAAGATTGTGCTTGAGACCTTCCACATAGTACACATTATAGATAGGAGTGTCTTCATTCAGAAGAAGTGAACCTCTACCTTTAATTTGAATACCAGAGTTATCACCAAACTTAACATATCCACCTACATAATCTTCAAGTTTTATAAACTTGTCCTTATCACCGGTCATATGGTTAGAACATCCACTGTCCAGGACCCATAAGTCATTTTTCTTTGAATGAAAAGCAATTTGAACCAACATAGTTTTTTCAATGTTGTTGACAGTCTTAGGTTTCCAAACCTTTTTAATTTTCTGCTATTTAGATTGCAGATCAGTTCTGCACTGTTTGACAGAATGTCCTAAAGTATTGCATTTAAAACATCTGATTTGTCTAACAAAACCATGGTGTTGTCTAAGACCAAACCTAGGTATTCTAGAATTCATAAGCCTACAAGTGCTCACCTTATGACCAAATTTGTTGCAGAAAAAGCAATAACCATAGAAAAAATAATTGACATTGTATGAAGGTCTATTACCTTTAAAAAACTTAACATGATCCTTACCAGATTCTTTGAGATTTGAACCTGAATTTTTGACTTCAGAAGAGGGGTTTTGTTTTGCTTTGTGAGTTGAGCATTCACCCTTTTCAAAACCAACACCAGATTTATCTTTATACACCTTTTGTTTGCTGAGCATCTCATTCAGTTTTAGAGTGCTTTCATATTTTTCAATTTCCTTCCTAAGAAGGACTACTTCTTGTTCTAGTTTTTGAATTTCATGATCTTTGCAGCTTGCAGTCTCTCTAAGACAGACTTCAACTCTTTTAGCTTCTTCAAGCTGAGTTTTTCAGAGAGATCAATTCTTGATCTGGTTTATGTTCTTGAGTCAGAACTTGTTTTTTGAGTTTTCTGACCTCTTGAAGAGCACATTTCAGCTCACTTTCAAGATCTACTTCACCTTCTTCAGTGTCAATGGTGTTAGAATCATTTTGCTGAGTAAAATCAGCCATGAACAAAGTTTCAACTTCATCAACTGATGAGTCTTCAGACTCAATATCAGATTCATCCTTACTAAACAAACTTTTCTTCTTTTTAAAATTGAAGTTTCGTTTAGGTTTGAAAGCCTTCTTCTTAGGCTGTATTTCAGTTGTCTCGTTGTCATAGATTTGATCATAGGGACACTTTGCAGCAAAGTGACCTATTTTTCCACAGTTAAAACATTTAAAGGGAAGTTTTCTTTCATATTTTCCTAATCCCTTTTAAAATCTTCTAACAAAATGAGATTCTTTAGAATCAGACAACTCTGATTCACTGACATCGACTTTTTCTTTCTTTTCAAAGTTAAAGGCAGTTTCTTTTCCTATTGAATTATTTTTGCTAGTTCTCATTTCATAGGCAGTAAGTATTCCTTGCAGGCTGTCTAAGGTAAGCTGATCAAAGTGTTTCTTTTCTTCTAGGGTTGAAACCTTAGATTCAAATTTAGATGGTAAGGACCTAACAACTTTTGTGACCACATCAAATTCATTAACCTCTTGACCTAGACCTTTCATTCCATTGACAACTTCATCAACTCTTAGGAAATATTCAGCCACTTTCTCATCATCCTTCATTTTCAACTCCTCGAACTGATGTTTGAGAGTAATGATTTTTGACAGTTTGACTTTCTCATTCCCTTGATATATAGTTTCAAATTTTTCCCAGATTCCATGAGTAGATTTTCAATGCATGACTTTAATGAACACATCTTTAGTTAATCCACACAAGCTGGAATTCTTAGCTCTGGCATTTGTTTCATACTTCTTTTTCTCAGCAACATCAGTGGGAATAGTGGCTAGTACATTGTAATCTTCTAAAACAATGCTCCAAACATCAACATCAAAAGAAACAAGAAAAGCTTCCATTCTTATTCTCTAGAACACATAATCTGTTCCATCAAATAATGGAGCTCTGGTTATAGAGGCACCTTCTTGAGAATGTGCCATTAAAAACAAACTCCAAGACCAAGATCAATCCAAGGTAATTAAACCAATCAAAGGACCCTATGCTCTGATACCAATTGTTGGAGTTAAAATGCCACTGAGAGGGGGGGTGAATTAGTGTATTAACAGATTTGACCAAATTTTCAAAAACTTCAAAACATATCACAGATTTGTTCTCAATATTACTTTGATTAATGCATTCATGAGTTCAATGTAATCATTCATAAACAGAATTGAGAAAAGTAATAACTCAACAGTGAACAGAAACAACAATAGCATAGTAAAATAGAAAGAACACAAAAGGACAAAGAGGCACAATATTTTGCCAAGTGGAAAACCCTCCCGGGGTATAAAAACCACTCCCTAAATGCCTTCCTGGCTTAATCTGATAATCAACTGTTCACAATGCCTTATAAGCTGATTTTTGAGCACCCACTCAAGGAGCACCAACCCCTCATTTAGAGATATCTATCTCAAGGAGTACCAACCTCTCAAATTATGTTTTGAACAATAATAATGATTCAGAGGGTTTCTCTGTTTTTAGTTGAGCACATATCTCTTTGTTTTCTCATCTACAGAATACCTTAAAGATTCAAAAACTGAATCCCTAAAATACCTCATAGAGAAGAAACTCACAATCTCTGCATCTTATTATATAGATTTTATTGTAGAGTTTTATCCATATATTTTTATACAGCCAAGGAATGATAATCTCATAATTACATCAACAGTCGAATAGAAAACTAAGTTTTCTACTTCTATAAATACATCTTGATTTGCATGAAAGATAGGTAATTGTCTTCAAAAGTAACGGCAGAACAACCAACCCAGCTAAGAGTTGTTCTCAAAAAATCTGAAACTTATGAGATCATTTCTCTGCATAAAAACTCACAACTACCCACCACAGAAAATCATAACATCTAATTTATGAAAGACAATACTCAGTCAGGGCATCATTTCTCATATTAGTAACAAAGATGCAGAGAGTAGTTAAAGAAAATAGTTATCATAAACCAGTATAAGTAGCATGAAACACATAATTGAAAGTACCAAACAGATTTGCAACTCCCATGACTCCATTATCCATTGTCGAGCTTCCAGATAGAAATGCACCAAATAAACCTTCCATAAACCTCTGTAGGAACCGTTACAGTCAACAACAACATAAGCAAATAGTTTATGAAGCTTTCTCATGATGGTGGCCAGGCTAGGGTTTGATACCCAGACAAAACGAATGAGCTCAAAATGTTTTCCCTAACAACCTTTCAATTCAATTGATGACATGTTATGCCGTAGGCAATTTTAACGTTGCCAGACAACCTTATGGTTGTCACTTTCACCAAGATCCACCAGAGTCAAGAGAAGTCATACCGAATACACAATGTCACGCCAAGAGCTCACAACATCCTTCTGGTCGATGAGACAAAAAAGGCTCTTTCACCGAAATGAAACCATTATTCTATCGCTATAGCTTTTGATATCGGAGAGACATCATATAGATCAACTTTGATATACCGAAAGATATTCGATACACATTGTCGCCATGACAATTCATAACCTGTGCCGAAGGCCTTTGTCATTTTCAAGTCACCGTGACAATACATAGTCGAGGAGATGTTATATAGACTGCCCCTTGTTTTGCCAAAACATCCCGAGCTCACCCTAGATCGCCAAGAGAATTCACTTCTCATACTGACAAAGACCATTTGTATTCCATTGGCAAGACATAACAATGTTGGGGAGACCTCTCGCAGAATGCATGAGTCATACCGAAAGTCATCATTTCATCTGGTGTCGCTGAGACACTACCAAACTCTCATTGAAAGCCCCTCAAGACTTAGTCGCCAAGACTTGACGGGTTCACTATGACATTATATCGAAACATATGAGTCTTACCGAAATTTATTTCTTCATCAGCGGTCGACAAGACAATGCACATTCGATATAACATTTCTCCAAAGCAGTAACCTTATGCCGATAAGACATTGAGTGCATCGATCGGTGAGACAAGCAAACTTCGGAGAGACTATATACCGAAATCATTATGTTTGGCCGAAGCGAAACCCCAGATGATGTTCGGTAAGATAGAACCACTTAGCTGAGACCTATTCTGATACAACCAAGCTCTTGCCGATAGACTTCCATTCAACCTCCGATCGGTGAGACAAGGTAATTTTGCAGTGACCACATACCAACGGAAAAAGCTTATGCCGAAAGACCTTTTTGCTATCACCATAAGAAAAAGAGGAGTCTTGCCGATATGATCCTTTCGGTCACCATAACAAGGAGAATGTCATGCCGATATGTTCAAGGAGAATGATGGCAGATGATGACTTTGACCAAAGTCAATTTTTTTAAATGCAATGAGGCTTAAACCATTGAAAGTTCAATATTTAAGAATGAAGCCCAAAAGGGCATTACCACCTCAGATAAATGTGACAAGATACATGTCTTCACATTGAACTCAAGGCATCAGTACACAACACACTATATCTGAGACTGATCATCAAGGAGAACCAACTGAAAGAGATTTTGTTAGGTATATTGGCGGGACGCCAGATAACATCACCCCGATGCACCCCAACTCCACTTATATACATTATGCACTTGATAATCCATGGTTATATAGGGTCATCGGGGGAATGCAAACATTTGTTCCACTGATGTTCATGTATCACAATGATGTGCTTACTGTTGTTGACTCTGTCAATCTATCGAGGAGAGCGCCTTAGGAGTTAGACTAATAGGGTATTGTTACACCGATACTAGGTTATGAGCTGCTCTCATCAAGCCATCAATGGGGCTATAATGGGGGTTCCTCCGATGAGGCATTGTTAGGCCGATAGTGCTATTTTTTTTTTAGGGACAGGGAAATATTTATGGAGCCTCATACTATTATGGTCTCTTGCTTACTATTATGATTTTGATAGATTTTTTCCGAGGCAATGAACTGTTTGAAAAAATTCTTTGGTAGACATGTATGGAAAATGTGGTAGCATAGACAAGGCAGTGAATTGTTCGAAAAAATGCCTCAAAGAAATGTGGTCTCATAGAATGCCACTACAAGAAAATGTAATTAGTAGTTGCTCCTAGTTATTAGTTATGCAATGTGAAGTAATTGCATAACTACTTAGGTTGACTTTGTAAAAACTATATTGTAATTGAAATTTTGTCATCTATCAACATCTAGTTATTAGTTATGCAATGTGAAGTAATGCTTTGAGTTTGAAAGGTGTGCAATGCAATGTAATCAAAGATATGAATAAAAACTACATAAATCTATTTTTTACAATTCATTAGTTAAAATCTTTATTTTATTTGCTTTCTATATCTCTAGGCTATGGAAATGTCTTTCAATTTCAAAAAAAATAGTTTTTATCTCTTGTTCTACAATTTTTTACCTTTTTTTTTAAATCTAATTTTTTCCCCATTTTTGAATGCATGGGGTTATGTTTTAGAACTTTAATGCCACTATTTTTGTACATCCCAATGTATTTCACCTTCACCTTGCAGCAGTAGTAGTAGTGCTCTCATATTGGGTGCATGGTAATGTAATGTTTATATTTGTGGCCTTTGTATCTGATTAGCATGAAGCTAATAGTAACATTGTAAGCAGTGCAATGAGTGTTGGTTTTTTAGTAAATTAGATTGATCATTGCAATTATTTTAACACACACATGCAAGTACTATTTAAGTAAGTAATGGTTGTTTTATTATGCAAACAAGGGTAATCATTACCCATGTAATATAATGTGTTATTTTTTTCTTTTTGCAGAAATGTATTAATAAACTCAAAAAAGGGGATAAAGTTAGGGAGTCAACTTGAAAGGAACAAGAGATGCAAATGTAAACATTCTAAAGGTCACAAGTAACATACCCCTTGTTTATGAAGACAAAACAGATGAAGTTATCCGTCTGAAAGAGAAAGAGGGAACCTTCACATGATGGCCACTAAAATATTTATAGAAAATGACATAGTTGAACATGTTTATCATGTACTAGTTAATGTTAGACATCTTGGTTCACTGCTTTATGCAGTATTTTGAATGTGTTGTTTATGGATCTTAATTATCATGGTGTATTTGAAAGAGTTGGAAACTCTTAGAAAGCTTTGACATCTTGTAACTTTATTTGCATTAAATTTTTTTATTGTAGATTACCTTTATTTATCATGATGTTGAATCAATCTATTAATTCTAGCATGTTGTAACTTGTTTGTATATGTAATATTTTTATTTTCTTTTATATTTTAGTTTAAGTTTAATATTATGTTAGTTTTGCATTATAAAATTTATGATACTTAATAAATTATTCATTTTGTGACTATATTTACTACCAATTAATAGAAACCAATAAATAAAAATGACTAAGTATATGACTAAAGTAATGAATAAATTAATGACTAAAGTAATGACTAAAGTAATGACTAAATTAATTACTAAATATATGACTAAATATATGACTAAATTAATGACTAAAGTAATTACTAAATTAATGACAAAATTAATGAATAAATATATGACTAAATTAATAACTAAATATATGACTACCATGACTAAATAAATAACTAGATTAATGACTAAATCAATGACTAAATCAATGACTAAATCGATGACTAAAAATTAATGACTAAATAAATGACTAAAATAGTGTAGTCATAAATTTAGTGGTGTTATAAATGACTACAAATAAACCACTAATAGTCACGTGACTAAACATAGTCATTTATATACATTTTTTAGTAGTTTATTTAGTCATATATTGTTGTTTGTGTACTAGTGCATTGACATTTCAACCACCTATCCTTCTTTATCCAATACCCCATTAGATAGGGGATAAGATGGAAGAATGTGAGTAGATTAAATTTTCCAGAATGAGAAGGCTTTCGTGTTATAGGAGATTCTACTTGAATTAGATCAAGGGAGTAGATATTTTCATGGACGTTAGGGAGATTAAACTACACTATAATTTGTCCTCCTAGACAATTTTCTTGAGGCTGAGCAAAAGGATAATTGGGGGGAGTGACGAGTCTATTTATTTGTAGGTTTTTCGTTATCTTTATGCTACTTATCAAACATTCCTAAAGACAATTATTCCTACAAGATGCCATCCTTTATGTTTATTATAGATACCTTGAACTTGGTTAAAGTATATGGAAATGCAATTATAATATAATGATGTTGCTTGATTTATATGTGAATATGCATGGATTATAATTGATATGTGTTTAATCATGGTAGTTAGTATTGTGTATGTGTTTTATGAACTAACCCCTTGTAGCCTAAGAAGACACTGCAGCCCACAAAAACTGTTGTATGCAACCCACAACTAAAGGAGTTCCTAGACAATAAAGTAGGTGATGTTCCTGAATATATTGAACACAATAACTAAAACTTGGAGACTCCTAATGAAGACAATCGTGCATCATTATGGAAATAATAAAGTCATTAAAGAAGGAGAACATTATTATCATTAGGATTCTAGCATAACTGATCTTATGTTCCACATATCAGTTCTGTTATTTCAAAGTTCTAATCCTATTTTTATTCTTATTTATTTTTAGTTGTAGTTAGGATAGCGAAATCTTAATTACGATTTGATATCTAGGAGAGTTGTGTTCAAAGTAAACTCCCTCGTGCATGTATGTAGCTGATGGTTGAGTCTTTAGAATGAGGATTTGATTAGTTTTTAGTTGTGGATTTGGGTACGAAACACTTTTTTAGTTTTCAATTGTCATTTACACATACATGATAATTGTTCAAATATGGTTTTTCTGAATACAATCTTTGAGCAAGATTTCATCTGATATTCTAGATTGAGTAATGAATGATTTTAAGTTAATGTGATTGAGTTGATCTAAAGAATTAGATTTGGTTTAGTTTAGTGAGGAAAACCACCTAAGCAAGGGCCACTCAGGTACTACCCTTCACTATATTTATAGTTTTTATTTTTGTTAAGTAGTTACTTCATAATTGCATAATCAATCAAGATAGATTCTCATATCAAGCTATCTATAATTGTTCATTTTTATAATTGCATTCATTTAACTTATAGTACTCTAGAGTGTAGAATAGGTTTAGTTAATAGTTCCAATAAGTTTCAACACTTTATCTGTTAGCAGCAATTTAGTTATAGACTAAGTTGTAGGTCTCGTAGCCAAAGCAGTAGCTTTACTTCTTTCACTATTATGCGTTCTGATGATTTTCTAGTAAGTTTAATACCTTCACTAGAATAATTTAAGTAACCTCATGTACTTGAAAGCACATACAGTGCCAACACCATCAGAAGTCTACTAGCCCTAGTCGATAATCCACTAGTATAGAAACAACAATATATGACTGAAAAAATTACTAAAAATTGCTTATAAATGACTAAACATGGTCACTTGACCATTAGTAGTTTATTGCCAGTCATTTATAACATGGCCAAATTGATGACTAAATCATTTTTAGTCATTTATTAGTTGTTTTGATTGATCGATTTGGTAGTATATTTAGTTGTTGATTTAGTCATTGATTGATGTAATCTGGTCACTTATTTAGTCATTTTTTATTCACTGATATATTTAGTCGTTGATTTAGTCATTGATTGCTATAATATGGTCACTTATTTAGTCATTTTTATTCACTAATTTCTGTCCATTGGTAGTGTATTTAGTCATTAATTTTAATCATCATTTTGATCAATTTGGTAGTATATTTAGTCATATTTATTCACTGTTCACTGATTTCTGTCAATTGGTAGTATATTTAGTCAATTTGATTATTAATTGATATCAATTAGTAGTATATTTAGTCATTTTAATTGACTAATATTTCAGGATTTAAAAATAAAACATAGAAATACACATCAATCATCAATTTCACACAATAAGATAGCCATTGAGAAGGAAAAATCAGTGAACTTTATTAATAAAAGAAAGGTGTTCTAGTTATAGCTTAGAAATAGAGTATTACAATTTTTATTTTCAGTCACAAGACTAAAAATTTGAGTTACAATATTGCACAAAAATGACAACAAGAAAGAAACTTCTCCAAAAAAATTTTACAATGATGGAAGCACATGCTTGGAGCCCTTTAATGCGAGCACATGTTCCTTTCATCTCTTAAAACTTCCACAACATGGGAAATCTTCCTAGAGCAAGTTGTAATGTGTAGAATCCAAGGAGAGTGTTGATTGTGTCTCATATATGAAGCTATCTCCTTCAATGCAGTCAATAATAACCCAACTAGAATCTTTCCTCCTTTATATGTAACATACCATCTGATATGAGCAACAGGGTCTACCTTTTCCACCATGAATAAAGATGTACCTCAATACAACCAACAAAATTACTCTTAGTCTCAATTCAGAAAGAATAAAAGTGCATTGTATATTAGAAGTTTACAAAAGTAAGTCCAAACACAATAGATAGATAAATCAATTAAAAATATGTAGGAGACAGATCACATCCACAAACATGGGAGAGATATGCAAAATTGGAGAAATTGGCTTGGAAAATGAAGGCAGTAGAGTATTTCTAGATTCAAGACTTTTACTTAATGTTGTGGAATAGAAGAAAAAAGAATCATTTAACTGCCACCATAATGAAAAGTTAGCAATTGCATTTGGTTTGTTAAACAAAGCCCCTGGTACAACTATTAGAGTTGTTAAGAACCTTCAAGTATGTTCTGATTTTCACATTGCATCTAAATTCATCTCCAAGATTGTTGCAAGAGAAATTTTTCTAAGAGACGTGAACCATTTCCATCATTTTAAACAAGGACAATGTTCTTGTGGAGAATATTGGTGATGCTAAATGAAATAATCTAAAAAATAGGCTTGCACTATAGTAATGTGTACTACATTAGATATCTAGTAATAACAAAGGGACATCCATCAAAGCATAACAACAGGGACTTTTTTGGCATATGTTGTAGTTACAAGTGCCCTACTAGACATACATGAAAATGTGGAAGCATAGACAAGGCAAGCAAACTATTTAAAAAAATTCCTCAAAGAAATGTGATATCATGGAATGTCATGATTGAAGGATATGTTCAAAATTGTTTTTTTTTGAAAAGTCCTTAGTAGAATTTAGTCATTTTTAGTTATCGTGACTAAAAATTTTAGTCACGTAGTCATTGATTTAGTCATTTATAGCTATGTTGTAAAAAAATGAGTAGAATTTAGTCATTTTTAGTTGTCGTGACTAAAAGTTTTAGTCACATAGTCCTTTATTTTCCAAATTCTACTAGTGATCTAATGAAAGTATTTTCAATTTCAAGTGGACTGTTCAACTGGGTTTTCCCTAGAATTAAGTGATTACCACCAATTTTATTAGGCATTAGAAGGACTCTATAGAGATCACATGAATCAATTATATCAATCAAAGGATGTAAATACAAGATTGCATACATAGAAAAAGTTTTTGTGATAAAATATGCAAAAATCATAGATTATATCAAATAGAACAAGCTTATTTAATTATTTTAAAAATCAATTAGTAACATGTGGATCAATGATTGTAAAAGAAATTAAGCCACTTTTGTTCAGCTTGCTAAGATCCTATTCAAGATTAGTAGTACTTCTAAGCACTTAATCTAAGTTGGGATTGTAGAAAGTAGTACCAACACCAATTCAAGAGGAATTCAAAAGGACATTGAATTTACTATTGAGACTCCTACAACTTTGATTTTAGTGGTATAAGGGAAATGAAAATAATCCAATAGCAAAGACACAAAGAAAGAGAAAAAGAAAGGAAAGTGTTTTTATTATGCCTCTTGGAACATTTCAAGGACTTTCCAAAATGGTTAACATGGTTTGAAGAGGTGAATAAAAGAAATAAAATTGAAGGTAATTTTATTTAAATTAGTGACTAATATAATTTATTTATAGTCAATAAATCCACCAAACTTGATACATCAAAATGTTGGTACTTGGATTGAGGGGGATTCAACTTATTCCATTAGAGAGAAGTTGGATCCTAACATAAAAAGAAGGTCTAAAAGGAAATAATACCATTCTTAGAGTTAACAAAAAGAATGCGATTATGGAAGTGGATAATATCACTTTTCACATGCCCAATGGTGTATGTTTGAGAAGATAAATTACCAACACATGATGAAAGATCTAATTCAATATTTGGGCATCATGGATTCAAAGATGTAAATGTGCATTTAATTGAAGAATTAAAAAGGAACATTATGTAGGGGCTTTGAATATTCATTTACCAATGAACTTGGGAACATTTGAATGATATAATTTGTGAACAACATAGATTTTATTTCTCAAATCAAAGGGCAACAAGAGCTAAGGAGCAAATGGAATTGATACATTTAGAGATTTGTGGAACAATTCAATAATTAGGTGCAAATTATTTCATTACCTTTAATGATGATTTATGTAGGATGGATTTTGTTTACTTTCTTAAGAATAAGCCAAAATCATTGGAAATGTTTAAAATATTAAAAAAATACTTGATATATATTTTGAAATGATTATATGTGATATTGGGGGTGAAGATACCTCTAATTTATTCAAACTATTTTGTGTAAAGGATCAAGTTAGATTCAATTGATTTGTTAGGATAGGTGACATTATAATTGTTATTTTAAGTTGATTTATGTGTCTCCACATTCTTTGGAAAGTGTTCTAGGGGACATGAGGGACAAAATATTTATTATTTATTTTCCTATGATAAATTGTAACTGCATTCAAAGAGGTGGACCCTTTACGGTTGTAGTTACAAAGTATTTTGGGAGGATATTCCTCTTGGGTGTCCAACTTTGTGAGTGGGGACCACTTTGGTGTGCATGTCCTTGCATGTTATTTTCATTTTTTTAATGCTCTTGCAATATGGTTGGGTGCCTAGGTTTTCTTGTCGGTGCATGCTCTTGCATGCAACCGTCGAAGCTGTTGGAGAGTTATGGAGCATTTGGGTTTGACCAATTCTAATTGGCTATGGGTTAGGCACCCATATGAAGACAAGGAGATAATTTAATATTTTATGCCATGTTTATGGGTTGGGGGTGTGGGTTTTTCTAGGTGGCTTTTCTTGTTTTTTGGGGATACCATTTGTGGTATAATCTCCCACAAACTTCTATATTTTGGAGCCTTGAGATGGTGGTTTGTAAGAGTTTGTTTGTAGGTTTTCAGAGTGATGAAGTGCTACTAGATTATAGAGAGTATTGTTGTATTAGTGTACTTCCTTGAAGATTAATACAAACATTGGATCTCTTTGGATGTGGATTTTTTTCCTGCAAAGGTTTCTCCATGTATATCTTGTGTCACTTGTGTTGATGACTTGTGGCATTGCATTTTTTTTTCATTGTTCATGTAATTGTCAATCACATAATCTTTATATGGTAATATTGAACATGTAATTTGATATTTTCAACCACTTTAATAAGTTCATATTGTTCCAATTTATACCTTGATCTCCAACATTTGGTATCAAAGCTAATGGTTATGTTAAGAGAGGGACGCCTTTCTTTTGAGTGTTGAAGGTTTTTGGGTTGCAGTGGGAGCTTTTGCATTGTGGGTTTTGTAGATTTGTGAAGAAGATTGAAAACCATGGATTCTACCTCCTATTTAAATATTGAGAAATTCAATGACACTAGTTACAAGATGTGGAAATTGAAGATAGACAATCTCCTTGAAGAGAGATCAGTGGTTGGTAGTTTAAAGTGAAAATAAACTAGAATCAATATCTCATGAAGATTGGAATAAAATAGACAAGAAGGAAAGAGGAACCATTTGGTTGTGTCTTGCATATTTCATCCTCTTGAATGTTTTAGAAGAATCTACCGCAAACAATTTGTGGAAGAGGATAAGTGATATTTACCAAACCAAAATTTTAACTAATAATTTGTATCTCAAAAGATGCTTGTATTATTTGAAAATGAAAGATGGTGATTGTTGGTTATTTTTAAAAGACTAAATTGATCTCTAGAAATACCTATGGACTTTTCCATTTCCAGTTATCAGTACCTCTAAAGGGATTGGCCAACGAACGAATAGAAGTTGCAAGACTTCTATTCCTACTCTTTGGGCTCTGTGAAACTTGAGAAGGTGATTCCACAATGTATACTTAGACACTTCACACAATTACAACCAAATACATTTCCAATAGCAAATATCTCTCATAAAACCATTCAATAATATGCATCAAATAAGTTGGTAGCTTATTAATCAATGTCATATATATTGCACATGAGAGGATGGAAATTTAACACAAAACAAAAATAGTATCCACTTGAGATTTTATGATTTAAAATTTGAGTAGCTAATGAATCAACACCGGAAAATGAACCATAAATACTCTACATGAACCACTGTCTTTATTCCAAGCATAAAGTCAATATCATTCTATGTGACCTAATAACAATTTAAAAAATAGCACCTATAACCTCAAGAAACCTTGCATTACAATATTTCTCTATGACGTTCATGATTATTACTACTTACAACCATCCTAGCACCCAATTCTTATAAGCTATTAATCTCACCCAAGAATTTACATCAATTCATTGAATCAATAAGAAAGCATGAAACTAAACATCTACCATGAAATGATAGAGACAAATGAAAGAAATCCTGGATTGCTTTCACTCATAACTTATAGAACACATAAAAGGAGAGACAATAGCCATGAAACTGATATTACTTTGTATTATAAATTCTCTATTGCTATCAAACTTACATGCATAAATATGAAATCCAAAAGAAACTTAAAATAAAAAATCTTAAAAACTTGCTTCGTATTGTCTTGACAATTTGACAGTGTTAACTCAAAATTTTCAACTAACTCCTCCTTCTGGCCTTGAATTCCTTCTTATAGAGATGAAGGAGAAAAACAAGCTTCAGGATAGAAATCACACATGTCAAGATTTCATTGGACCGCTGCAACAATATTCTATTTTCAGTTACACTCGAGTCTTCGAGTGAAGCAAATAAACATGAGGCAAAATTGACCTCAACTCATTGTAGAAAATAGGTCCCACCTTCAAAGACATCATTAGTTTGTTACAACAGTTTCAAGATATTCTCCGTGCACTCAAAAAATGCTAACCGTGGGAAAGCCAAAACAACAAAACTTACAAAGCAAGACAAGGAAAGTAGACAAAAGTCAAAATTCACTTATCCACATTAGCACTACGTGCTATCCATTTCAAATTGAGGAGAGAATAATATTTTACCATATTTTATTAAAATCCTAATCTGTATTGTATTCAAGCTATGTGTTATTCTTCTCCCATCCATTATTCATTTTACTCATTAATCCTTATACAGATTCATTCTGTGTATTTCTCCAACCAAGTGTTATATTCTTCCTCAATGGGCCATTTTACATTCAACAAATCCTACACCTTAGTAATGTACTGATAATATATGGCATCAATTAAAATACTGGCCTCTTTAACAAATATGTCCATCTTTGTTTCAATTTCCACCATTATATTCATATTTTAATTGAGCAAGATGTATCAGTGACAGTCAAGGTAATCATAGCTGCTACAAGCATTCCTCCCAAATCTTTCTTCTAGGTGTCAAATGGATGTAATTCACCTTTTGAACTCAATATCTAAGGAATACCACTTTCCTCCATCTCTTTGAATATCTTCAGTTTAATCTAGAGATGTATACCTAACTTTCCATGGAAAGTAGTTATCTCATTTATTGAGTCAATGATTTGCAAAATGTTAGGAATATTGGTAGGTACCTTGGGGTCCTCGCTCATTTTGGGCATCATTTTCTTCAAAGTAGTTACCCTAGTAATCCAATTATTCCATTCATTCCTAAAGGCCTCTCGTACTTGAAAATACTTGGTATTTTCCTCATGAATATTCTTATAAGTGGCCCAAATATCATCGGCCTTGTGGACCAACTTGGTCACCCTATGCTTCAGTACATCCTCAAAAATTTGATTTTTCACCTTGATTGTTTCAAGTTTGGCCTGCTTGACATTTTCCTTCTCAGCAGTCAACTTACCTTTCAAATCATCAATTCTCAAGGCCAAAGTCTCCCTATCCTGTGTAGAAAAATAAAATGAAGAATAGGATGGCTAAGTTATTGTCTTATGAGTAGCCTAAACAATGGCTCTCATCTTATTTAGCTCATCCAAGGCCTTATTGTACTCCTTAACCAAAGAATCATTTTTTTTTTAGAAATATGTGCAATATCCACACTAAGCATTGCAACATGGGTAGTTAACTCAACTACCTGGATAGGAGTTACGTCAGTAGCTATTTTGACCACCAAAGAACCAGTAACTTTTTCAATAGGTATATCAACATCATGTTTGACAGTATTAGGTGCCATAGACAAAATTGCAAGAGTATGCAACTTTGGACTATATCCAAAACCAAACACTTTATCCTTAAATCAATCTTCAAATAATAAAGCTTGAGGGTCTCTTCTCACTGCATCATATGCTATGGAAATAGTGATAGTACATCCTGGCAATAACATGATTCCACTATCCTTGAAAAAATTTCTAGCCTCAATGGGAGTAATAGCTGCAATCTTAGCCCTAATTTTCTCCTCCTCTGCTTTCTTAGCTTCCTCCTGATGAGAATTTTCAACATTAGCTCGGGCTAATTCAAGTCTCTCCTTTATCTCCTTACTCCACTATTGAATCATAAACTCTTGAAAATTCCTTGGTCTGCACAAATTTATCATCAACTAGAAATTCATCACACTCCCTAATCCTGGGATCATCATCACTTTCTCTTTCATACTACCATTTGAACTATGAGTTTCTTCAATATGAGGAGGAAATTTCTGCTCCACCTCCTCATTCCTTGGCACATGTTCTACCATTTTTTCCTCTTTGACTTCTTGAACATCTACAGGCTACTCTAGGATGTCCATAGCCTGTTGTTGTCATTGTTGTTCCAGGAGAACTTGCACTTTATCAATAGCCTCCTTTACCTTTACCTTAAACTCACCAAACTGATAATCCTTAGCTTAGTGAAGGATCTTTCCAAGGGTTTTGCAATTAAACTATATGGACTTATGTAAAACAAAATCCTTTTCATGATACTTTCCTCAATGTTCATTATAGTTGTCCATTCTTTTTTCCTGGTCATGAAAACCTCATCACTTATTAGATTTGTTAGTACATCATCTTTATATAAGAATTCATGACGTATGATGCCTAATTTTTTTTTCTTCTTCCTACCGCAAACCCCTCTAGATCAAAAACTTTGATCTCATCAACAGGAATTCTGAGATTATTTACCATGATGCCAAAAATTTCATACCCCTCAGGGGCAGTGACTGTGAAGTAAGCAAAAGCACATTGGGGATTGACCACAGTACCTTTCTTGGGATTTCTAAACATCTCATAATCCATGACATCAATTTTCCACATGAGCTCCATAAAATCCAATCTTTCTGAGACATACAAGGGTAGACAATGAGGTGCCACTTTAGCTCCATAGACTCTGATCAAAGTATATTCAGAATGTAAAAACTAATCTGCCTAGTTATGTGTGGATTTTGATCGTAGTAAATCTTTTGGGTGTATGATGATACTTCTAATCTTTGGAGAAATCCTTAATATAGGTGCCACACCTAATGTTTCTAAGATACCACATCTTACAATATTAGCAAACAAGATATAATTGAAATTGGAGCAATCCTAATCCCAAATGTATGTCCACATCTGTACCAGTAGAACATTATTTTCATTGTCCCTAAATCTCAGATCTAATTTTATTTTCCATTCATAATCACCCTCCCATAAGAGTATATGAATCAACAAAGAGTAATGGGGAAAAAATAAAGGGAGCACCTCCTTTTTCAGATTGAGGAAATCCTCATGTATCTGTTCAACAAAAAAGTTGGCATAATCAAAACTAGTATTCTGATTATGAACTTGTATTTCCACCACCATCACCAATAAATCAGGGGATATCCTAACCTCAAAGTCCTGAGCCAGTACTTTATTTAAGCAATAATAAGTGTTTTTGAAGTAATCCTCAAATTCTTCACTCAAAAGGCTCAACATCCTTAGTAGTGAATTTTTCCTTGCTCCTTCTGTGTCACACAAGCAGTCTTTCTTTGTATGCATATTTTCTCTTCTCATACTCAACATACAACTCAAAATGCCTAAACTTTACAATATAATTAGAATTTAACCCAATTACATCTATCATCTTATCCTTTGTTAACTCCAAAATTATATCACCATTTTCACTTTTGATTGTCTTGTCAGTAGGGTTATAGTGCCTAGCTAGTTCCATCATTAATTCCACCTCTACAAACACATTCGGGACCACCAACTTTCCAAGGTTCAACCCCCATAAATAACATGTGGCCTTGCTAGAATTTTTCCTATTGAAAGTATACCAGAAAAATTGCCATCTTCTCTGAGGCTAGGGTTTTTCACCAATTTCACAAGCACTATCATTTAACCTAGTGGTCATGACAACTTGACTTGTAGTTCGTTTACCAATTCATGACCCTCCTTCCTTTATGTCTCTAGAGGCCTCTTGCATAAATTTTTCTATTTCTTTCTTTGCACTTCTAGACCTTGTGGACATTGTAGGAGTACTTGGTGAAGGGTTGGACACTATCAGTGGCTTAGACTTAAACTTAGCTGAAACATCTTGAATTTTAAGTCGTTTAACCCTCTTCTATTTTGGTTTTCTCTCTAGTCTAATTCTTGATTCACTGGGCTCTGAATCACTCATGTTTGTAATGTAATAGAACTAAGGTTTACAATTTCTTATAATCAAAAGAAACCCTTAACAATTATGAGAGCACAAAGCACTGCTATTGAATAGGATACTTTCCTCAAAATCTATCCAGTGCTTAATCACCCAATTGAAGCTATCAGTAGTGAAAAAATAGACAATTCCCCAATTTCTTATTAGCTTTCTAAGGTATTCACCTCAATATTTCAACTAGAAGGAGATATCAGTTTTGCTTACTCAAATGAATGCTATTCCACATTTGTTACTGGTAATTTTTTAAGCTTCCCTCATTTTTTTCAGCTCCTAGTATCCCTTCTAATAGCCAATGAGTCCAAGTGCATGATCAACTAGGTATCTACTTTCTTTTACGGCCAAGAGAGAGGCATGCCACCATTAATGCTTGATAGTAAGTTCACGCGAGCAAAATAACAATTAGCCATTTGGGTTTAAACCTTCATCGTTGATCATTCAACTTTAAAACTATATCAATGGTTATTAGTTCATCTCGCCACCTCACTCTTTTCTTTACGTGAAGTTCTCAGGATTCCACCACATTGCCTCTTCATGTAGTAGTTGTCACTTAGTTCTAATATATCTCATCCTTGTCCAACTCCATCAACGATGTAAGTGTTTTATGTGATGAAATATTAGCCCTTGGATCTATGGCCTATCCTTTCATCACATTCATTTCCATCGCTCCTCGCTAATCTAATTTCACATCTAGGCTCCTATCAGTGACAAGAAGTATAGTGAAGGCATCAAATCTAGACACTTACACCTACATGAAAATAAATGGCACAAAAGGAATCATAGATAATATGTACTCAGATTAGCGAAATAAACTTTTAAAATAAGGAACTCTATCACTCATCACCAATCAAGGTTGAAGGCTTTGGAATGGATCAACAATGAATGATAGAAAACATCAGGCCATCGCTCATCGCTAATTCTCCTCATATGGTTTGCAAGCAATTAGTGATGAGAGATCATCATAGTGCCATTACATATCACATATCGCTAATATAGAACTTAGCACTTAAAATAAATCCATGAGATTTGATATAAAGGAAACCCATCCCATTGCTCATCGTTGATATGAATTTATTATTTCATAACATATCTGCGATAGGTCATAAGATCATAAGGCTGGAGGGAATTGTTTATCGCTATTACAACATTGAAGGATCAAAATTTATTGGTGATAAGAGACCCCTGATTAATACAAAGGAAATCGCTCATCACACATTCACTTTAAGAGTTCCACAACTATTCGCAATGAGTGATATAAAAAAGATACCACCTCATTGCTTATCGCCGATTTGGAACATACACTTCAAAAGTAATAAGCAATGAGCGATAAAGATAAAGGCCAACATAACTTAAGTGAAAATATTTAGGAACATGCTCATAAGTTGTTTTAAATGGGGGGACCCTCTAGGATGATATGATAGAAAGGACTCAAAAACACCTAAGCCATTTTAATGCAAAGGATGTAAAGTCCAAACATGCCTTTAACTTAACCTTGTAAAAATTAGGATTCCTGGACTTAGGATTGGGGAACCAGTTACCAGATGATAATGATAGACACAAGAATTTTTAAGATGATTGGAAATGGGAAATAGGGAGTCAAAAACAAAATAGAACATTATGAACATTTATGAAAGATGAATCCTAAACCCTCATAAATCAGTCCTATGTCCAAATGTGACAAGGGTTTAAGATGGAACAAAAGTTTTTATCAAGTTCCATCAGTGATTCTATTGCAGAAAATTTAAATGACTTTAATATGATTATAGGTCAACTTGCATTTCTAGATGTTAAGATAGAAGAAGAAGAAAAATTTATTTTTATACTTTGTTCTTTACCCGAATTTTCAAAAAATCTAATTGTTTCCATAAGTGGTGGTGGTACAAAACTGGAGATGGATAGTCTCATTGCAATAATTATTTTGGAAGATATGAGGAGAAATTCCATGAATGCATGCTCCCAAGATGTCTTTCATGTGTGAGTAAGGTCCAAAGAAAAGGGCCTAAAGGGGACAAAAAGAGAGAAATCAAAAGGACATTCTAAAACCCCTAGGAAGAGTAAAGTGTTGGAATTGTGGTAAGAGAGAGCATGTGAAGGAGTGTAGAAATAAGAAAAATTTGGTTTGGATACTTCCACAGAAAATTCATCTAAACATGATGATTTTTATGCTTTGTTTATTTCTACTAACACTATTAGTGATGATTCTTGGCTATTGATTCAAGTTGCTCCTACCATATGACTCCTCACAAGGAGTAGTTTACTTCATATTTAGCTTATGATTTGGAAGTAGTTTTCCTTGGTGATAACAACATGAAGATGATTGTTGGTAAAGGAAAGGTAAAGTAAATTTTTAGTGATGGGAGGTTTAAAACCCTTGATCATGTTTCACATATATTCTAGGACTTGAAAGAAATTTACTTTTAGTATCCAAGTTGAATGATTCTAAAATGCATGTGACATTTGACAAGTTTGGTTGTAGGTTGGTAAGAGGGAGTTTGGTTATTGCTAAGGGATCTCAGATAGGGACTTTATTTAGGCTTAGTGTCTCCACTTTTTGTAACTATGGTAATGTAACTGGAACTGAAAAATGCATGTATGTTGTGTCATCATAGTTGGTCACATAAGTGAAAAGGGTCTTAAGACCATTTTGAATAAATAGTTGGTTGATGGTATTTCTAATTATTTTGTTGGTAAAAAAGATTTTTGTGAGCATTGTGTGTTCGGTAAACATAATAGACCATCATTTCCTAATGGGACTAATACAGCTAAGAAATTATTAGAGATCATTCATTCAGATGTGTTTGGACCAGTGGATGTTGACTCTTTCGGAAAATACCGTTATTATGTTACTTTCATTGATGATGTGTCAAGATACACTTGGATTTAATTTATGCATGCAAAATCTAAGTTTTTCACTAATTTTTAGGAATTTAAAGCCTTAGTTGAGAAGAAAACAAATTATAAGATAAGGGGTTGATATTTGACAGTGAGGGTGAATATTGTTCTAGGGAATTTGATGAGTTTTGTAGGCATGCAAGTATTGTTCAGAAAAAGACTACTCCTTATACACCTCAAAAAAATGGGGTAGCAGAAAGAATGAACCAAACCTTAATGGAAAGAGATAGGAGCATGTTGAGTGGTGCTAAGCTTGATAGATTCTTTTAGGAAAAATCTATAGGTATTGCATGTTATTTGGTTAATACATCTCCTTGTTCAACTCTTGTTGATAAAACTCCTTATGAAGTGTGGATAGGTAGAAATCCTTTTGTTTCACATTTAAGGGTCTTTGGTTGCGAGGATTTTGTTCATGTGCCTCAAGAGAAGCATTCTAAGTTGGATCTAAATGCATAAAAATTCATCTTTTTTGGTTATGGTGAGAATGTAAAAGGTTATAAGATTTGGAATCCAATAACCCGTAAAATGGTTTTCTCTAGAGATGTGATTTTCATGGAGTTTATAGCTTACTTAGGTGAAGAACAATCAGAGAAGAAAGATAAGACAAAAATAGTGCACTTTGAGACACATATTGAAAATAATGAAGATGCACATTTGGAAGAACAATTAGATGGATTAGTAGATGGAGAGAAAAAGAGGGTTCGAATGATGTGCAGGATGAGCATGTAGAAGAAGAAGAGTAGCAAGAACCCCTTACTCCTACCTTGAGAAGATCCACAAGGAAAAAAAATCCATTTGATAGGTATAGCCCATCCAATTTATGTTGTGTATTTTCTTTGTTGAGTACTAATGATGAACCTAGATCCTACAAGGAGGCTCTTTCTTCAAAAGAGAGTGATTCTTAGATGTAGACCATGTAGGAGGAGATGATGGCTTTGGATAGTTGTGATACCTGGGATCTTGTGAGTTTTCCCAAAGGAAGGAAGCCCATTGGTTGCAAGTGGTTATTTAAAAATAAATTTGGATTAGATGGTCGGTTAGAGTGGTACAAGGTCAAATTGGTCGCCAGGGGCTACTCCCAAAGAGAGGGAGTTGATTTCAGTGAAATTTTCTCTTTTGTTGCTAATTTAACATCTAATAGATTCCTATTATCTATTGTTGTTTCTTATGATTTTGAAATAGAGCAAATGGATGTTAAAACTACTTTCTTGCATGTGTATCTTGAGGAAGAGATTTATATGCAACAACCTAACAATTTTTTTGTGAAAGGAAAAGAACACTTGGTTTTTAGGTTAAAGATATCTTTATATGGTTTGAAATAGTCACCCAGGATGTGGTACCTGAAGTTTGATTCCTTTGCATTGAAGTTTTATTTTTTAGGAGCAATGAGGATCATTGTGTTTACATTAAGGTTATTGATGATCAAATACTAATCATTGTCTTGTATGTTGATGACATGTTCATTGGTACTCGTAATGTGATGATTAGGGATCTTAAAACTCAACTTTCTGGCACACTTGATATGAAGAATTTGGGCACTGCAAAATATATTATTGGAATGGAGATCAGTAGAGATCGAGTTCATAGAAATCTTTGGTTAAGTCAGAGTAAGTATGTTGATACCATTTTGTAGAGGTTTAATATGCATGATTGTAAACTACTAAATATTCCATTTTTGGTTCATACTCGGGTGGTCTCACAACACGCCCTATTTCACTCTTCAACAAAATGTGGACCCCTCTTTTATGTTTCCTTTCTTTCCCTTTTCTTTTACTTGCTTTGGTGTGTTGCTTTTGGAGGAAATCATAAAATTTAGAGTTTTAATCCAACTATTTTGACCCCCGCTTAAGTTCTCACTTTGTCAGAATGGTGTTGGAATTGTGTGCCTCAATCCCACAGGCTGAAACTTCTTGTGAGAAATTTCGGTGAGACTGAGGAGAAGTCTGGCCGACCTACTAGTAGATCCTAAACTATTGTTGTGACTTCCTAAATGTCTTGGCGATCGGCATCTGAAACCTTCGGCATAACCTTGGACTGTCGGAATGATGTCTCAGCGACAATAGGAATTCTTTTCGATATCGGCGTGACTTTTGGTATGTCCAGCCGATGTGGTAATCAGCATGACTTGCGCCTATTGATATAAAGTCTTGGCTACTGGGAGATGTCTGGCCGATAGGTTGGTTCCTAGCAAATGTCGGGGAGACTTATGGTGACTGATGTTTTCAGGGAGACCCTTGGCCGAGGGGCTTGCTTTCGTGTGATGTCTCACTGATAGTGGTAAGTCTCGCCGATGAGTATAGTTGGAGTCATCGAGGTAACGAAAGGGGTTCGCTATGACCTCTTGGCGACAGCGGTAAGTCTGGCCGAGAAAGCCACATGTAATCGGATGTTTTCGATGAGACTCCTAGCGAATGGAGTCATCAGAGAAACACAAGGACTTCGGTATGAAGTCTCAGCGAATGTGGAATGTCTGGCCAATGGTTGGACTCTTCGATATGACTTGAAGGCATCAGTATGATGTCTTGGCGAAGAGGGATTATCTTTCCGATGGGAATCCTGATGTCGGTATAATGTCTCAGCGATAGTGGAAAGTCTTTCCGACTGGGATGTTTCGGTATAACATGAAGAGCTCGGTGTGATGTCTTGGCGAAAGATGATTGTCTCACCGAATGGAATTATATTGTCGATGTGACTTGAAGACTTCGGTGTAATGTCTGGGTGAAGAGCAATAGTCTTGTCGTCTGATGAACTCTTCAGAATACCTTGTGATCTTCGGTGTGATGTCTTGGCGACACGACGATGTCTTAGCGATAGCTTTCTAGACTCGATGTAACCTCTTGCCGATAGTGAAGACTCTTGGCGATAATGACGATATGGGCTCTGTGGCATTGGGGAGACACGGTTAATGTCTCACCAACATGTGACACAGGTTGAATTCCTTTTGACCGAGTGAAGAATGTTCGACGTGGTGCGATTTGGAAAAATCAAAGAAAGTAGGATGTGAACCATTTGCTGAACCATTTCTATGTGGAAGTTGGAAAACTAAAACACGAGGAAGTGGAAACATCTAATGATGTTGGGTTGGATGATTCATTAGTTCTGATCCGACAGTTGGAAAAGAACGATTTCATAGAGCCTGCAGAGAACAAATGTATATACGTATGCATTGGATGTTCTGAAGGTGTGTGCTAATAAGCCAAGATTCTAAGAGCCAAAGAGAAGAAGAGAGAGAGTCAAGTGGCTGGCTAAAAGGCCAAGGCCATGAGGCCGAAGCAGAGGCAGGGTTATGCTATCAAACTCTCTCCTGTGTACTGAGTGATCAGTGGCTACCAGCTGTATCCAGAATGAACAAGATGTAATCTCTGAAAAGGCTATGAGCCTGAAATTTTATTGTAACCGTTTGTTGCTGAATAATACAATGGCTCGATCTTTGGAGTGTGGGGTTTTTTATCTGAAAGGATTTTCCCCACATAAATCTTTGTGTTCTATTGTTTATCTCATCTTTCATTTCTGTATTGATTCTGTTAGAGAATCTGTTAATGCGTGTTGTTGAATTTACATGTATTTTTCTCAGAAGGATCAATGTGGGAAATAAACTGTGTCTATTTCCACTTTAGGACATAGTTGTACATGTCTTTGAGGCAACCTAATCGAAATGAAAGTTACCAAAGGCACTACTGTTCTTAGAGATTTCTCTCAAATGCACCAAATTTTTCCTTTCAATTGGTATCAGAGCCTTCGTCTGGTTGTTGGATCTGGATATTTCTCTTGTGAAGATTTCTAAGCTTGATGGGCTGGAAGAAATTTGGAGGAATGGACTAATGTATTGATCCTTTGATGAGTGGAAGCCTTGTGGTATTCTAAGACAACATGCAACTTGAAGGATGGTCAAGATGGAAAAGGGAGTTGGTCATGTTGTGATCTGTGTCTCCTGGCTGGTAGCGGTATAACCTTGGAGTATGAGGTGGATTTCTTTGCTTTGTGGTTGTGTAGCAGTAAATCTTTCACATTGGGCATTTGTGTGTCAGGCTCTTGGGTGATATGGAGAAGCCTAGGTTGTTTCTTAGTCATGGAAGAGAGTGCTTATGGTAGGTGGTGGTTCCTGGTGTTGGAAGGCACTGTTTCCTATTAACCTCGAATGCTTGAAGGCTATGGAGTTAATCATTAGATGATTTGCAAGCTTCTGAAATAGCCTTTCTCTCTTTCTCGGATGCATGTACATGTTGGTGGTTTTAGAGTTGGTCTGAAAGGGACCTGGATTCTCCTGAACTATTTTTTTCCTTTCTAAGGATGTTTTGTACTTGCATGGCCCTGTGATTTTGTAGATTTTACATGGTTAAGCAAAACTTGTGACCATGTGGAGTTGCTGTTAAGCTATTGTCTAGATACTAGCCTTTTGGGGTGTTGCTGGATGAGATAGTTGCAGTTCTGCATGCATGCTTGGTGCATGGTTTGAGGAAGTATGATTTCTTCTCTGCATGGGAGTGTTAGTACGTGATTTTTCACTCAACATTCTTGTGGTGGTGCTTGTGGGTTCCTTGATTATGGTGCTCATTGTGGACATGATTGGAAAATCAAATTTGGCATGATCTAGTGTTTGAGTCATGTTGTCTACGTGGTTATTCTCTTTGAGATCTCAGTTTTTCATTTCCAATGCAATGATGGGTTTGCACGTTTCTGTTGAATGGATCTATGGGTTGTGCAATGTTGTGGGTTGTCTTTACCTACATGTTTGTTGTGAGACAACTCAGAAGTGGACTGTCTATATCCATGAGGTTGATTCATTGTTGGTGCAAACTTGTTAGTTGGCCTTGTCTGTGGTCACTTGTGCATTGGTGTGGTGCTTTGAGATGAGAGGATGGATACTATTGAGTACATGTATAGTCAGTTATGGGAACCTGTAGCAGGTAGTCATGATGCCTGGAGAGCTCAGGTGTCACGTTTCAGTGAGAGCTCTAGCAGTGACTGTGGATTCATCACGTGGTGGTGAATGGTCTTCTTTAGTGTTGTAGATGTTTCTTGGGAGAGCTCTTTGATCCTGTTGTTGCAGAAGGGTTCTTTAGCATTTTCATGCACATTACTTGAAGATGTGCAACATCTTGGAACTATGGAAGATGCTTGGAGTCTTTGGCTGAGGTGTTGGTGGTGCTTGACAGGTGATGTTTTTTTTTTTAGTCTATTTGTTGTATGTCATGGTATACTCTTGCTTGTGCACTAGATTTTTGGCATTGTGCATTGTACTTGAGACAATGGTGAGGTCACCTGAAGCATGGTATCTCCTAAGGGGATATGTAGATCATGGTGTCATGATAAGTTCCTGATTCAGATGATTGGAGCTTTAACAGTGGTCTGGTAATTATTTATGTATTGGGTGCTTTGATTATTTGCTTGATACTTCGTGATAGTGCAGTAATGCAATTGGAGTTTAGCATGAGATGATCGGTTGCTAGTACTCATGGATACATGAAGAATAAGGTGAGGCTTTTTTTCTCTTATGAGAAGAGTGTTGTTGATTGGTATTCTTGATGAAGTTTTTTAGCAAAAAGTCCAAGAAGCCTACACCTTGGTTGAACATGAGTTCAATAAGAGACCTATGAGAAGATTTCTCTTGGATTAGTCATGATGATTAGTATATCTTGAAGAAGTATTCTCGTTCCCACTCTTGGTCTACTCGGCAGGTTGTCTGAAAGGTATTTGGCCCATTATATTTTTCAGATATGTTTTATTAAGTTCACTTTCATGATATGGATCTTGAATTGTTGTCTAATGTTTCTAGAGGATTCATAGTGGAAGTTGTATAGTTTTGTTTTATCTCCTTGTTACTAATGAGAATTGGTAGGAGATGATGTTTGGGCTGATTTCCTGAAATGGGGAATGAAGTAGTTTGGTTTTCTTTAAGAAGCTTACATCCATGTTTTTAAAGTTGGCTTGATCTTGGTGATTCAACGAATGGATGTTGTTAAGGTTTTTCTTTTGGGATGTGAAGAATATCATTCTTGAAACAGTTGGCTGTTAGAAGTGTATGTAGGAGGATGTTCTACAGGAATATGATGTGCAGAGTTTCTCTCTGTGGCCGTGAAGGTTTGTGGTGAGAGAAATCTTTCTTGTAGCAGTTTGTTGCAAGTTGTGCATATCATTGTGGATATTTCCTTGGTACTACATGGTTACATGTTCTATGAGTTGTTATTGGTAGACTTGCGATGCCTTATGATCTTTCAGATCTAGATTACTTAGGCAGTGGGAGTTCCTGTATGTGTCTTGTCTTCTTCGACTGGTTGGCACTTGGAGCTTGTATTTGTTGTTAATGAGTTGATTATGGTTTGGCATAAGTTTACTAATGTTGATACCTGTGAGGTATGTGTGATTGGATGGAATAGCACAAGTTGTGGGTGCTATTTTCAGTCATGTGGGTTTATCAGTTGGATGGGAGCAGTTAGTCTGATTGTTGTTCTAGCTGGTGTTTTTTCTCTTGTTTCTAGAGAATGACTTCACTGGTGTGTTCTGTTTGAAGCTTTGAAGTTGATATTTCTTCTGTATAGCGTTTGAGCACAGTGAAGTGGTAGTTGTATCTTGTTGATGGTATCACTGAGATCTTTTGCTTGTGTTTGTTGGAATGGTGCTTATACACCTTGGCATTGTATCCTTCTTCCACAGGTGGCATGTTGGAAGATGACAAGGATTGTTGCCTGAATGGTGGACATCTTGGATGTTGGAGCAGAATTCTTGATGGAGCATGAGAGCATGTTTGAGATCTAGGTGGTTTTCTGGAAGGCTGTGATCAGTTGCATTTAGGTTGCTTTGTTGGATAGTAAGTTGTTGTTGGATGCCTAGTCTTTGTTGCAGATTGTCCCTTGGATTGTTATCTATGGAATCTTGTTGATTGGGTGTCTTGAGTATTGCAAGATCTAAACTAGTAGAGCTAGTGTGATCTTAGTCTCTGGTTTCTTTGGAGGTGCCTATGTGATATTTGTCAAGTGGGAGATTGTTGGAATTGTGTGCCTCAATCCCACAGGCTGAAACTTCTTGTGAGAAATTTCAGTGAGACTGAGGAGAATTCTGGCCAACCTACTAGTAGATCTTGAACTATCACTGTGACCTCCTGAATGTCTTGGCGATCGGCATCTGAAACCTTCGGCATAACCTTGGACTATCGGAATGATGTCTCGGCAGCAATAGGAAGTCTTGCCGATATCGGTGTGACCTTTGGTCTATCTGGCCGATGTGGTAATCAGCATGAGTTGCGCCTATCGATATAAAGTCTTGGCAACTAGTAGATGTCTGGCCGACAGGTTGGTACCTAGCAGATGTCGGGGAGACTCATGGCTACTGATGTTTTCCTGGAGACCCTTGGCCGAAAGGCTTGATTCGGTGTGATGTCTCACCGATAGCAGTAAGTCTCACCAACGATTATAGTTGGAGTCATCGGGGTAATGAAAGGGGTTCGCTATGACCTCTTGGCGACAACAGTAAGTCTGGCCGAGAAAGCCACATGTGATCGGGTGTTTTCGGTGAGACTCCTAGTGAATGGAGTCATCGGAGAAACACAAGGACTATGGTATGAAGTCTCAACGAATGTGGAATGTTTGGCCGATGGTTGGAATCTTCGATATGACTTGAAGGCATCGGTATGATGTCTTGGCGAAGAGGGATTATCTTGTCGATGGGAATCCTGATGTTGGTATAACGTCTCAGCGATAGTGGAAAGTCTTTCCAACTAGAATGTTTTCGTATAACATGAAGAGCTCGATGTGATGTCTTGGAAAAAGATGATTGTCTCACTGAATGGAATTCTATTGTTGATGTGACTTGAAGACTTCGGTGTAATGTATGGGCGAAGAGCGATAGTCTTGCCGACTGATGAACTCTTTAGAATACCTTGTGATCTTCGGTGTGAGGTCTTGGCGACACGACAATGTCTTAGCGATAGATTTCTGGACTCGGTGTAACCTCTTGCTGATAGTGAAGACTCTTGGCGATAATGACGATATGGGCTCTATAGCATTGGGGAGACACGGTTAGTGTCTCACCGACACGCGACATAGGTTGAATGCCTTTTGACCGAGTGAAGACTATCCGACGTGGTGTGATTTGGACAAATCAGAGAAAGCAGGATGTGAACCATTTGTTGAACCATTTTTGTGTGGAAGTTGGAAAACTAAAACATGAGGAAGTGGAAACATCTAATGATGTTGGGCTAGATGATTCGTTAGTTCTGATCTGACAGTTGGAAAAGAATGATTTCATAGAGCCTACAGAGAACAAATGTATATACGTATGCATTGGACATTCTGAAGGTGTGTGCTGATAAGCCAAGAGTCTAAGAGCCGAAGAGAAGAGGAGAGAGAGCCGAGTGGCTGGCTGAAAGACCAAGGCCATGAGGCCGAAGCAGAGGTAGGGTTATGCTATCGAACTCTCTACTGTGTACTAAGTGATCAGTGGCTATCAGTTGTATCCAGAATGAACAAGATGTAATCTCTGAAAAGGCTATGAGCCTAAAATTGTATTGTAACCGTTTGTTGCTGAATAATACAATGGCTCAATCTTTGGAGTGTGGGGTTTTTTATCTGAAAGAATTTTCCCCAAGTAAATCTTTGTGTTTTGTTATTTGTCTCATCTTTCATGTCTGTATTGGTTCTGTTAGAGAATCTGTTAATGCATGCTGTTGAATTTACATGTGTTTTTCTCAAAAGGATCAATGTGGAAAATAAATTGTCTGTTTCCACTTTAGGACATAGTTGTACATTTCTTTGAGGCAACCTAATCAAAATGAAAGTTACCAAAGGCACTACTGTTCTTAGAGATTTCTCTGAGATGCACCAAATTTTTCCTTACAAATGGGAGAGTTTGCAAAAAAATTTCCCAACCTTATTGATTTACTAGACCCCAGTTCTTGGGCATTGATGTTGTTGCTCTAAGGATGTTGTATCTTTGGCAAGTTTTGATTTTCACCTGACCAATAGTTGTGCCTATTGGATCATCACCTACATAAATTTTTCTTGATTTGCGTGTTTCCCTTCTTTGTTGGTTAGCTTGGTAGAGGCTTTTCTTTTCTTTAGAACCAGAGACCAGAAGTTTTTTTCGCAATTATTGGTTCAAACCAATTTAGTTTTACTTGCACCCGGTCCCGAGTTTCTCTTTGCACTCAGTTCTCATGAACCCAGTGGGTAAAAGTCCCAACTCCTGGTAATCTTTTCAAATTTTGGTGTTAGATGATTCAAACCTCAATTGATTGTGAATTTTTAAGTATCTAAGGGTAGCATTACCTCTAATGTCTTTTCCTCGTAAGAATTAAAGTGACATGTAAGTGTGTCACGTCAGCCTCCTACACGACTTTCTTCTCTAATGGTGGGCCCTACGTAGAAACCAAAGAGTTCATGATTTGAACCCTAATCCACCATGATTGCACCTTTATTCAGGGTAATTAATGCATTGAAAAAGAAATTAATGAAGGTGGAAAATAATACATGTACTTGACACCACCTCATGTATGCAGTTTCTTTCGTAACACACTACCTTATGTCAGATTACTCACCTATAAGGACATTGAAGAATTAAAACCAAGATTATGGTGCACAAATAAAGGTAAGTATCAAGAAGCTAATGATCATAGCTACCAAGGGTTTTGAGGCCACGTTCAAAGAATCATATCATCAACAAAACTAGGTATGCTTCGAATAATTGAAATTATGTTAATTATTTTATGCATGCACGACTCAGGTTAAATGGCATTATCACTAGTTAGGTCACTAAAATGTTGATTATTTTGAAAGGAATTTAACCTAATTGCATATTGATTTTTTTATGAATTATTGACAATGGATGGTTAGATTTAACCCTAACTCGCACACAAGGCACATATATGCTAATAATGTAGGGAACCTAGAGAAATATGAGCACTTCCAGGAAGAATTTGATAGATGAGGAATTTGAATCCCTTGTTTCATAGGCTATATTAATTGGTCGTACAGTTACAAACACCCATCGAGGAGGGTTTATTGATACTAAATTCGCTATGTAGATTCAATAAGAGGGTGTGTCCCAATGTGCAAAGAACATCATTGCAAGTGGATTGCATTTGGCAGGAGTGTTTCCATTGAAAATGGAGGCTCTTGAGCTAGTATTGGAGTGTATGAATTGGTATGACCCAAACAAGAGGGTCATTGAAAAAGAAGGAAGATTCTATGAAGACCTCTCTACAAAAGGAATTATATATACATTTGGGCTCCCCATATTCAGACAAATGAATTCATTAAATATGAAAGTCCTTTCCATAACATATCAGAATGTAGAAGAATAAAATAGGAGATTTATGAATGTGACATGGTGTCAGGAGGAGATTACAAGGAAAATGAGACAAATCCTGAGGTCTATGTTTAACTA
This sequence comes from Sequoia sempervirens, assembly GCA_007258455.2. Classification (NCBI taxonomy): domain Eukaryota; kingdom Viridiplantae; phylum Streptophyta; class Pinopsida; order Cupressales; family Cupressaceae; genus Sequoia; species Sequoia sempervirens. The sequence continues at coordinate 632,262,258 of VDFB02270651.1, forward strand.
GGATGTTCAAGACATAATAACCCTATTGAGCAGGTTAGCTGGACTCAAGGATTCTAACAAATTCAAACCTTGGATGTTTGGGCTTATAGCAAAAATAATGGAAGGACATATGCAAATTCATTGGGGAAGTTTCATCAATGACAAGCTACGTGAATAGATAATGACATTCCCAAACACCCAATGGTTTTCTATGTCTTCATATGTTGTTTATTCCTATGCCCTAAGGGAAAATGTACAAGGATTAGACAAAGTTGGTACCTTGGGAAAAGAACCAAGGAATAATTTAATTTATGCTCATATTCCCAAGAAACCTATTGATCAATACCAAGAGAATTACCAGAGGGTTAATGATATGTTCTCTATGAGGCCGATAAGATTAATGGAAGGTGATAAAGCTAAAAGATTGTCCTTGGAAGCACAAAGTGTTATCCGGTTAGTTGGGGGTTGGTAAATTCAATTTCCTACTTTCACCTACATTAGGGTGGAAGGATTCAAATGACACCCCTTCATGCTACCCATGTATGCAATGGAAAAAATGTTGTTACTGGAATTGGTGAGATAAATGCCACCTTTGTATTCCCTTTTCATCCAAGCATGTAAGAAAATTTCCATCAAATTCCCCATCACAATCAGGAATTATAAATGTGTTGTGGCCAAAAGTGTTCATATGTGTGAGGAAGAGTTGAAGCTTTATAAGTTGGAGTTCTTTACACTCTGATGAAATAATTATGATCTGAAGGGAAACTTGCCCAGTTGATAAGTGAGAAATATGCTCATGTTTATGATCTGGAGGATTTTTGGAATAATTGTGATAATGAACATGAGGTAAAGAAGTGGCCATACTAGAGATTTCCACTACAAGTAGCAAGGCTTCTTAGACTCCATGATTTTCCAAAGTAGTTGGATACAGATGATGGAGGGGTATTGAATGCAATTTATGATGTAGAAAATATTTTTTATGAACCTACCCTAGACCTAGATTATACAAAGTAGGAGATAGTAAACATCAAGGAGATTCCTAAGCAAGTATTGACATACACTCAACATTGGATCAATATTTACAATGAGGCATTAAAAGAAGCTAGAATAAAGCTCAAATACTCGCCTACTGTCAAGAGAAAGAAACTATTAGAAGATGATCCAGGGTATGTCAAGATTGTTAAAAACAAAATAAAGGTTGGAAAAGTAGAGGCAGCTAGGCATAGTGAGGAAGGAATTCCTGATACCTCAAGTCAAAGAATTCCAGTGATGCCAGCTAGCCCACACAAAGACACTGTGGCCAATCCAACCAATGTAACGGTGACACCTAAGGTGGCATTTTCTTCCATGGTAAAACCAAGAGATTATCCTATGGCTGGCGAGGATGTGAGAGTGAAAACACAAACACGTGATAAGAAAATCTCTACATCTTAGAAGGTAGCAGATAGCCTATGACTAGTGAGGAGCTAAGAATGAAAACACAAACATGTGATAAGACAAGATTTGCATCTCAAAAGGTAGTAGATATATTTACTTCTCCACCTTCAGTCAATATGGAAAAATGAGAAAAACCCTAGGAGGGACTCCTATAATTCAAGAGGAAGGTCTTGAACCAAATGAAGAAGTTAAAAAAAGAAGTGGGAGAAGTTGACTACCATAATGAAATAGTTTTAAGAAAAATGATCTAAATAAAATCCATGATGCAACCAGTAGTGGAATAAGTGTCAGATATAGGTTCAAATCCTATAGATAAAGAAGAAGAAGATTTTATACGAGGATCACTCGCTCCAAAAGTGAGAAACCCTAAAGAAATTCATGAAGGAATAACATGGGATACTACAAGTCAGAATCCCATTGATAATATTGATAATTGTTGTGCCCTTAGCACATGAACCCCTTTCGGAACGAGGACCCTCTCTTTCCTTTGCTTCGTAGGGTTGTTTCTTTCCTTCTCGTTTTGTGTGCCCCCTGTTTTGTATTTCAAAATGGTCAGTAACCTCTTGGAGTTCATCTTAAGGTGACCATATTTTTCCTCCCCCTCAAATTTCAAAGTCCTTGGTCTTGGTGGGTCCCCAGTTGATATTTTCCTTAGTGTTTTAATAACTGGCATCCATCAACCTCTTTGGGTCCGGCCTGCCGAGTCGCCTCTCCCAAAATTTTGTCACTTCTTTTCCATTTCCTGACTGGAAATCCCATGGCCATCTGCCAATGACTGTCCAACTATCAAATCCCAACGCCTCTATGACTATTTTCGAAGCTACCGCCTACCAACCATCAGGCTCTTCGTACTCACATTTATGAGGCACATTTAATGAAGGGATGACTATAAATAGTTGAGTCTGAAAGGTCATTTTCACTTATCAGTTTGTCCAGAGCAAGCCTGAGCTAGCTTCCAATTCCGTTGTCGTGCCCGGGTCGTTCGATCGCCGTCTTCAAATCATTACTTCCAACTAGGTCATCAACCTTCGTTAGGTTCTTAAGGTGAGTTGGCTGTCCACACTCCATTTTGTGTTTTCAGTTGATTTATGGTAAAATGAATGAATTTGAAAGAAAAAACACATGCCCTAGATAGAAGAGAACATCGCACCCAAAACCCATGTGCCCAAATCCTGAGAAACATCAAACTCAAATCACAAATTGAATGTGGAACTTGAGCTCTAGGTTGATGTTCATGAACCAGACCCTTTTGCCTCCCTCGGGCCCCTGAGCTCCCACTGTCATTTCCACAGCTAGAAAACTAAACTTACAAATGGCATACTTATTTGTCGGGCCTGCCATTGCAAAAGGTCTCACCTCATTTTCCTATTGAACATTAGAAAAACTTGCAAACTACAACAGAGGTCCAGCGAACCTTTCGGCTTTGACCCTGCGAGACGTCATTCCTGGGATGTCGTTCATGACTAATTGAACCTATACAGATTTTTAGCCATAGCTTTTTAGCACTCGGGTCCCATCCTGTTGCTTGCCCATAGGATCCCACCTAGTGGATTTCTGTGAGTGGAGCTTCATTTGTGTCCCACCATCCACAACAGCTTTTGCAACTCAAAAGCCCACCCTTCGGGCCCCACTTCTTTGTTTTTCATGTAACGTTGTTTTCATCATAAACGAACGACTAGGCCTTCCGAGTCTCGATGCGTGGACCTCTGTCCATAGGCCGCCATGATGACATCACCATCTCCTATGGCTTTCAAGTGATGACCACCCACCATTTCAGGTCTCGGTACCATGGAGGTTATTTGAATGCGAAGAGAGAATTTCCAAGTGATCAGTGTTTGACAGGTTGTTCCCTACGGACCTGCATCATCGGGACTCTACCCCCCAGTCATTACAAAAGAGAAAATTGTCCTCATCCTCCTGGTCTTCAAAATCTGACCTCCCATTTGTTGATGAGCATTAAGAAAAATAGAGAAACATGAAGGTTGATCCTTTGGTCGGACCTAATTCCTCGGGTGGCACCCTACAGACTTTTGCATGTTGTTCACCATTTCAAATGGCAATCTCCTCATGGATTTCTGCCTCCTCTGACCCAGAACACTTAAAACATCAAAGAGTTATGCCACTGTCTTCCAGGCCCTGTGGGTCCTGCCCGACAAAACTCTACCCCCAAAATGTCATCTTGCCGACACCGTTTTGAACAACAAACTCAAACAGCCAAGTCTACTTCCAGTTCCAATTTCCAAAATGAAGATCTTAATGCCCTTCAAACAACAAATTGACTTTGACCCACTTGTTAAAATTGGGCACTCTCCTCAAGGGACCTTTCAAATTGCCCAAATCTGAAGGCAGGTCAAGACAGATGGGTCATCATGCCTTGATTGTCATCCCTCCTATAGCCATGCTAAAACAATCATCCTGCCAAGGAATTCCAAACCCTAGGGCCTAAATCATGCAAAATCCCTCCTGTGCACTGCTAATGACAATTTGGGTTATATGTTAGATTCCTTAAATGGTGAATTATCCAATCTAATCCCATTTGTAGGAATTTGACTAACATTTTAGTGTTTTCATGCTCGAATATGCTCACCTCCCTTTGTCCATAGGATATACGGAATTAGGTGTAGGACCTTCAGGAATAGCCACAGAGAAAGATAAAGGAAAGAAAAAAGGCAAGGTACCCCATGGAAAAGAAGATAAGGACCAGATGAAGTATCAATTCCAGGGGGAATCCCTGACATCCAAAGTCACCACAGAGTGGAAGGAGGTATCTAACACAAACATTGGACATGTAGACATCAATGAATTATGGCACGAGGAAGAGGAAAATAAATAAGAAGACAAGCCTGAAGAAGAGGATGAAACCCACAGGAGTTTAGAAATAGAGCAGCCTGAGGAACATGGGAATGAAGAAGAGAAGGAAGAAAAGGATACTAAAGAAGAGGAGAACCCTAAGAAGCACACACCCACCAAGTCCCCCATCAAACGCATGGTGTTCATTAGAGACTCCAATGAAGAAGAAGGAGAAGACACAAGGATGGAGAAAGAAGCTCCTGATGATAAAGAGATTGAAGTTGGAAGGGACGAAGAAGAATGTGATCATGAATCACCCAAGGAAGAGTCTCAGATGCCTAAGTGGCTGGAAAAGTAACTAGAGAAGAAAGCTCCTACTCCAAGAGATCTAAGAGCAAGGTTAGAGGCCATCTTGGCCTGAGCTCAAATTAGCACCAAGAAAGAGCAGAAGCCCAAAGTTAGATCCAAGCTGACAATGGATGCTTCTAGATCTAGGACTGTGCAGGTAGCCACACCGGTGGTGGGATAAGAAGGAATAAGTTGCAATGTCTCCACCATTGACTTGGGGATAGCCACCAAAGAGTAGAAAATAGATCACCTTCAGGAGTCTGTTGCCACGGTGGTACATCTGATGTAGAAAGACAAGCTCTCCAAGGAGGAGCTAAAGGCACAACTGGTTGATTTAACAACCTATATTCAACAATGGTCATCAACAAAAGAGTTTCCCATGACTTCCTCAGCTCCACCACATCTGCTTTCCAAAGAGAGAATTAACAAGATCGAGAAAAGGAAGAACTGGACTAAAACCATGAAGGATTGGTTTCGACAAGTCATGTATGTTGGAAACATGGGTATTAATCATGTTGTTAGGACAATAAATAAGTTCTTGGAATTCCTAAGACACCTAGAAGGCACAAGGAAGTTTGGCACATACTTCATGGGGATTATGGGTCCACTTATCCTAAGATTGAAGTGATCCTCAAGCTGCCTCAAAAAACATGGGAAAAGGAGCTTGCATTCATGGGGGACAATCACTGGTTGGTAGATATGTGGAAGATGGACTTCAACCACAGAAAGGAGATACTAGAAAAAGTGCTCCGCAAGGTGGAGCCTAACATTGATTGGGAAAAGGATGTTAGGACAGATTGTGTCCAGTATTAGAAGCTAATGATAGGTTATGACATGCCCACCATCGAGATTGATCCAGAAAAGATAAAGCCTTATTTCTAGAAGAAGATGGAAGATGGAATGTCGGGTGAGCTCACCATGGATTTCATGAGTTTCGCTACTCGGGATTTCACCCAATCTGAACAGGTCAAGGAAAACACCGCCAAGTATGATGGAGATTGGGATATGCTCAATGGCCAATCCAAGTAGTGGAACTACCAGGTGCTCCAATCTAATATAATGGAGGTTGATAAACTCCAAGCATTGATTGAAAAGCTTATGGATTATGCCACTTTAAAGAAGCAGAAAGGAAACCCAATTATTGATGACAAGCTCCTCACAAAATAGCTACAACAAAGGAAATCAATTAGAAGAAAAAGTGCTACAATGCTTCCACAAGAGGACATAATATGGAAAAGACAAAGATGTAATTTTAAATTATAATATATTTGGGGGTAGGTGAAATCCTAGTTTGTAGTGAATCTTGGCCACACAATGCAATCAATCTTGTCCATTCATTTTTTTTTTTGAACACTATAAATAGGGGGTCTCCTCTCATTTTCAAGAGAGAGTTGAGTTGTTGTAAAGGCATGTTGCAAAAATTTTAATAGAAATTCATTGGCTTTGGTGGATTCTTGAGTTTCTTTGCATGTTACATGGTTCATCTCCCATAGTTAGTTGATTTAAATAGTTTTATTTTTTGTTCTTTATAGTTATAGATTACTTTGGTAGATCAGTTAATGTTGTTCAATGGTTTTGAATATTTCTGTTGTGTTGATGCCTTTCTTGTCCATACTTTTGTTGTTTGGTAATGGTGAATAGTTGTGTAAAGTTATTCTAGGCATAAACTAAAGCTACTCCAAACTTCTATCTTTTATTCATGCATGTTTATGGTGAATGAATGGTTGAATATTTGCAGTCCTTAGAAGCTTGTACAAGTTTCATGATATTATGAGTCAATTTGGTTAAGTGAGATTTTATTTTGTGGAATTTTTCCATAGTAGAACCCTTCATGACCACTGTTCACTACTAGTTTTAGATTCAGGAACCTCTTCTCTTCCCTACCCTTTTACCTTTTTTTTAATACGTAACCTATGCTAAGGTTCATTACACATTGTAAAGCCAAATCTTAAGATAAAACAAGAGTTTATAATTGTTGTTCAAACCTGCAGTAAACTGCACTCTAACTTCCCATCTTAGGAACTCCATTTCAAGATTCATTTCACATCCAGCTCGAACTACATAAGTTTTCCTTGTGATTACCAAAAAAATCACATCAAATATCAACTAAGAAATCCCTTGCACCTCATGACTTAACACCTAAGAGACCTTGGGGTAGCGATTAGTAACTTTCTTGCAAATTTCTACCTTTCAAGAGAGGTAGTGTGCTTATGCATTGCCTATGTTGAGAAGTGCATTAAAAACACATCAACAGAACTAGTGCTAGAAGGAGGGTTGAGTTAAGCTGGATTGAATTGGATCATTCTCCCCTAAAAGAATTTTAATTATTTTAAGGTCAACATCAAACAAAGGGGATTTTCAAGAGTTGCAACCCCCCATATGGGCTAAGCGAACCAAGGGAGGGTTGCTGCCTCTTCCTCTTCCTCCATCTCTTTCACTTCTCTTCCACCTTCACCTTCCTCCACCTTTCATCCATCCTCCACTTAGCCACTCCAAACTTCCTTCGAGCCTCATCCTTCCCACAACTGGGGAGTGACCTCCACCCCGGCCTTCCAAGTCCAAGGCGCAGTCCCAACTACCGCTGCCCCTATGTAGCCCCAAGTTACTGTTCCCCAACAAAAAATACCGCCTCTTACTCCCCTCATAGCTTGGTTGGCACAAAATCCTTCTCTATTTCACTTCAATGCTTACCATGACATGCCCTAGAATTCAAAGAGATTATGCACAAATTTTAATCCTCACGATCCACAAAGAATGGCAAAAGAACACATTAAGATATTTGAAACAACAATCAAAGATATGTAGATCAATCATGAGGACGTGGCATGTCAGCTCTTTCCATACTCATTAGGAGAAGAAATTTTTTATTGGTATATCAACTTTCCGAGGGGCTCCATTATTTCATGGGACCTTCTGATGAATTCTTTCCTACAGAAATACAAAATTTTGATCAGCCCTTCAGAGTTGCACTGATAGTTTATGTCCGTCCACAGGGAAATTAATGAACCGATCAACTCTTTCAATGTTTGTTTCCATTGTGCCTACATGAGAGTTCAGCCCCCTTACGTGCTCAACAATGCTAGTGCCCTGCCCACCTATTATGCAGCATTGGATAATCTTACATCAACATTGGTGAAGAGAATGCGCCTGCCGTTCACCATGTTGGTGAATGACTATTCAGAGGTAGTCATCACCAATACTGATTTGGGACAAAAAAATTCCAGTCCGTTGCCCTCTTTGGGTCTAGTGGCTCATCTGATGTAGGTTCAAGGGCTCAACCAATCATTTTCTCATCAGACACCTCTTACGAACTAGGTGCCTCAGCGACCCATAGTCCCACATCCAAGACAACTGATGAACCAGGCACCTCTCATGCCTTCATACTTGTAGCTTCAACAACAACCGACCTCTTCCTAAGCTCCTCAGTAGCAGCAAGTGTACTTCCAATAGCCTCATGCACCATTATACTGACAGGGACCATAATTTCCTCCAATGCAACAAAATTAGCTAGTTTCCCTACCCATTTTTCTTCAAAATCAAGTGTCGCAGCCCAACAACACCGAGAAAGATTGGCTTGATGAGCTGACTAAAATGATAAATAAAATGTCAACAAAGATGATGCACCCAAGAAATCAAAATAATCAATTGCAAGCCTCCCAATGTAACCTTTAGGCTAATCTCAATCGAGACAACAAAGATAACAAAGATAGTAGGGATAACCACGAAGCGAGTACCTCCTCAGGACATAATTATGAATGGGGAAATATTTTGAAAGGAGACCCTCCCAGAGGAAAAATCGGACATGGAATATGAGACCCAACAATGGGGGTGTTCCCACTCCTCTTGATCAACCTACCAGTAATGAGAAGATGACTAGTGGAGTGTTCCTCTCTGAGGTTTCCTTATCTTGATGGTGTCAGATTCATAAGACAAGCAGACATTTCGAGTTGGACTGTCCCAAATTTCAAACAGCCACAGAAATATTTCAAGTGGAGGTCCAAAACATTGTTCATAGTGCAAGCTACAGAGACCTCGTTCCCTCTAACCCTTACGACTCCTCTTGTCTCATAGTCAACCAAGCACCATTCTTGCAAAGCGATTGCAACAAGCCTGAGATCAAGACTGCCGCTACCAAGAACAAAGAAGTGCAAGAGGTAAGTAACGAAGAAATTTTGTCTCATCTTTTTGCTTTCGTAGACAATGGTCCAATAGATGAGAAAGAATTCTATGTAGATGAGGTTTAAATGTTCCACCAAAGAGCGACTCCCTACTACCTTAGGAATAGACAGGTGGGTGGACCTTTTACTACTTCCACTCTGCCCAACAACTTTAGCACTCCACTTGATCCCAATGCCAACAACAATCCTAGATTTTGTCATGTGCCCACTCAATATCTCAACAAGGATAGGCCATCAAACTAGCCACAAAACCAACCTCAAGGACAACCCCAAAATCAATCAAGTCAAACACAACCCCAACCCCAACCCGCTAGCTCTGTCATAGGCAAACCTTTGAAACCAAAATTGAACAAATGGGAGAATATGTCACAAAAGAGCTTAAGTTAAGGTCACTTGGCTTCCTTTGAGTTACTTAAGGTTCCTGTAGTTAGGCATGCCTTCTTTAGAGTTATTAATGGAACCCCTTCTTCTAAGGAAATACAGGAAATACTAGCCAAGAGAGTTTCTTTTGAAGACCCTTCAAATGAACTTGTCATTCAGCAAATTCATGGCAAGAAGGTTGACCCACCTCAAAATTAGTCAATGGGTAATCAACCTATCAAAGAATCAGATCAGAACAATAGGCAAAACCCCAAGGATCATCCCTCTGAGCAGACTAAGGAAAAGGTTAGTGATAAGAATAAAACTCAAGTGGCTCAGATAGATACACCTATGGGCCTCTTCCAAGGAAAGTTGGAAGCACCACCCTTCCTTACCACCATCCAAATTTTTGGAAAGAATTTTCATAATTGCTTGATTGACTCTAGAGCATTAGCCAATGTCATGCCTCTAGTTGTATGCAAAGCTCTTGGGATTACCCCCACTCCTTCAAGAAGAAAGGTGACTCAACTAGATAAAACTAAGGTAAAAATCATTGGGGAGATGAATCAAATCCCAATACAGATTGTTGTAGACCTGAGGGTGCAACAAGTTATTGATATCTAGGCTCAAGATATTCCTAACATATTAGGAATTATCTTGGGATGAGACTTCACCCATGCATTGAATGGATATGTTACAACAGATTTTTCTCACATGTGGCTACCATGGAAGGGACTTCCAAATCAAATTCATATAGATCAAGAGCCACGTATGAAATTTATGATCATGGAGTACAACACCACCAATGAAGTGTTGTTTGCACAAACAAGATTGGGAAATTACTAGCCCTTTGCTTATCAAGAAGAAGCAGAGCCTCAGGAAGAAGAATTACCTATGGAGTTCTTCTTGGTGCAATGTAGTCCTGTAATCCACTTGGCCAATGCACCTCAGAGCATGGAAATTCTGGTAGAACCTGATGACGAGGAATCCACTGACGATGGTACTTTAGGGTTGTTGATGGATTCTGAGATTTTATGGAAATATGCATACAAAATCAACTCAGTCTAGGGGCAAGAATGAATTTCTAAGACCTTTTAATGCCAAGCTGGTGCATAGTACATAACACTTCCCACTCTAAGTTTGAATGTTTCTTGTGCTAGATAGAAGTGGAACATGTTAAAGGATTAATTATTCCTCAAAAAGAAATGCCAGCAGGGCAGCCTGCCCCAAATCATACTGAATCAACACATATTTCACAGGTTATGGATGACAACTTGCAGCATAAAAGAAATGAACGTATCATTGGTCCTAGCATCAAAGAGCCTTCCAAGTTCTAGAGCCTAGGCTTTGATGGATTCGAATCAAAGCAAGGACTCAGTGCAGGATTCAAGCTAATCAGCCCTATGGGTAAGACCTACTTTGCCACCCATAGACTTCAATTTTATTGTACCAATAATGTAGTAGAATATGAGGCTTTAGTGTATGGTCTTTTGATGGCTTTGAGAAATAATGTTAAGATGCTACAAGTTTTTAGTGATTCCAAATTGGTGGTCAAACAAATTAGGAAATTGAGAAGATTGGAAAACTATAGGCATAGATTCTGGTATCTTTTAGAAGGACTAGACGCATTTAATATATAGTTGATCCCATGTTCCCAAAATCATACAACAGATGCTTTGGCCCAAGCAACCAATACTCTGCAACCCATATCCTTGTTTGGATTTAAGCAATTCACAGTTGAGTTGAATTCCACACCATATATTCCAAACAATGTCACTCATTTCCAGGTATTCAATGATGATAAGCATATCCTATAATTTATCATGAGCTCTGACATGTTTGCCACACAAATCATTGATGAAGCAAATTTGGGGGAGGTTAAATTAAATATACGAGTTATTAACCTCAAAACAAACATTATCTCTAGAGGTATGGTTCATCTTGAGCGCATAATTTATTTGGATCAGATTAGAGATCAGGATTAGCAAAAAAAGAAGGAATCCATAAGTAACCAGTGAGACACTCACAACCTTGGAATAGCTAAGGAAATAAAAAAAAAATTATCGACAAGGAATGTTTTGCAGAAGAAAAGAAAGGAATTTTGGATGCTTTGCAGAAGTATCACAATGTGGTAGCATGGATTTATGAAGACCTGAAGACCTATGATACCTCCACTATCACACATACCATCCCTCTCAAGCCTGATGTGTGTTCATTCCGCCAAAGACAGCGCCCTATCAACGCCTTCCTAGAACCAATCATCTACAAAAAGGTACAAAAATTACTTTCAGCCAAAATAATCTTTCCAATCAAACATTCCACATGGGTGACCAACTTGGTCCCAATAAAAAAAAAAGAACATATAAATTAGATTGTGCATAGACTCCTGCAATCTGAATAGAGCCTCGAAAATGGACAATTATCCAGTGTCATCACTGGATGAAGTACTTCAGATCATTAATGGTTTGAAAATGATGTCCTTCCTTGACGGGACTTTGGGTATAATCAAGTGATGGTGTAGTATGAAGATCACCACAAGACAATGTTCACCACTAAGTGGGGGACCTTTGCTTACAGACGAATGCCATTTGGGCTCATCAACGCTGGTGCCACTTTTCAACGCGCTATGGACATAGCTTTTAAAGACTTGATTGGAAAGTGCATAATCATCTACATGGATGATTTAACCATGTTCTCTAAGAACTGGAGCGATCACATCTCTAACTTGTGCAAAGTATTTCAAAGGTGCTAAGAATTTGGGGTTTCTCTTAACCCAAAGAAGTGTATCTTTGGAGTTACGAATGGGAAATTGCTTGGGAATGTTATCTTAGAGCGAGACATCTCAATTTACCTTGAGCGCATCTAGTCCCTATTGAAGATTCAACTACCAGGCAGCAAGAAAGAACTCAAATATTTCTTTGGAAAGATCAACTTTGTGTGAAATTTCATTATAGGCTTTGTTGAAATTTTCAATCCCCTCAATGCCATGTTGAAACAAGATGCTAAGATCGAGTGGACTCCCAAAGCAAAGCAAGCCTTTGAAGAAATTAAGCAAGAAATTGTTGAAGCACTAGTGCTAGTCAACCCAAACTATCTAAAGCCCTTCTACATCTATTCATTTGCTTCAAATCACTCATGTGCCAACATCTTAACCTAGAAGGACAATGAAGGAAATGAGCACCCGATTGCCTTTGTGAGTGCTTCCTTGAAAGATGTTGAGTTGCGGTATCATAATGTGGAAAAATAGGCATACGCCCTTGTTAGAGGAGTGAAGAAGTTCAAACATTACATCTTACACAATAAGGTGTTTTCCATTGTTTCTAACCCAACTGTGAAGACACTGCTCATGCAAAATGAGTTGGTAGAATGAAGAGCAAAGTGGGTCACATTGCTACAGGAATACGACATGGAAATTCAGCCCATGAAATTAGTAAGAGGACAGGCGCTCACCCAAACCATAGGTGAAACAACAGCTCAAGTGGGACCGGAACTTATAGTACAACAGTACCAACTTGAAGACGTTTCCCCAGGGGAGTGATACGATGACATAGTCTACTATCTACTAAACCATAAGTGCCTACCTCACTTGCAAGGATTTCAAAAGCATGCCCTTAGGCTGAAAAGTAGCAGCTATATGTTGCAAGGATCCATTTTATATAAGAGGAATCATGAAGGTGTCTACCTGAGATGCCTTGGAAAAGAAGAAGTTGACCGGGTCTTGAGGGAATTTCATGACAAGTATGGCACTGGTCATGGATCAGGTCCTTCCACTACACATCAAATATTGCTAATAGGATACTATTGGCTGACAATCTTCAAGGATACTCACAACCATGTCCACACATGCCACATATTCCAGACCGTTGCAACCATAGGGAAGAACGTTGCTATCCCATTGCAACTAGTTCTGGAGGTGAGACCGTTCGCACAATGAGTTATTGACTTCATTGGTCTAGTAAGCCCACCATCATAGAACATAGGTACATTCTAACTACTTCTGATTATTGCACTAGATGGACTAAAGCCATTGCATGTAGGCAATGCACAACTAAAGTATTTACGAATTTTTTTGAAAGTTCCATTCTAAATCATTTTGGTTGTCCATATGCATTAGTATGTGATAATGGCCTTGTATTTTCTTCACTTAATTTTTATAGTTGAGCCTTTGATTACAAAATTTCCCTCAAGTTCTTGTCTAACTACTATCCCCAGGGCAATGACCTAGCATAATCCACCAACAAGAACCTAATCACTATAATAAAAAACTGCTTGATAGGAATCCCAAGGACTGACATACCCAGCTTCATTTTTCCCTTTGGAAAAATTGCACACACCACAAGGTTTCCCTTGGTGATTCCCCATCCCATATTGTTTATGGCCTAGAGCCTATATTCCCCATTCATCTAAAAATCCCCACCCTCCAGTTCATCAATTACTTTTATGAAGGAGGGGATCGTAGAGAAGCTTGCTTGGCTGAGTTGTTACATTTAGAAGAAGTGTGTGACCAAACAATAGAAAATTTCATCAAACATTAGGTCGTAGTCAAGAGATGGTTCAACCATTGAGCCAAATTCAAAGCCTTTAGAATCACAAATTTATTCCTATGTTGGGACAAGGCCCATGAAAAGAAAGGGGGACATAAAAAATTTGACAAGTTTTGGCTTGGGCCCTTTTAGATTGCTAAAATCCTTGGAGACAATGCTTTCCGCCTAAAGACCTTAACTAGTGAAGACATCCCATTTCCTATCAATGAGCAGCACTTGAAGCATTGTTTCCAAGCCTGAGCTCTTTTGAATTGCTCTTCTTTTGTAAATACTTGTATATAGGTTAGTTTAAGTTTCTTTTGGTTTTCTTTCATTTTGCTGCTTTGTGTTGCTTCACTTCATTTTTACTTGTTCCTAGCTGTTTTGTTTTGATGAGAGTGTCTCTTCATTTTTGTTGTGGTGGTCGTGCTCGTTCGATGAACGGTCCACTTTTATGCTCACTCTTAGTGTTCTCCAGCCAAATATTCATTCTCGACCATTGGTCTATGATTGCTGATATGGAATGACTTCCCCATTTGAACTCTACCTTAGAACTCGACCCTTGGCTGAATCCTCCTTTACGTTCATCTCGGATATTGCACAAAACAAATATTAATTATTTCTAAAGTGTTGTATAGTAGCTGTTATGATGACTTGGTGAGTGAAAAATCTTAAGTCCGCTCTAGTGACTACTATAGTTCCCAAACGCATAGTAGGCTTCGATGCTTACATGGTTGAGAAAGAAAAGAAGAAATTATTAAAAGAAGTATCAAAAGAAAGAAAAAGAAATGAAAATTCTGAAACCAAGCAACCGTAGGGGTGTGTGGATAACTCTACTAGGGCTATGGATGCCTGGCTGGTAGTAGAGCAATATACATGGGGTCACAGCGACAACTCCGTCGAGGCTATGGACGCCTGACTGGCAAAGGGGAAATGTATAGGTTACTTTTGTGGATGGACGATTCATGTAGCTCACTCAATTAGATTAACTGCCACTTGTCGCAGTTTCCACGAAAAGGGAATGAATTCACTAAACACACACTTCGAAGATGCTTCGTGGGTTGATTAAACTAAATATCCCATTCTCTTAGTTCACTTTTGGAAGTTGGCCCCTGGTCTGTGAAACCAAATATTTTGGGTTTTGAATGAGCATTTGTCCATAGAACGCTCAGGAGCGTTCCCCAGTAGATTCACCATTTATTGTGCTCTCAATACACACGCCCCATTCAGAATGGGGACCCTCTCTTTCCTTCATTTCTCTAGGTCATTTTTTGCCTTCTCATTTTGTGTGCCCCTTGTTTTGGCTTTCAAAATGGTCTGTAAGCTCTTGGAGTTCATCTTAAGGTGACCATATTTTTCCTACCCCTAAAATTTCAAAGTCCTTGGTCTTGGTGGGTCCCCAGTTGCTATTTGCCTTAGTTTTTTAAGAACTAGCGTCCATCAAGCTCTTTAGGCCCAACCTACCAGGTCACCTCTCCTGTACTTTTGTCGCTTCTTTTCAATTCTCCAACTGTCGTTCTTTGGCAGCTTTTCACCTGCAGGAGTCTGATTCCCCCGACGCTATCCATTTCCTGACTGTGATCCCACGACCATCCACTGATAGCCGTCTAGTTGTTGGATCATAGCGCCCCTATGACTATTTTTGAATTTTCCACCTACCAACCATCGGACTCTCTGTACTCACATTTATAAGGTGCATTTAATGAAGGAATGACTATAAATAGTTGAGTCTGAAAGGTCATTTTCACTTGTCAATTTTTCTAGAGTGAGCTTGAGCAACCTTCCAATGCTGCCACCGCACCTAGGTTGTTTGATCACCGTCTTTAAATTATTACTTCTAGCTAGGTCATCCACCTTCGTCGGGTTCTTAAGGTGAGTTGGTTGTTCGCACCCTATTTTGTGTTTTCAATTGATTTATGGTAAAATGAATGAATTTGAAAGAAGAATCCACATGCCCTAGATAGAAGAGAATGTCACGCCCAAAACCCATGTGCTGAAATATTGAGAAACCTCAAACTCAAATCACAAATTGAATGTGGAACTTGAGCTTGAGGCTGATGCTCATGAACAAGACCCTTTTGCCTCCCTCGGGCCCATGAGCTCCCACTATCGTTGTTGCCACTAGAAAACCAAACTTACAAATGACAGACTTATCTGTTGGGCCCACCATTGTGGAAGATCTCACCTCATTCTCCTATTGAACATTAGAAAAACTTGCAAACTACAACAAAGGTCTAGTGAACCTTTTGGCTCCTACCCCGCGGGAGGCTATTCCTAAGACACCGTTCATGACTGACTGACCCTAGATTGATTTTTAGCCATAGCTTTCCAACACTTGGGTCACATCATGTTGCTTGCCCTTAAAACTCACTTTAAAATCCCAAGTCTTGGCTTGTATCAGATCTCACCTAGCATATTTCCATGAGTGGAGCTTCGTTTATGTCCCGCCATCCTGAACAGATTTTGCAACTCGGAAGCCCGCCCTTCGGGCCCCACCCCTTTATTTTTTTGTAATGTTGTTGTCATCATAAATGAACAACCAGGCTTTTCAGATCCCAGTGTATGGACCTCTGTCTGCAAGCCACCGCATTGACATCATTGTCTCCTATGGCTTTCGTGCAATGACCACCCGCCCTTTTGGGTCCCAGTACCATGGCAGTTGTTTGAATGTGAAGAGAGAATTTCCAAGTGATTAGCGTTCGGCGAGTTGTTCCTTGCAGACCTCCATCATCGGGACTTTGCCCTGCCCCAACCATTACAAAAGAGAAAATTGTCCTCATCCTCTCGGCCTCCAAAATATGACCTCCCATTTGCCGATGAGCTTTAAAAAAAATAGAGAAACCCAAAGGTCAATCCCTTGGTCAAACCTAATTCCTTGGGTGGTGCCCAGCGAACTTCTACATGTTGTCCGTCATTTCAAATAGCAATCTCATCATGGCTTTTCGCCTCCTCTGACCCAGAACACTTAAAAGATCAAAGAGTTATTCCACCATCTTCTAGGCCTATGAGTCCCACCTGGCTGAACTCCACCCCAGAATGTCATCCTACCATTGTCATTTTGAATGGAAAACTCAAACAGCCAAGTCTCATGCCGGTTCTGATTGCCAAAATGAAGATCTTAATGCCCTTCAAACAACAAATTGACTTTGACCCACATGTTAAAATTTGGCACTCTCCTCAAGGGACCTTTCAAATTTCCCAAATCTAAAGGCGGATCCGAACAGGTGGGCCACCATGCCCTAATTGTCATTCCTCTTGTAGCCATGCTAAAATAGCTATCCGGCCAAGGAAGTCTGACCCCTGGGGCTCGAATCATCCAAAATCAGTCTTGTGCACTACTAATGACAATCTGGGTTATATGTTAGATTTCTTAAATGTTGAATTATCCAATCTGACCCCATTTGCAGGAATTTGACTAACATTTCAATGTTTTCTTGCTCGAATATGCTCACCTGTCCTTTCCTCACATGATATATGGAATCAGGTGTAGGACCTTCAGGAATGGCCACGAAGAAAGATAAAGGAAAGAAAATAGGCAAGGGACCCCATGGAAAAGAAGATAAGGACCAAACTAAGTATCAATTCTAGGGGGAACCCCTAACATCCAAAGTCACCACAGAGTGGAAGGAGGTCTCTGATACAAACATTGAAGACATAGACATCGATGAATTCAAGAAAAGGGTCAGGATCAACCCTACGATGGAGAATGCAAGACTAATCAAAAGTAGTGGGTTAGCCAAAGTTGTAGGCTTCCCTCCCACTCTTGTTTCCCTTGAACTAGTAATGGCTTGCAGGAACGCATACCAACCAGAGACCCAAACAATAGTAGACAAAGATGGAAATGTGTTAGCTGACATGTCTGCCAAGGAAATAACAAAGACCTTTCATATCCCTACATTCGAGGACATGGAGATACCTACCAGGGATGATGGTAAGGCAGTGTGGGAGGACCCACTCAAATGTAAGAATCTCATAAATCAATTTTGGCTCAAGG
Source organism: Sequoia sempervirens (assembly GCA_007258455.2). Taxonomy (NCBI): domain Eukaryota; kingdom Viridiplantae; phylum Streptophyta; class Pinopsida; order Cupressales; family Cupressaceae; genus Sequoia; species Sequoia sempervirens. Next base: position 632,279,867 of record VDFB02270651.1, read on the forward strand.
AGAAGAGGGGTAGTGCTTCCAAGGTTCCCCAAGAACTATTTCAAAGTGATTTTTATCAAGATTACCATGATTTGGTAACATTGTTAAGCAGGGTAATGGGCCTTCCAACTATTGCCTATTCCAAGAATGGATGGTCTACTTCATAGAAGAGATCCTCTGAGGCGAGGTCATGTTCTATTGGGCGGGGATAATCAATCATTGCTTCCATGAGTAGTTTACGGCTGTTAAGAAGACCTCCAAATTCTACATGACATCCTATTTGGTCTACTCATTGGCTGAATGAAGGCAATACAGAGGCTTGTTCAGATTTCTAGATGAGGAACCTGGTAGGGAGCTAAAAGTCTATGATAAATATCCTCAATTCCAATTCAGAAACTTCAAAAGGGATTACTACAGGGTCAATGATGCTTTCATAGGTCATATCATCAAATTTCTTGAGGGTGACTTCAAGAGGTGAGTCTCCCATATTGCCAATGCATTTCTAAAACAATTTTCCTTTCTATTCATCCAGTATCTGAAGTTCACATATATTCATGCAGAAGGCTTCTCGGAAAGACCCTACAAGCTACCCTGGTATCCTAATGATTGAATAGTGCTATTGGAGCTCTCACAGTAGCTATGGCATGTGCACACCCTTTTGAATGACAAACATAAGGCAAGGATTCCTTATCCCCTCTCCTTCGACCAAGGGCAATACAAACTCCATACCTCTTAGTGTGCCAACAATTCAAAGAAGGAATTGGCCAAATACCATTTGAGAATCCACATTTCCCAGCCACGGATGGATCCCTATGGCCATATCAAGAAGGCACTTGGACTTGAATATGCCCATCTACATAGTGTTAAATATTTCTAGGCTAATTGCAAAGATGAAAATGAAGTGCGGAGGAGGCACTATATGCGGATGACCCCATATTTCGTAAAGAGGGTCAATCTATTCCCAATACCTAACCAAGTGGAAGAAGATGAAAGCATATTCATGGATCCTCAGTATAATGCGTTTGCTAACCTTCTACTGCCATTGATCAATTCAGATGAGAAAGAGGTCGATGACCTTGATATTATAACAAAGCTCGTCAAGGCTCGAACAAAACAATGGATTGATGGGAAAGTTTCCCAATTGCAGTAGCAAGGGGTCACTTTGACCTATGAGGGGCTCAAAAAGGAGCGAAGTGGAGTAGAAAATAGGATAATTGTTGCCCCATCAGGAGAGACTTTGAAATCCCCTCCAATTACCAGATCAAGGAAAAGAAAAGAGGTTGATGAATAATAACCCAATCCCAAGGTATATGCTAGAAAGGCTTCGGAAGGTGAACCTTCCAAGAAACACAAAATATTAGGTAGTTTCATGAAGATGCATGTTATTCAAGAAGATCCGCTCCATGAGGAAATGAAGGTTGAGCGGCCAAAATCTCCACTTGCTACCTCCACTACTATTGTTCCTCTACTTGCTTTCCAAGCATTAGTAGCTACTTCCCTACCTACAGTGGATATCTCAGTCCACCTTGCCTCTTCTCCAACTACTAGACAGGTTGTAATGATCGACTCTTCTTCTGCCACCACCTCTCCACACTCTTCTACTTCCATGTCTCTGACAACATCACTTTCCCTACAAACAACAACAATTCCAATGTCTACACACTCACTTCTAGAGGCATTCTCTCAACATATGTTGAAGGTCCCCACAGAGCTCTCTAAGGTATTGATGAACTCGACTATTCAGGCTACCTTGGCACAGATTCTTGCCAATATCCCCACCTCCACACCTCCAACTAAACCACCAGAAATGAAAGCCACAATAAAAATATCTGAGGAGTTATAGATGCAAGAAAAGGAAATGACAAGCATGTTGGAGGAGGAAGCGAACGATTACCATGAACACCCGAAGCACCATCACTTGCAAATAGATAAGGTGGTCCACAAGGGAGAAGAAACAAAGCCTTCTAAAGGTGATGAGGAAGAAGATGCTAGAACCAAACATATTGTAGAAACCTTTGATGCAGACCTAGAGGAAGAGTTAGCTCGACAATTGAAGGATGTTGATGAGGATGTAGAAAATCCACCTTCTAGGGAAGAAGATGAGTTAAGTGACAAAATGGAGGAAGATACTAAACTTCCAACTGGAGAACAGGAAGAAAGCTCTAAGTCAGGTGAAGAAATGCCCCACTTAGTAGAACAAGAAGAAAAAGAAAAGAAAAAGAAAGATGTGCCACCTTGGCACAAGGAAGAAGAAAATAAAGAAGAAGAAAATCCTAAAGAAGAGGTTGAAACCCACATGAGTCCTAAAACAGAGCATCTCAAGGAACATGGGAATGAATAAGAGAAGGAAGAAAAGGATACTAAAGAAGAGGACAGCCCCAAGAAGTGCACACCCACCAAGTCCTCCATCAAATGCATGGTGTTCATCTGAGACTCTAATGAAGAAGGAGAAGATAGAAGGATGGAGCAAGAAGCTCCTAATGATAAAGACATTGAAGTCAGAAGGGACAAAGAAGAAGGTGATCATGAATCACCCAAGGAAGAGTCTCAGATGCCTAAGTGGCAGGAAAAGCAACTGGAGAAGAAATCTCCTACTTCAAGAAATCCAAGAGAAAAGTTATAGGACATCTTTTCCCAAGCTCGGATCAGCACCAAGAAAGAGAAAAAGCCCAAAGTTAGATTCAAGCTGAAAATGGACACTTCTAGATCTAGGACTGTGCAGGTAGCCATGCTGGTGGTGGGAGAAGAAGGAATAAGTTACAACATCTCCACCATCGACTTGGGGACAACCACCAGAGAGTATAAAATAGATCACCTTCAAGAGTCTGTTGCCATGGTGGTACATCTCATGCAGAAAGACAAGCTCTCCAAGGAGGAGCTAAAGGCACAGCTGGCTAATTTGATAGCCTATATTTAGCAATGGTCATCCATGGAAGAGTTTCCCATGACTTTCTTGGCTCCGCCACAACTATTGTACAAAGAGAAAATTGATAAGCTAGAGAAAAGGAAGAACTGGACTAAAACCACGGAGGATTGGTTTCGACAAGTCCTATATGCTGGAAACATGGGTATTAATCATGTTGTCAGGATAGCCAATAAGTTCTTGGAATTCCAAAGACACCTAGAAGGCACAAGGAAGTTCTACACTGAATTCCTAGGGATATATGGGTCCACTTATCCTAAGATTGAGGCTATCCTCAAGCTGCCTCAGAAAACATGGGAAAAAGAGCTTGCATTTGTAGGTGACGATCATTGGCTGATTGATATGTAGAAGATGGACTTTGACCACAAAAAGGAGATACTAGAACAAGTGCTCCGCAAGGTGGAGCCTGACATTGATTGGGAAAAGGATGTTAGGATAGATTGTGTCTAGTATTAGAAACTAATGAAAGGTTATGGCATGCCCATCATCGAGATTGATCCAGAAAAGATAAAGCCTTATTTCCGGAAAATGATGGAAGATGGAATGTTGGGCAAGCTCACCACGGATTTCATGAGTTTTTCTGCTTGGGCTTTCGTCTAATCTAAATAGGTTAGGGACAACACCACCAAGTATGATGGAGATTGGGATATGCTCACAAGCTTATCCAAGCAGTGGAACTACCAGGTGCTCCAATCTAATATAATGGAGGTTGATAAACTCCAAGCATTTATCAACAAGCTTATGGAGTATGCCACTTTAAAGAAGCGGGAAGGAAACCCAATTATTGATGAAAAGGTCCTCACAAAATAGTTGCAGCAAAGGAAATCATCTAGAAGACAAAGTGCTACAATGCTTTCACAAGAGGACAAAATAGGGAAAAGACAAAGATGTAATTTTAAATTATAATATATTTGGGGGTAGGTGAAACCCTAGTTTGTAGTGAATCTTGTCCACACAATGCAAATCAATCTTGTCCATTCATTTTTCTTTTTGAACACTATAAATAGGGGGTCTCCTCTCATTTTCAAGAGAGAGTTGAGTTGTTGTAAAGGCATGCTACAGAAATTTTAATAGAAATTCATTGGATTTGGTGCATTCTTGAGTTTCTTTGCATGTTACATGGTTCATCTCCCATAGTTATTTGATTTAAATAGATTTATTTTGTTATTCTTCATGGTTTTAGATTACTTTGGTAGATTAGTTAATGTTGTTCAATGGTTGTGAAGATTTTTGTTATGTTGATGCCTCTCTTTTCCATACTTTTGTTTTTTTCTGATGGTGAATAGTTGTGTAAAGTTAGTCTGGGCATAAACTAAAATTGTTCCAAACTTCTATCTTTTATTCATGTATGTTTATGGTGAATGAATGGTTGAATATTTTTAGTCCTTAGAAGCTTGCACAAGTTTCATGATACTATGAGTCAATCTAGTTAAGTAAGATTTTTTTTTGTGGAAGTTTTCCATAGTAGAACGCTTCATGACCACTATTCATTGCTAGTTTCAGATCCAAGAACCTCTTCTCTTCCCTGCACTTTTTCTTTTTTTTTAATAAGTAACCTATGCTAAGGTTCATTGCACATTCTAAAGCCAGATCTTAAGATAAAACACGAGTTTATGATTGTTATTCGAACCTGCAACAAACTACACTCTAACTTCCCATCTTAGGAACTCCATTTCAAAATTCATCTCGCATCCAGCCTAAACTACGTAAGTCTTCCCTGTGATTACCAACAAAATCACATCAAATATCAACTGAGAAATCCCATGCATGTCATGACTTGACACCCGAGAGACCTTGGGGTAGTGATTAGTAACTTTCTTGCGAATTTATACCTTTCAAGAGAGGTAGTGCACCTATGCACTGCCTATGTTGAGAAGTGCATAAAAAACACATCAACAATAATGAGCATACAGTTGATGATCAGCTTCCGCAAGGAAGAAATAAAGAGAATTTTGAGAAACCATAGACTTCTGAGAAATCAAGAGGTTGAGATAAGGATGAAAATGTAGAATCCTCATGGACCTTGGGTGGTGAATCAAGAAATGATGAGAATCTTGATGTTTCAAGACAACAAGAAGATGATATTCCAAGAATTGATTTTGAATACATGGCAAGATAGGAGAATATATGTCTCAGAAAGGAAGAGATGGTGATGAACCAAGGTAATACAAAATCCATGCCAATGAGGACATAAAGTGTTCACGTTTTTGGGGTTGTGACAAGTAATGTTGATGGTTCAAGAGGATAATTTCCTAAACATGCAAATCATCAAAAATGAAGAAATGCTAAAGAGGCAGAACAAAATGAAGAAGCACCTAACTGGCTAGTTAGAAAAATGGCTCCATCATTGGAGGTGGAACTAGGTCCTTTGAATCTCAGAAGTTTAATACAAGAGGTAGATACCTCTAAGCATAGAGGAAGAGAAAATACAAGACATGCTATGAAGAGGAATATAGATGGAGGGAGAACTCTCCAAATAGCTACTATGGTGGGAAATAAGAGCAAGCATGAAATAACACCTAGGGATTGTAAGGTAAAAATAATTAATTTCGAACATTCATCATGGGGAAAATAATTAGAAGAGATGAAAATAAATTTAGAGACAACTGTCACCAGAGTTCAAAAGAGTAAGAAAAAGAAAAGAGAGCTAAAGGAACAAATTTCTTGCCTGGAAGCTTTTATCAAGTCGCTAGCCCAATTTGATCAAAGGAAAATTGAATTGCCCCAAAATTCAGTACTCATGTCTAAGGAGCAAGTAGATTCCATTATAGTGCTTCACCATAAGGTAAGGGTATTTGAAGAATGGATGGAGTACCTAGTAAGGCAAGGATAAGGGTTAATAAATGATGCAATTGGGAAGCATAAGGAAGCATACCGTTGGTGTGACAAGTCCAAAAGACTTGAAGGAGAATGTCAGTTTTTTCAAGAATAGACTGATGCAGAAAGGAGAAAACTAAAAGCTCTTCTTCAGCTAGATGTCCAATAGTTGATGAATGAAAGGATAACCATGGAACGTGAAGTTTTGGTATTTCAAAAGTGGAGAAAACAATTGAATTTGGAAAGTGACACTTTGTTGCAATGTGTAGAAGGATTTGAAAATGTCACTAGGAGATGCAAGAAGTTGATTGATAGAGACAAGAGCTTCATTGAAATGCTAGCTCAACAAAGTTATGATCCCTAAATTTTAGGATAGGATGATAAAGAGGTAAAATATTTCAAGGAATGGATTGAAAAGGTGAACAAGGATCTTTTTCACTCATTAATCGGGAGGTTATAGATGAGATTATAAAGTGTAGGAATGTTATGATTAAATATGAGTTAAAAATGATGCAAAGAAATGAAAACATCATTCAAATATCAAAAGATTATGCTAGGCATAAATACATTTGGAAAGTGATTCAAGGAGTTCCAAAGGAACGTATGCATCAAGTGTTGATTGCTTTCTGAGAATATCAACAGAGGAAAGGTGAAGACGAGTCTTTGAACCCATAATTTAATGAAGAATAGATAATCAGATACCGGATGCCAAAATTTTTGTGCACGGATATAGTTTTAAAGTGAATTTTGTAGGTTTTTTCTTGATCCTGGTGAAGGTGGTTGATTCTGGAGGTTTTGAAAAGTGTTAACAATCTTATATTTTATGCAAAGTACTTGTGACCCGGAGCCCGAAGTTGAAGGTTCTTATTGATGAAGAAGTCAAAGTATCTTTGACTATTCCTAGAATGTTTTGATGAAAAATGTCACCTACCATGTGCTACACTTTAATTTTCTTCTTTGATTCTCTTTGATGGGACTAATTTTAAACTCTTTGGGGTCTTGTTTCTATAAAGGTTGTTTACTACTTTATTTTATTTTTTAAGTTCAGAATTTATGGATGCTAGAGAACCAAAAAAATTCAAATTTTGTTCTTGTTCCTATTTTTTGTTCCATTCTAGACTAAAAACTTGTATTTTTCATTAGAATTTAACTAATATTAAAGAAAATTGTAAAGCTATTTCTTGATACAAAATCTTACGTAGGTGATTGTTTGTTCCTATCGAACAAGATCTTGTGTGTTGGGTCATTTAAGGGTACATACTAACACTATCTAGTGGCAAATAATCCCCCTTTTCTTCAAACTCTTGCATCATTCTATGTCTAGCTGTGAAGCAATTTGGTGAGGTATGGAATGGTTTTCTCTGGTTTGGTTATTTCTTGAGGCATGCGTGGATAATACCTAGGAGAAATTTTACTTTTTAGTAATTTTTTATGCTTTATTTTAGACTTGATGTTTGAATTTTTAAAAATGTTCCAAAAAAGTGATAAATACATGGAGTTTTATTACAAATATTTTGATTCCATGAAATTATTGAATGCTTAATGCTAAATCTACTTGAATGAATGCAAGTTATTGGAATTTCATGAAATATTGTTGTAAATTGGTTGATTTTATGAAGTTATTGAATGACCAAAATGAGATTATTTTCGTATCTCTATGATACCAACCAATGCCTTAAGGACCATTTACCCCTCATGTTTAACAACATTATCACAATGAAGCTTGAGTAAACCTAGTGCATCAAGACCTCATATAAACGAGCCTTGGGATCAAGTTGAGTTAGCCTTAGATTTAGGTTTTCCCAATGGAATATTTCAAGAAAGATGGGTTTCTAAGGTGTCTCTATGAGAATTATCTATCTATTGGTGTGTGACTAACATCTGTGTCTATAGGAGTGGCGCTAGAAGGAGGGCCTCCTTTTTTTTTTGTTAGGAAAGAAGCTAGAGTCTCGTAGAGTCACTAGGTCCTAGTCTAGTAATCCCCATGTGACATTAGTCAAATTTAGTAGTCGTACGTCATCTAGGCCCCAAAGGTCAAGAGTTGCAAGCACAATGTACACCAAAAAATCCCACTGTTGTTATACCACCCCCACCCACAGTGATGACTTTCTTTAATGTTGAGTCACCAATTTAGTTCATTGTGTCTAATGATCTTCTAAAAAACTGAGACAAATTGTGTCTTAAGTATTATATTCACAAAGATACGAAAGATCATATCAATATCTTTAAGGATACATGCTTTAGAGCAAGCATACAACATGAAGATGTTGTATATAGGTTGTTTCCTTCCACCTCAAGTGATGAAGTTTACCAATGGTACATCAACCTACCTCATAATTCTATTAGAACATGGCAAGATATGGATAGTCAATTCTTGGCTAGGTTTAGAACACCGGTTGATCCTTCCTTGCTATATCACTAGTTCACTCAAATTAAAAGGTTTGATGGTGAACCTATACTGCTTTTAATGATATATTTCAAAAGCCTTATTCTAGGTTGCAAGCACCCTATGTAGTAGAATTTTTTTCCACTATGGAATTTGATCTTTTAACTATGATGTTTGTGAAACGGAGGGAAAATCCCCCTACTACCTTATGAAGCCTATGTTGAGGTCATGAGTGTAAACTTAGAAATGAAACACCTTGGAAGTGGATCTTCTATAAATTGTAGAAATGGATTGAAAAACTATCCCATATAGAGTGTGAATGGAGTTCCTTTAAATCATACAATGGCTCCTAATCCTTTTCCTTCAGTGGTCTAGAATGGGACATTTCCTCAAAACAGTTTCTTTTAACCAAGAAATAGTCAAGCTTTGGTCCTGCACCCTGGTCCAGCTATCATAGAAGTGTGTCCCAACGAAAATTATTTATTTTCATAGACTCAAGAGAGTCAAAGAGGTCATATTTTAGAATATAAGGAAGATATTAAGGAAAGCATAGCTCAACTTAAATGATTAACCATAGAGGTTACATAATTAAAAAACCATTTTTTTTACTCTTAGAGATAATCAAAATTTGCAAGGTCGAATATACAATGCTCCTAGACCACCTAGACCTTGGAAAACATGACCAAATAATGGAGGAATATCCACACCTTCAGATAATGATAATCCCTTCGATGATAGGTCTATGTAAAAGGTAAATTTGGTTGACCTCACCATGAGAAATTGGTGCAAAATCCATAATACAAATGCTCATTCAAAAGTGGATTGTCCACACTTTAAGACTGTGTCAGATATTTTTCTGGCCACCATACATTATAACGACCAGTGTGACTCCCACCCATCCCAATGGAATGAGTTAGTTCCAATTGAATATGACTCCACCTTAGTCCTTTAAAGTTATGAATGTTTTGAGTCACCCTCTATGGCTAGGATTCATACTTATGAACAAGAAGATAGTTCAACCATGAGTTTAGAAACCTATACGTTTCCTTATCAAGACAAAAATGAACCTCAAGACGAAGTTGATGAAATTCATGATTTTCAACAGTATCCAAAAGGACATAGATACAACATAAGAAGTAATGCTAATGGTGGAAGTAGATTCAAAGGGCCTTTGACCATGTCAATTTTTCCTAATAACTTTAACACTCCACCCGATGAAAAATAAAGTAACACTCCAAGGTTACCCAAGGTGACCTCTCAATATAACTCTCCAAATTTTTCATGAAGTAGAAAAAACAAAATCCATTGATCAAAAAAAATCTAACTAATTCTTTGGTGGAAGAAATCAAAAAGGTAAAAATTAGCCTCTCTCTATCAGAATTGCTCAAAATGCCTATGATCAAGAAAGCTCTCTTGAATACCTTGGAATATTTTCCCAAAGAAAGCACGCTTAGTAAAGAAATATAGGTGAAGGAGAACTCTATTAAGGAAAAAGAAAAAAACATAGTTCCTATGGTGGATGTGTAAGTAACCTTTTATAAATGAAAGATAGAATCCCCACCATTTTTGTTGACACTAAGAATAATTGGTAAAAATATTCATAACCACTGGGTAGATTCTGGAGCATCTACCAACGTGATTCCTTTTTCCATATCTCAGACTCTAGGTTTACCTCAATGAATTCCCTAAAGAAATTTACTCAACTCGACAAAATTGAGGTAAATGTAGTTGAAGAGTTAACCAATATTCATATTCAATTAGTGTTAGACCCCAAGATTCAACATTATATTGATATCCAAGTGGTTGAGATACCAAAAACTTACAGGATGCTATTGAGTAGAGATTGGTCAAAGACTTTGAACAGATATATGGGCATTGACTTCTCACATATATGGTTACCCTGGAAAGGAGTCCCTAGTCAAATTAGGATTGAGAGAGATTTGTGCATGAAACATATGATCAACAATTACAATTAGAAAAATGAAGTTTTATACATAGATGTAGAACTAGGAGTATATGGAATTAGAAGTTTTGGAGTTAAAATAGAATAATTTTTCATGTGTAATGTTGAAAAGAATAATCAGATAGCTCCTGAGATGAATATTTTAGTTGAATTAGATTATGATTCTTCTAAAGGAGAACATAGCCATTTAGACAAATTCTGGAAGAACATTGTTAAAGAATCTCAAAAGAAAAGAAAACTAAAGATACACTAAAATTTTTGTTGTTGCAAGGTTGGTGTAGGTTATACAACTCTACACATTCAAAAGATAGTTGTGTGATGTTCTTAGAGATCATTCACAGGGTCAGAGATCAGCATTGTTAGGAAAATACAACTCTTAACAGGTCTAGCCATGAAAGGCTCGAAGATAAAATGCAGGAAAGGTAGACTAAAAATACTAATTTATCAATTCTTAAGAATGCTAAGCTCAAAGATAGTGAGGATCAAACTTGGACCCTAGGTTCAACAAGCCAAAATTGAAACAAGGAATTTGAGTTAGGGTTGAGCTCATCATTTCCCAAGGTAAGTCTTTTCTTGTTGCCTATAGATTACAATTCCAATGTACTAACAATGTGGCAAAATATGAGGCTCTCATCCACAGTTTGATGCTCATAATAAAGAAGAAAGTTAAAATTATTAAGGTTTTCAGTGATTCAGAGCTGGTGGTCAAGCAAGACTAGAAACAATTTATTTGTCATTATAAGCACCTATCCATTTATTGACACTGAGTGTGGAACCTGATAGAAGATTTTGATGCCTTTAACATCACTCATCCCATGAAGATTTAACCTGAGAGCAGATGCTCTGACTACTACTACTAGTGCTCTAGAACCGTTAGATGCTTTCAATTTGAGAAGATTTACTATCGATATGGTGCAGTTGCCCTCGGTTCATGATAATGTTATTAATTTGCAAGTGTTTGAAGATGACCATCATATATTGGAATTTATCACTAATATTGATGCATAGATAATTGAAGAAATGGATCACCCAGATGGTGAATTAAAGATAAAGAATTAGCTCAAGTGAAAGATAATAATATCTCAAAAGGAATAATTGAGCTAGAAATATTATTTGATGTGGATCAAATAGTTTGGCGAAAAGACTTTCCTAAAATTGACGGAGGACAATCTAAATTATATAATCTGAATACTGAAGAAAATTCGAAGAATGTGTTTATAGGGAAGGTATGTATTGAGGAAGAATGAAGAAAAATTTCTTAGGCACTAAGTGATTATTGGAAAGTTATAGCATGGACACAAATATTTGAAGACTTATGACACTTCCATCATTACTCATACAATTCCGCTAAAGCTTGATACAAAACATTTCTAGCAAAAACAACGGCCTATAAATGCACTTTTGGAACCTTTGATTCAAAAAGAAGTACAAAATCTCCTCACCCCAAATAAATGTTTTCCATCAGACATTCTATTTGGGTAGCAAATTTAGTGTCGATTAGAAAGAAGAATGGAGACATACGCTTGTGTGTAGATTTTCAAAATCTTAACAAGGTGTCTGAAAAAGATAATTATCCCCTACCATCATTGGACAAAGTGCTAAAAATACTTAATGTTTCACAGATGATGTCCTTCTTGGACAGATTCTCTGGGTATAACCAGGTATAGTTCATGAAGGAGGATTAGATGAAGACAATGTTCACCACAAAGTGGGGAACTTTCGATTACAAAAGGATGTTGTTTGGATTAATTAATGTCAAAGCTACATTTCAAAGAGCTATGGATTATTCCTTTTGAGATTTGGTAGGAAAGTGAATTATTATATACATGGATGACCTCATGCTATTTTCTAAAAATAGAGGAGATCATGTTCGTGATCTTCGAGCAATATTACAAAAGTGTGAAAATTATGAATTTTCGTTGAATCCTAAGAAATGCATTTTTGGGGTGATTGAAGGAAAGTTGTTGTGACAAATTATTTCTGAAAGAGGTATTTCAATAGACCCAAATCGAGTAAGTTCCTTACTCAAGTCACAACCCCCAGGAAGTAAGAAAGAATTAAAGTCATACTTTGGTAAGATCAATTTCGTCCAAAAACTTATCACAAGATTTTTTGAGATAGTGAAACCACTCAATGATATGTTGAAAAAAGATACAAAAATTGAGTGGATGAATGAGACTAAGCTCACCTTCAAAAATATGAAAGCTTCAATTACAGAAGCATCGATGTTGGTAAGTCTAGATTACATTAAACCATTTTATATTTACTCTTTTGCTTTTGGTCACACATGTGCAGCAACATTGACACAAAGGAGCGAGAATAAAGAAGAAAATCCAATTGCTTTCATGAGTTCTCCCTTTAAAGAGGCGGAGCTAAGATTTATGGATATTGAAAAAAAAGCTTTTGCTTTGTTCAAGGAAGTAAGAAAATTTTGACATTGCATTCTCAGAAGTATAGTCAATGCGATTGTGTCTGATGTTGCAGTAAAGATGTTATTAACACAGACTGACCTCAGAGAAAAAAGAGCCAAATGGGTTATGATCCTGCAAGAATTTTATCTAGAGATTATACCCATGAAATTGGTTCATGGGAAAGCCTTAATTAAATCTATTGCTAAGATCGATCCAAAAATTTCTAGCTAGCAGTATACTTTGGATGTAGAAGACCAAGATGATTGGTATTCAGATATACGGTACTATCTGGTTAGCAACAATTGCCTAGACCATTTGCAAAAAAATAAAAGAAGATCCCTAAAAATTAAAGTCTAGAGTTACATGATTAAAGGATGGGTTGTGCTCAAGAGAAATCATGAAGGAATCTATTTGAGATGTTTAAACAAGATAGAAGCAAGTGAAGTGTTGCAATAACTACATAACAAATTTGGTGCAGCTCACGGAGCACCTTTGGCTACTGCACATCTCATCCTGAGAGCTAGCTACTACTGGCTGACTATTTTCAAAGGTACATATGAGCACGTAAATCACTACTACACATGCCAAATTGATATAGATAAAGGGAGATTTAATGCACAACCATTACAGCTCGTGATGGAAATGCACCCTTTCTCACAATGGGGGTTACACTTCATCGACACAATTAATCCTCCATTGTCTACAGGTCACAAGTTTGTGCTAACCTCCTTTTATTATTGCATCAAGTGGACTGAAGTGTTTCATAGTAAGTAATGCACCTCAAAGGTGATAATAAAATTCTTGGAGGAAAACATTATTACCATGTTTGGAGTACCGTGTGCCTTGGTATGTGAAAATGGCCCCACTTTTTCCTCATTGAAATTTTCTAATTGGGCATTTGAATACAATATAACATTGAAATTATCATCTAATTATTACCCATAGGGAAATGAATTAGCAAAATCATCGAACAAGAACTTGTTGGATATAATTAGAAGGTTAATTGAAAAGAATCCTAGGGAATGACACTTCCTATTGAAATTCGCCCTTTGGGTAGATCGTACCAGGATGAAATTGTTGGCATGGTTTGTCATTGATGTCAAAGGTATGGAATTTCATAATGTTGAGGGTTTGATGTAATATACCTTGTTTGATTTGTCATATGCTCATTGCATAATCTATCATCTGCACATTGTACAGTCTAGTGTTGGTTCCTTGTTTTATCACCGACCTTTAGGACACATGGTTTGTTATTCACACTTCCTAGTGTTGTTGCAAAGGGCCTTGCTATGATGTTGCAAAGGGTCATTTTACATGGTGGTTTGTTGGTATTGTTGCAAAGGAAAGGATGATATAAGGTGATTTTTTTCATTAGTGTTCATGCAATTTGAAAAGGACAAAGCTCAGAAGGTATTTTAGATCAAAGTAATTGTTGATCACTCTATCACAGAGTTGCTTGATCTTTACAAGTACATGGTGCCATGATGACATATCACAAATTTTCTTGTCACAGAGCTATTTCATAAATTTTATTCATGGTATTGGTAAGTGTTTCTTCAAGACAGTCAAATTCTAGGTTGAAGGTCTCATGGTATTCTTGCCAAAGTTTTTTTTTTCATTCCTCATGAGCTTGATCTCAAAGGTACATTTTCATTTAGAGGGAAAAGCATTTAATTTCTCAATATATTTCAATGGTATTTGTTTCTTGGTATATTTCTCAATGTATTACTTAATACTTCCAAAAGGTACTTATTCTCATGGTGTTTTTCATAGCCTTGAAGGTATGGGGTTCATACAAAGATTGATGGCAAAAGTTTTCAATCACAAAGTACTTAGTCATTCATATTTCAAATTCCTAATGTTGGTAGTCTTAATGTTGGCCATCCATCTTCACATGGTGCTCATGTTTCATATTGTCAAAGACATATGGTGTTGTGCAAAGATTAAAGATTAATCACAGGTATTCATGGTTTTTGGTGCATTGAAGTTGTCTAGGGTTTTTTTCATTATATGCTAAGAGTTTAAAACCCTAAAGTCAAGGTTATTGTGAAAAAGAGTTTATTACATTTTCTTTTTATTCTAAAAGCAAAGTGACTTGCTATTACAAGTTAAAGTTATTTTAAGAAACTTGCTTAAGGGTTTTAAAAAATTCCTAAACCAACAACTTCCTTTATTCTAACCAATCAAACAAGTTACAATCTCAATTTATGTTTTTCAAATGAAAATAAATGGTTGTTGGTTAAAGATGACTAAGGTGGGATTTTGAATCCAATGGTCTATATTTAAAATCTTCAACATCTATTTCTAGAAGTTGGTTCTTTCACAGGAGTCTGATTGTCATTTTGTCTTAGCTTTCAATTACTTGAATTTGAACAGGTAGATTGGTTATTGTTTTGGTGCGAAATTTGAAGTAGTTGGTTTTCAAGTAGTATGTTTTTTAATATCAACAATCAGTTCATTTTATTGAGTTTTTTTTTTTGAAGATGGAATGCATATGAAGTGAATTATGTGTAATATTTTGAGAAATTGAGAGGCTCTTTGTATTTCAAGGTGTAAGGTGATATAGATTGGAGATGAAATTTTTTTGAAGAGGATGTGATGGATGTTTTGATTGAAAAACTATGATAGGCAGTGATTACAAGTTTTTTCTTCAAGTCAGGATGAGGCCTTTATAAAGAGAAAAATGTTGATATAATAGGTAATCAAAGTTTTAAATGACATCGTTGTATGATGAAATCATGGAGTATGTTTTTTTCTATGCGGATTGGTTAATCTGAATGATCCCTTAGATTTTTGGAGTCTGATGAAAATAAAGACAATATGGTTGCAGTGTTAGTAGTCTAATTGAAAGTAAGAGCACTATGAATATTTGTATGAAAATGTAGTGAATGTATATGTAGAGACATGATCTTGAAAAAAAAATTGAGTCATTGTATCAAAAAGGAAGATGTAGTTAATTGCTTGGCATTCATATCTAGAAGGTTGATGTTTTTCATAGAAAAGTATTGTCATTCATATATGTTCATTCATAGTGTGTTGAAGAGGAATTTTGCAAAGAGGTCTTTGTCCATGTATATGAGGAGGATTAAATGTTGAATTCTTTCATATGAAAGAGGCAGATGAAGTCTGTAGATTTGATGATGTAGAGATAAAAGCAATGATTTGTATGGAAACAGAGTAACCCTCTGATTTTGCTTATTTCTTTTGAACTGTGGAAATTTTGCTTGTGAGGCATGGTGAAAAGTTAATGAGGAAGTTTGAGAAGCTAGTGAGGTATGATGTTTGCTAGTGAGGCATAGAGTGTAGCCAGTGAGGATTGTTGTATTGCTAGTGAGGCATGCAATATGTATTCAATATTTTTTTAGCTAGTGAGGCTTAATGAAGCAAATTTTCAAAGTAGGTTTTCACCCTTTTAGGGTTTTCCACTCATAAAACCTGTGTTATGTTTCCTCTTAGTGGCTTCTTACATTGTGCTTAATTGGATATCTTTTTTCAATTATTATATTCTGGTTTGCATGTTACTATGACTCCTTCCACATTCAGTATCTATAATGATTTAAGTGTTTCAATGGGTTGCTTTGAATAAGACAAGTGAGTTTAGTATTGAAATTTGATTTATAATTAGACCACTAATCCACCCCACCTCTCAGTGGTCCTATACTCCAACATTTGGTCCTAAGGTTTTATTATTTTATTCTAATTGGAAAGCAATAGCACGACATCTACGCCTACACTCTTTAGCATTTCTATTTCTTCTTGTGTGATTTTTAATTTGTGAAGGTGTAAGATCAGGTTTTTCAACCATTGGTCTCTTTGATTCCCTTAGGGGAGGAACTGAAGGGACCATTGGGAGTTGGAAAACCACTATTTTTTTAGGTCTATACACTTGTTTTTCCTTCAGAAGCACAAATGGAATTATATGGATGTATCTTGGTCTTTTAGATGATATGGGTGGAGGAACTGCAACATATTTACCTTGGTTACTTGGAAGGGCCTTTGCTTTAGACATAGATTCATCCATGACCTATGGGGTAGGAGGAACAACCATAGACCGATCATTCTCAGGTGGGATATTGCTAAGGGATATTTTTTTTATGTGCTTTGCCTTAAAATTTTGATATGACCTAAAAAATAAATCCCTGCGAGGCTTAATAAGTTCCATAGGTTGAGGCCAAAATAAATCCAATGAAAAGTTTCTATAGGAGTACAAAGGATTAAACCCACTATGATGCACTATAAAAATTGATTTTCAAAAAGGGACTTTATGCACTTCTGAATAACCAACAGAATGAAGTTCATGGAGTATAGCCATGGATAACCTAGCTTCACACAAAACTGGTCCAATGTCGAGATGATGGAGAATGATACATCTAATTGTTTCAATCCAAATTTAAGTGGAAGAGTGATCGAACCTATCATAGGGTGACTAAAACTATCATGAGTTTTTAACCATTCTTTCAAGTATTCATAAGAATCTTGATAAATCTCATGCACAAACAAGAATTCCTTCATGATCAAATTCTCTACATAAATAGGATCAATGAGTATCCCTTGTGTAGGTTTGTCATTGATATGACTGGTGATATAGAGAGGACTATATGGCACTTGTATAAATGCATCAATATATGTGAAAGTAATGTTAGGTAACAAAGTGGTTTGGACCTTGCGAGGCTAAACATCTATGAAAGTGACCATATCTTTTAGATCATCCTCATCATCACTCTTATCATCATCCTTATCATCATCTTTCTTGTCGACATTCATATCATCACAAGCTTGCTTAAAGTTGAATGTATGATTTAGCATGATATTTGTAAAGATTTTTGAAATTTTTGATTTGGTGGGGCAATAGACTTATTTCCTTTATCATTAACACTGCCTAACTCGATGTGATTAGATTCGATGATGTCTTACACTTGATTTTTAAGATGCATACATCATTATGTATCATGTCCATGTGTATGATGATATTGATAGAAGGCTTTTGGATTAAAGTTTGGAGATAAATGCTTTGATGGATCCATGAGTCTTATCAGAGGTATTGGATTAGGTTCTTTCTCAAATCTGTAACATAATTGAATGGAGTGAATCAAGCAACTACATGAATTGTCTATCTCTCTATCTAAATTGATATTGGGCTGAACTTGTGGCACAATGTTGTTGGTTGTTTGAGGTGTGTTTATCTTGATAAAGTTCTTGTTTTATTTCTTGAATGGTTGATAGTTGTTTTGAAGTCAGGATTTGGATTTCTCAATAGGATTTGATGAAGATTCCTCTTCATACTGACTAATCGCATTTTGATAGTCACGAAGATTCATACACAAGTGTGTAAAGGATGGATATCTCATCAATAAGATCTTATCTATAATGTTAGATTTAAAATTCTCAATGAATACTCTTTGAACATTAGCATCATGAAGAGTTAGATTGATTTGAGAGTAAATTTGTTGATATCATCCTATGAAGTTTGACACTTTTTCATGTTTTCCTTGTTTGCATCTCACTAAATCAGTTATTGTGATTTTTGGACCTATGTTTTCTTGGAAATGTTGTAGGAATGCACAACAAGTTCATTGAATGAATGAATCAATTTATTTTCAAAGATGAAGTCACTACAAAATATCGTAGAATCTAGTATGTGACTATTAGGATCTCATTTATTGTTGTACTTCTCAAACCCAAGAATTTTGATGTTTAGTGGCATAGTTGTTTTCAAATTTTCAAGTGATAATGGTCTTCTTATGACATATTGTGATGGTTTTTCATTTTGATTTTGGTTCAATGTTGAAATTTTTTGTTGAAGAGTAGTTACATTTTGCAACAATTGATTAATGATTGAATCATTGCTTAACATGCTTTGGGAACATGGTGAATTTGGTGGGATTGTGTATGTGCTTGGTGGACTACTATGTTGAAAATTTATGAGAGGGGATGAATATTTAGGTTTAACATGTGAGGGCACAAAACTATAAGGAATTCTGATGGAAAGTCCTAAGGTTGGAGTTATTCCAATGCTTTATTGTATAGTTGAAGCAAAAGTTGGGTTTGTGTATGTGAGAATAGAGGCTATATTGTAGGGAGGTAGATTTGACTTCCTCCCTGACTTTGAGTGTTTCTCAAAGTTTGGGCACAAATAGCCATCGTATGTATGTTGTCATCAACTATATGGGATAGACTACACAAAACTTCTAATCCTTGGGCATCGCCAATAAATTTCCAAATGTTATCCAATATGGGCACTATTATGCCAGCCAAATATTTGATGCTTAAATAGTCTTGCAATCCTTCTAAATTTTTGTCCAATTTTTTGAGTTTGTCTTCAAGAACATGGGCAACAATAGTCTCAACATCCATAAAATGAGTTATTATAAAGTTTTCATTGGTATGGTAACATTAGGGATAGATTCTAAAATGGGCATGGTATTGGAAATACCTTGTGTGAAAGAGTTGGAAGACTCAAGATCCATCGTGGATGTAACAACAACACAAGATGCCATAAGTAGAACTACATCTCACTGAAGCATTGGAAATAGGCCACTATTTCATGAAGCCCATTCAAATTTCAAAACACTAAGTGTACCTATTATGAACACAAAATTTCCAAATAGACACAGTAAATCACCTAGAAGCAAAAATCAAACAATAAAAGCAAGCAAAAACCATAGAAATAAATATCTAACAAAAATTTGAGCCAAAAATTGTAGGAAAAAGCCGCCCAGGGAATTTATGTCCTAGATAGGATTTCAAAATATTGAAATTTTGACTATTTATGAGGTTGTTTAAGGATTCTTTATTTGTGTGCAGACAATTTTGACAATGAATTTTTTCTAGAATTTTCTCAATTATGACAATGTATTTCAAAATTCAATTGTGCAACAATATTGAAAATGTTTGAACAATAAATGACAATTGTGAATGAAATTTCCATATCTAAGATGCAACAATTGACTGATTCTAAGATGCCAAAATCTGAAAATGATGATTTTGATGTAATTTTGAAATAAAACAATGCAATTTTTGACTCTTTTTGAAGTATATGAAAGATGCCTAAATGCATGCAATGAACACTTTCAATTTTTTTTCAGATTTAAATGACCTAATGCAGATTTATAGATGTAATTAGAATGTAGATCTAACCTAGAATAACTAAAATTAACCCTATTGCAACCTATAATGCAATATGATATGCATTTTTTTAATTTTTATGTTTTTATGATGCAAAAATGAATGCCTAAATGAACTATGCAAAACAATACAATGTAAAACCTATATCTAGGGTGAATTGCTTCATACTTTAGAAAGAATATAATGTTAATAGGTTGTGTTCACCAAAATGATATGTTGGAAAAAGAGGGGGAGATCCTAAAATGAGAGGATTTGCACTCCTTTACCTAATATCATTAGAGGATGATAATGGATGTTGGATGATTATGGAGGTTTGAAGGACTTGGACAAAATATATGATTGAATTACAACCTAAAAGGTGATTCAACCAGACCTTGACAAAATCTAGGATGAATATAGGGATGAAATGCAATTATCTAACTAAGTTAATGATGTAAATTATTGTTCTGATGTAAATACAATAATTCATAAAGTCACAAATAAATTTAGACAATTGAAATGGACTGAGCAGGACACTATGCACCTGTGGTTCAAATTTGGGGCTGAAAATGGAGGAATAATTTTCTTGGGTGTACGAGTCCTTGTAGATGGATTTCAAATCTATTTTCACAGTCCTCTGGTGCCAAATCAAAGCTTTCTATTTATGTCTACAAATTTGTTAGATCACTGTTGAATATTTTTGTGAGTTTTTCATGAGTTGTCAAGATGTAGGGTTTTTGTTGCAACAATGGATGTTTTATCTTCAAACTTCTTCCAATCTCCTTCAAACCTAAAACCTACACATTTAAAGAGAGAGGAAGGGTTGTGCCATTTAGGGGCTTGCCTTAGTCAAACCCTAGGTTAGTGTTTCCACTTCCATAATGGCAATGCCAATGATAGAAAGATAAATGATAGGAAGAAATGATGAATCAACAAAGTGTTGCAACTCACCACCCTTTAGTGGATTCCTTGAATGTTTTAATTCATGCACATCTCCTCAAGGTTTGAATCTTACTTGCTTGAATTGCTTGGAGACCTATAAAGGGTTATCTTTCACAAACAATGATAACATAAACATTTATAAACTCACATATGATTTGACATGATGCTTGGATCTTGAATTGCTGCAATAAATCACTAAAAAATTTCTCTTGACTTGCTTGATAATGCTCTTGACAATAATTTCTCCAATAATTACTTGTTAATGCTAGTTCATTTTTAAATGAATCAATAACTAGGTATTTATATGTAACTATTCTAATTTCTTGTAAATTAAATCCAATAGCTAACTTTGGATACTTGAATTGCAAACAATAAAGTGTTGGCACTAACATATTTGAATTTGGAGCCAAAATAGATGGAAAAACTTTCCCTAGGTGTATGTGTCCCAGTCCTATTTTTTAGAAATTAAGGTGTCAAGGGAAAAGTATTAGATAAATGCATTTGTTTTTTGCTTGCAATTTTTTGGTAATTATTAAAAATAGTCTATAGAATGGGTAATTTAGGAAATTAGGTGTTCAGTTAGGTCCAATAATTTAAGGGGGAGAAAAACATAGTGTGAAATTGTCAAGGGTGACAATTTACGATGCTACACGTACAATATTTAAAACTGGAATGCTATCGAATTTAACATACTCTACAATTAAGTTAATTAAAAAAGATGTATACCTAATCTAAATTGCTAGCTACAAGTATTAAAAAATAAATTGCACGATAAATGTGATCTAGTATATAAACACATATCTGATCTTGTTAATAGAATAACTCTTTTCAAGAAAATAAAAAATATTGTCATACAAGAAAGCTACAAATTAAAAAATGCACATAATCATTACATATCGAATACCCAAGCCACTGTGATTTTAAAAATTCTTGAAAGGATAGATGACACATTTGAAAATACCTCTTCCCAAGTTTTTATCATAGTCACCGCTTCATTCTATTTAGCATCCATGAGTGACAGTTTTATTCCAGAGGTAATACATTAATATTAAATAAATATTACAAATATATAATTTTCTTTTTTTAAATAATATACTACTACAACTTTAATATATTCAACTTATATCAGATCATTAATAAATTTAAATAATATTGATCATAACTATAACTATTAATGGAAGGAGCGATGAGCGGGAGAGAAATTTTGAAATTGGCGAGGGTGTGCTTGAGGGTGAGGTTGAATCTAATGAGGACGAGGTGGATGCAAATGTTGGTTTGCTTTGGGTTTCTCTACCCCTTGTGGACCATGTGTATGGTGGTCTTTGTTTTTCCTCTATGGCGTGCAAGCTGGAGGAGCCTGTTTTTGCATTTTGATTTTTTCTCTTGTTTGTGGCGCTAAGCTTTTGTGGGAAGTTGCGGCTAGGTTGTCTTCGTTGGGCCTTTCAGTCCTGTGGCTTTCTTCTAAGCCTTTAGTGGTGTTGTGGGGTTTCTGGAATTCATCTCTCCTTGAGATTGTTGGGCATGGAGTGTTGGGATTTTGGAGGAGTGTGGATGTTGTGGTTGGTGAAGTTGGGCCTGTTGTTAATGGCGACAAATCTTGTGGGGTTCGGTGGCCATTGGTCGTTTATGCCATTCAATGGTTGATTTGTATTTTTGATCTTTCATGTGTCTACATGCAAGAAGAGGTGGGTATTTGCTGGGGAATTCCTTCCCCTATGATTTTTAGGCCTTCCCTTGTGATTATCAGTCTTTCTAACAGTTTGTTATTGCTTGTGATGACTCTATTTTGCTGTGAAAATGGAATTGTCCCTAGTTCATTTTCTGAAAATAGTGAGGTTCATTTGTGGGTGTCGAGGCTCTACTGGAGGACGTTTGTGGTGCTCTATGGTGCTGAGCCTATTTAGTGGGTTATGGTTGGCTATGGGAAATGTTGTTTGGTGTTTTCTATGGCCTTTCATGACATGGTTAGCAGCAGAGTTTGCTTCTACAGAGTGTTGATTCTTGTTTATGGTGGGCTCTGCTCCTATTCTCATCCTTTTTCGTGGATTTGGTGTGTGGATTTTGGAAAGTTTTTGGGTTTGGTGCTTCAACTTTCCATGGTTTTTGGTTTAGCTCCTTATGCGGTGGCTAAGGGTTGGGTTTTTCGGCTTTCTTCCAAGCAGTTGGTGATTGCGGGATTCTCTGTGGAAGTTCGGTTGCAAATGGGACCTCTTTCTATTCCTATTCAGCATATTTGGAAGGCTTGGTGGTTCTTCTTGCTGGTCTATTATACTTTTTCTTTCTTCTTGGTCGTCCCTCATTTATGCTTGTTGCTTGTTTGGTGGCTCTGCTTTGGGGGTTTTTCTTCTTGGTGTGTTTTGGGTTCTTCTTGTCCCCTTGTTGAGGTGTGGTGGTGTTTCCTTCTGGTTGGATGTTGGGAGTCTTGGCTTATCTCTGGCTCTAACTGGCATGTTGGGGTTGCTCGAAGGTCTTTCCTGCTAGCTCGTCTCCCGATTTCCTTCTTGTTTTGGTTCCCCTTTTCCTTTAGGGGGTTGGTTGTTCTCATTCCTTTTGAGGCTGGATCCTTGTTTCTGGTGGTCTTTTGTCCTGGGGTTCTTTTTATTGTTGGTTGGTTGGTGTTGTGTTTGTTTTTGGTGCAGTGGTTACCAAAGGTTGCTATGGGTGTTTGCTTGACCTCTGTGTTAATTGTCTCCTATGGTCCTATGGAGGTGGACCTCCCTCAATTGTTCTTATTGAGGTGGGTTGTACTCCTATGGAGGTGGAGGTGGAGGTGGAGGTGGAGGGTGTTGGATATTTCTAGTTATGGAGGTCTTGCTGCTTGTAGCATCCTCTCCTATAGAGGGGAGCTCCTTCCTTTTGAGGTGGTTGTGGATTTGGTTTCATGTTGCCAAAGTGTTTCTTTGAAGTTGGTGTTGTTGGTGATGTCCTTGGATATTTTCAGCTCCTTGGCTTCTCTTGCTTTGTTTTCGGATGATTTTTTTTATTTGGTGTTTCCCTCCTAGTTCGTGTTATGGCTTTGTGCCCAATGGTTTTTTTTGGTCAATTTTTTGATTAGGGGTTTGGTGGTGTCTTTCATCACTGTGCATTTCTTCTTTTTTGGCTCTGTGATGTTTTCCATGAGCAGTTGGTTTGCTAACGCCTGGGGGATGAAGGCGGGTTTCTTGTGTTCTAACAGGGTTTCTAGTCCCCATTAAAACTAGGATGTTGTAGGGTCTCTAGCCTGTGCTTGTTTGTTAGTTGTAGCGTTTGTAATCCTGCTTATCTTTTGTGGCTATTGTGGGGTTGTTGATGGTCTATGATGTATCTTAATTACAGTCTACCTTTCTTTGTTCTGGGTTTCAAGCCCCATCAAAACCCATTTTTTACCTCTAATCAAAACTATAATTATTAATATATTAATATAATTATATATGCTAAATTGAATATTAATAATTCATTATAATCATTATTATATAGTAATATTTAATATATAATATATTATACTTATTATAATATATTAATCATTATTTTATAATATAACTATATTTAATATTAACAATAATTATTATTAATATAGATTTTGATTATCTTTACCTCTCACTTCCTCTCGATAGGAATTAAGTAAACAAAATGATGGGCATCATTCTTCTAACCATTTCAACATTTCAACATTTCCTACACTTTTTTTTCTGTGGTATTTACTAAAGCATCCACTTATCTCCACAATGCACCTTTGGAACGTGATCACTTTTGCTACACCTTTTCCTTTCCACATTTACATGAGAAAATCCACATGGCTATATCGCTCAATATTTTAAAAACTATACAAGAAAAACCTTTATTTATAAATTTAATGTTTGTGATAAAATTATTTATTATTATTAATCAATATTGAATAATATATTATTTATTGACTAGATACTAATCTAATTATTTTTACTGTAATTCACCACAACCCCACAAGATTGTCCCAACAATGTACATTGAAGGTCATGAGCTAAGATGAATAATAACATATAATAATTTAATATTACGAATAATATAATCATAACATTATAATTAATATTTTTATTATATCCCACAATGTTGCAACCTCACCCTCTCGTAATCTCTGCAAATCGGCAAACCATAAGAAACATTGTGGTATATAGTCATTAACATAAAAAATCTCTCTTACGATGTCCTCTAATCTAAAGTTATTATCTGCCAACTTTAAGATTTTGGAAATGATTGTTGGCACATGGGAGGATATCACCATATCTACCCAAAACTGTACAAAGGTCACTTCTCTCTTCTATTCTTGGAAATGGTTACTATCTTATTTATCCTTGCATTCTCTCTATTCCTTATTGTCATTTGATTGCTTTGCTAAAGATTATGGGTGGGGATAGGGTTAGGACTGAGTTGGGTTCTTGTGAATAATTTCATAGAGATGCCCTGGTTTGGCATATATGTATTGAGGGTGGTCTATCCCCTCTCATGGAAAGTCTTAAAGGCCACGATGAAAACCTATCAATCCAATTTGCAAATGGTTGGTACAATTGTCAGGTTAAGTTGGGGGTATCTCCTTCGAATTCAATGAGGATGTGATTGCTAAGGTGACCAGGCTCTCTTACAGTGGACAAAATCTAAATAAGCACACTAAGGTCTAGGGTGTGGATAGCATACAACAATTCTTCAACGAAAATGTGAAACACGTCAAGCTACATGCAAGATACGATAGAAGAAAACTTCTAACACCATGGGACCTATTTTGTCTTGTGCTTATGGAATATGTTACTCTTGAGAGTAGATATAAGTGTTTCTACTACTACTACATGCCCCTTCTAAACCACTTCATGCGCTATCTTCTCATAAGCTTTCCATTTTTCCTCCTTTCGTCCTTAGAATTCTTGGTGAAGAAGGTTGTTGATATTGTATCTAGAAACCCTAAAAATCCTCCTATCCCTTTGCACCAAGGGCTAATCCTAAGGCTATATCACTTTCACCTTGCATTGTGTCCCTTTAAGCCCATAAAAGAAACCCTTGTCAATGAGGAGCCTAAATTAAATCCCCCTAATGAAACCCCCCAAAAACCCTCCATTGCAACCAAATCTAGGTCCAAGCTTGCAAACTCAGTCTTCCTTCTAGCCAATCTACCCCCAACAACAATCCCAAATAGTCAAGTAAAAATAAAAAATAACCCTATGAAAATTCAAAGTAATGCCACGATTGGGTTGTTTGAACTAAAGAACTTCCTTCTCAAGAAGGTTGGTAAAAATGTGGGTAAGTCAAACTCAGATTTGAAGAAGAAAGATTATATCTCCTTTTATGTTGAAGAATCTGATTTGGAGGATGATGATGGGGATGCTAATACCAATGTCACTGGTGATGAGGATACCATAATTACCATCAAACTAGAAGTTTGCATGGTGTTGGCTAGTGTGAGGATTACTCATAGGTTTTCCAGTAAACAAAAGCCTTAGGTCTTAATTGATGAAATCTTAAGCAACTCTAAACATGATAACAAGTAGGAGGAAAGCAATGAGAAGTTTTTGGAGGATGTGAATGACAACATAGATGGCTCTAGTCACTTCCTCGAGCTCAAAAAGATGATTTTGGAGGACTCCACCCCAAACTCCTCTGCTCATCATCTGGGGAATGAGGAGGCTAGAAAACCCAACCACAGTACTGATGATGATTACAAGGCTCTATTGGCTGGTGTTAGCATTGTAGAAAGGAAACTTAACTATCTTACCTACTTCACCATCAAGATGATTGATCACTTTCTCGTTACTATTATGTATGTGTTGCAAGAGGAGATCAAGAATCAAGACCTAGACAACGATCCCAACTCCAATCAGGAAAAAAATATGTTTTCAAATTCCTCATGGAGGAATGGGAAAACATATCTAAGTAGTGGTTTGGGGGTTCTAATCACTCCCTTTGGTGGTGTTTTGGTTTTTTCTATTTATTTGTTCTTACTATTGCTTTTGTTGATCATTTTTTGTTAGTCATGTATTGTTGAACTAATAACCTTGTGGTATTTTGTGTTAAAGGTTCAACACTCTATAAATTATGCATATTTTATCAAAAAATAACAATAAATAATAATAAATTTGAATATTGTTATCTATTAATTTACAATATTTTTTTAAAGGCCAAAGGCTTTAACTATATTTTATTAATATAGAGCAAAAATACATTCATATAAGTTGAATTGGAATTACACTAAAAAACTGCAACCCTCCCAACCATTCATACAGGAACAACTGTGTAGAACCAATGTACCAAAAAAAACCAAAATTTGAAGTTGGCTATGAAAAATCAGTCAATCCATTATCTAAGTTCCCACAACCCAAAAAGACTCCAAAACCCTACAATAATTTGTGAATGCCTAATCTACAATTAACTAACAAGAGACAACAAACAAATGTTAATCAAGTTAGAAACCCAAACAAAGCATTCCCTATGAGATTCCCAATCAAACAAAGACAAGAAAACATGATGAAAACATGAAATAAACAAGATAAAATCATGTAAACTCATCTAAATTGATCAAACCTTCATCCCATAGGGGGATTAGTGCTCCTTTGATGTGGAAAGAACCCCTTTCCCAATCCCTTTGATAAGCTCAAATGATGTAGATGAATCAAGTATGAAAATGATGCCAAATTACGCTAAAAACTTGCAAATGATATGATGAAATGAGTTAAAATTTCCTATAATAAACTTGCTTGAGATTGTGGATCCATATTGTGTAGAGAACGCCTCTACTTATAGGACTCAAGGGTTGAAGAATGAGAGAAATTGGTGAATGTGGGATAAAAAGGGAGCCAATGGGATTGTGACACTTGTCACAATTCTATTGGATGAGGATGGAGCACATTTTGGGGAATGTGTAGAGTAAAAGGGATGTAAGAGGAATAAATGAGGATGTAAGAACAAGTAAATGAATGTGGTTGAAGATGTAAGGGAATGTTGTTGAGAGTGTAAGAGGATTTAAGGGACAAGATGGCATGTGAGTAAATGCCTTTGTAAGAGGTATTTATGGATGTGTAAGAGGCTATTTAAAACCTTTGGAGGGAAATTGAATAAAGGGGTGGTTGGGAGGAATATTCTTAGGAATATGCCATTGTAAGGATAAATAGGGTAATTAGATAATTAAAAGATGAATTTCATGTGCAACTTGGTTAGTTGACCATGGGTTGATTTAACTTTTGGGGAGTTAAAAGATGGAGGAGTTGTCAATGATGATTAGCAAGTAGCTTAGGGTTAATTAATTCAGAATTAATTAACTTGGCTGGGTTAGGGGATTGTGACATTTGATTTGACTTATTTAATCAAATGAGAGTACTTTAGGGTGATTTAATTAAATATGATGAAAATTAGTCAAAAGAAAGGTGAATTAATCTAATAAGGTTAATTATTTGATTAATAGTAGAAATTGATGATTTAACTAAATAATGATGATTATTCAATTAATTGGTTAGTCTAAAGTGATTTAGGAAGAAGTGATGTTAATTAATCAAAATAAAATGCATAGTATCAATCAAGAATATTTAAGTGTCTAAATTTTTCCCCTCTTTGAAGCAAGGTACCTACTGTGTTGGTTCAAAGAATAACACTACCGAGACCAAAATTTAAAAAATTATGATTTTTTGGATGCCTCACTGTTGCCCCAACGGAAGGAATTACATTGCTCTATTTCCCCGCCGAGAGATTGGGCGAAAATTTTAATTTTGGGTCAAGCTTGCAAAAAAAGATTCAACAATGATTCAAGCTCATAAAATAGCCTACGAGATGCGAAAACAGGCTCATCATGATGTAAATGGGTCAAAAAAGGCTTCATTATGCAAAAAACAGATAAATGGGCTCAAAAAACCCTAAATTTCCAACATAAATAGGAGGGTAGGGGTCATTTGAACCTCATTTGTGCACATAACCCTCTAGGATTCTCGTTATTTTTCTCTAAGGTGGTGACAGAATGGTGGCTTGTGTGCTTCCCAGGCATCGGATGTAGCGGGTTTGAGAGTTCCAACTGGCTCCAAACACAAGACCTCTAGTATGCAATTCAAAACTTTCCTCATTTTTCATGATTTTTGGTGCATTTATTAGGATACAACTAGGTCGGCCAAAAGTAACTCTCTAGGGTGTCAGAAATGGGATAGTTAGCATTTCTTTCGTTCATAGAGCATTTCCTTTGTAGGATAGCACCACGTGGTGCAATTTTCTAGGGTTTCATTTGAAATGTCAACCCGCCTTTGCAGTAAATTGTTGCACGGGGTTAAGAGGGTAGGGTGTCGTGGGAAAATTCCAACCCGCCTTTGCGATATAGTGCCTCCTTCATTTATAGCATCACTTTTTTGAAAACACAGAGTGTTTCCTTTGTAAATGTCAACTCACCTTTGCTTTTCAAGGGTTTTTTTTCAAAATTGCACTAGGTTGATAAAATTTGATGTCGTGGGTGTTTGAATGCAAGAGGTCCTTCGTCCACTCCACTAGATGGAGCATAGATGTCGGATCTTGCACCAAGCAAGGAATTTGAGTGATGATGCACTATATTTCCTGGGCATGATCGGATTTCATCATGTGGCACAAATGTCTACAGTTTGGAAACACTTGGACATGATGACAACACTTGTAGAGTGATGGAAAAGCAAAACATCATCATTTCACTTACCAATGGGAGAACCCACAGTCACATTAGAGGATGTATAGCAGGTCCTATGAATCCCCATACATGGAGAGCAGATCATCTATGATGTTGAAGCCAGTGGCGATGTCATGTTCCAAGTGCTTGGGGTCAATGAGTACATGATAGACAGTGGACAAATTGACCTGGATTAGTATGTGGGGATTTCCCTAGATTTGACATTATTTGTTGGTGCACTAATCTTGGGAGTTCTTGTTCCTGACCGACGAGCCAAAGGCTGCAGCATGGGATGGGGTATAATCTAGTCCCGGATGATGGAGGAGATGACCGTGTATGCATGGGGGTCAATTTTCCTTTCCTCCTTATATCATGACATGCACCAGGTGGTATAGTTGAGGGCCCATAGCATTGGGGCCAGTGCTACTTTTCTTCATGTCTAGGCATACGAGCACATAGTAGTATTGAGGCCCACTATGGCAGATGTCCAGATAGACCATGATGATCTTGCGGTTTATAGATATGGGGCTATGGATACCCTACATTATACAGGTATCACAGGAATCCCACACTAGAGGTAGGTCATTGATGAGATGACAGTCTTTAGGTGGAGGCCTTGGCTCCATTACCATAGATGGCATGATGATGATGATGAGTTATTTTACTGGCACCAGACCAGATACATGTAGGGGTAGGAGTACCACATGATTGAGCGCTACCTTGCTAATAGGGTAGTGAGACAGTTTGGGAAGGTGCAGGATGCACCTGATTTAGCACATAGATCCATATTTTCCAGACGAGTTTGGGAGACCACCTAGGGGTAGCAGATTCATCCCCAGGTGGCAATTGACAATTTTAGGCAATTGGTCATGCAACCATGGGTTTACTTCAATGGTCTACAGGATGCAGGCATGACACAAGATTATGATGCTTATCGGCATATCCATGCCTCTATGAGATTGACATTGTCGATAGTCCTAGCAGCAAGTAGGGGATGGGTCAAAGGGCCTCGGATTGGACAGGTGCCTTAGCAACCACAAGATAGTCAGGATGGGTAGGATGGGCATGACGAGCATGTTCCCCTAGTATAGCTAGTTGGATAGAGGGCACCATAGCAGCCCACACAATATCCTCCATGGTAGCCACCACCCAGTCTCAATCCTTAGGACACATAGATAGCAACACTATAGGCATAGGTACAACTTTTGACAAGTTAGGTACAACAGGTTGTGGCTCAGATACAGACACTGACCTAGGAGAGGGATCAAGCAAGGTAGGAGGTTTCCTAGAAGCACTAGATGAGACAAGACACAGACCTTGGTTTGGAACTTGAGATAGGATGCTGACAGCTATTAGAAGTGGCAGCGCAGCAAGCACAAGGATAGGTCATGGTCCCTATAGATATGTATGAGTGGGCCATGCAGGAGGCTTCTTATTATAGGACACTATATTACTGAGCCTACCTATAGGAGCACCATGAGCCATATTTCTCTCACATCATCCAGGTTGCACTGAGCAGGTCTTGTGAGGGGCCATCAAGTAGACTGACAAGATCACACCGTCAGAGCTAGCGTAGTCACCACAGTGACCGCCAGAGTGAGGGGAGCTCAGGTCATTGATATTGCTTTTTAGAAACTTTTTTGATGTACAACCTAATTATATGATGTATATACATTCATTGGCTGAGTTTTTATTATCCTTTTGCATATTCCATATGATGACATTATAAACCTAATTCTAATTATATCATGACATTCTCCTTTTTTTATATATATATGAGATTTCTCTGATGTGATGTTATTTTATTTTACCTTATGTGTTATGGATGTATGGATGCATATGACATGGATGGATGTAATTAATGAGTATGCTATGATGTTCTATGTTTTATGATGTGATGTATGCAATGTTATGATATGGATCCATATGCAATGTATGATGGCTTTATTCCTATTTGATGATAGATACAATGTTATGTTATGAGATGCTTAGACTAACAAATCTACATAATGCATGTGAGATGGATGCAATGGATATGTTTATTTCTTTTTCAGTATTTTTTCCATATGGTATATGATGATGCAAGATGTATGTATGGGTGATGATGATAATGAAAAATGTGATGATTTTAATATGCTTAGAATAACAAATTTATATTATGTAAAACACCTTAAATGATAATGCAATTGGATGGATGATGTTTCTCTTATTGATGATGATATGTATGGGTATGCAAGATACTAACTATTTGTGGATGCAGGATGGATGCAGATAAATTTTGTTTGAATGTCATGATGCCATGTTAGTACATGGAGAAGATAGAAGAAAGAGAGGGATCAGCCCTTGATTCCAAGAAGATGAAAAATTCCAACAAGTCTATGAGTTGTCAAGACTTTATTATATATGATGATGAGTGATGATGATGTGTTTCCTATCTAGGGATTGGGGACGTAAAGAGCATAACTTTCCTTATGATTGATAGCACACATAGATACGATGCATCAAGGTATAGAAAACCAGGATGGTGCGGTATTTAGTGCGATGGACTTTGACTCAACAAACAAATAGGAGTATCCTTGTTCTCACCTAGCATATGAAACCTTGTTAGAGTGTACTTCATACATTTCAAACATCTTGGACCAACACATAGAAAGGAAAAACCTCCCAATGTAATAGTCAACAAGGCATCCAAAACATCCTCCCTACAAACTAAAAAAAATTAGCATGACCAAGGTTATATTACAAGGATATCCAACAAGCACAACAAACGAAAAATAATGATTGATTCCCCATTCCTTTCTCTCTAAATTTTTTTGATTAGACATCATCGAGAGGTCATTGGAATGAGTGCAATAAGATAAATCAAAAGAAAAGATCAAGTAAGAAAACAAGCTAATGTTCTTCATACCTCTAGCCAAGACTAAACTACAATGATGTTTGATGTTGATTTCCATTGTAGGAAAGATGTATCCTAGGACATGATTTTATCAGATGATTTTGATACTAACAAGATGATGAGCTATTGATATCAAGAGTTGACCAACCTATTTACCTATTTACCTAGACTTAAGATTTTGACGTTTAAGTTTACACCTTCAATTTTCTATACTTGTTTCTGATTGTTTTTCCAAAGGTTGAAGATGATGATCGATTTATTGTGAGTGGATGTTTATTGAAGGGGAAAGTGAAATGGGATGGATGATTTTTGGTTTTTTGAATGTTTTTGGTAACTATTGCCTCTATTTCACCTATAGTTAAATCAGGCGAGATAATCAAATGTTAGATCTTCAGAGGCCAGTGGGACATTCACACAAGGGCAAAGACTCTACATTTGTTGCTAGGTCACAGGGAACTCAGTGGGAGAAGCCACCCTAGGAAGATTCGGCATGAAAATCATCCAAGGAGAAAGTCGGCAAGACTCTCCTACAGTCTGGCCGACTGACTGTTTGATTTATTCCATCCTAAGAAGGTCGTTGAGACCTAGTTTCTATTATGTCGAACGAGCTTGCAGAGCCTATCGCTATAATGGAGAGGGTTCAGTATGACCTCTTACCGCATGGTTTTCCTTGGCTGATAGGCCATTCAATCGTCATTCACTGAGACTCTCAGTGACCACAAGCTTCGGGGAGACCTATAGCGCTCGGTGAGAAGTCACAGCGAAGGTTCAATGTCTTGCCGACGTGTGAAGAGTCTCAGAGTGAGATGCTTTCGGAAAAAGTGAGGGGCTTCGTCGGGAGGTCTTGGCAAGGATGGAAGTCTTGCCGAAAGGAAAGAATGAATCTCAATGCAGTTGTCTTTAGCAGGAGTCCCGCTGACACAAAAGAACCTCGGTGTAACTAAGGGACTTCACCGGAATGTCCCACCGACATCAAATGTCTTGCCGAATGAAGAGTTCGCCAAAGGTTTTAAGGCTCGACATAAGGTCATGTCGAAGGCTTAGTGTCTCCCTGACAGGAAATCAGCGTCACCAAAGCTAATGTCTCACCGACATCGGATGTCTTGCCGAAGGGTGAGAAGAGCTCAGAAGGAATGCAGGAGTTCAGCGAGAGTCTCAACAAAGGTAAAGAAGAGCTTGGACAGAATGAGGGCAGGATTGGCAGGATGTCTTGCCGATCGAGTAAGCTCTCCCTGAGCTCAAGGGAACATCCCGGTGGAGTGAAATACTTTCGGGGTGACATCAATAGGTGTCTTTCCGAAGGATAAGGGTCACACAGAAGAAGTTAAATGAGGCAGGATCGGCAAGGGTCTCACCGACACTGGAGGAGCCTTCGGCATAACATAAAGAGCTAGGGGGGACCTCTTCACAACTGGCAGGAGTCAGGCCGAAAGAAAAGAAGTCGGCCGAAGGTTCATACTTCGGCGTGAGTCTCATCGAGTAGTGAAGCCTTCAGAACAAAAAGGAATTCACCAAGAAGAGGGGGAGTTCTATGAAATGTCTCGGCGACACAAGAGGACACGCCAACAGCAGGGGGTCTCGCTAAGTGTCTTGCCGAAGTGAAATGAAATATTTGTTCACCAAAGCTAAAGTACCTTCGGCACAACCTCTTCCCGAAATAGGGATGTCTAGTCGATAGATGAAAAAAGAGCCCGGCGGGATGAATTCTATAGACGTTGACGAGGGTCTCCCCAACTCGGTGTTTTCTCACTGAAAGCCAAAGGAGCTCGAGTCCAGAGGAGAAGAGTGAGCTCGAGGGGAAAAAAAATGAGCTCGATGAGAGGTCATCGCCAGGAGTCATACTGACTACGTATGTGCTCACTGAGAGATGGAGGGCTCGTTAGGAGGTCTTCCCGAACATATGATCTCTGGCCGACAGTGATGGATGTACCGAATGAAAAGGATATCAGTGTGACTCAATGGTGCTCGCTGGGACTTCTAACCGAATCCATTTGTCTTGCTGATGGTTTTGGCAGTATCAACATGACTTCTAAAGCTGCAGAGACACATAATCACATCTATAAGACACTTTCAGTGTGTTGCCGAGATGCAATTATGTTCAAAGGGACTTTTGACCAGCTGCAAGGCCCACATGGAAAGTGCTCGACTAACCAGAGGGATCTGAGGTGAGCCGTGGTAGCCTGATTAGAACGTGGAGTGCCGACATAGGACAAATGCAACATGAATACAACATATATCTGTTCTGAGCTCAGGGGGCATTCAATGCGGCTCTTCAACAGGGGACTCGGTAGCTGGACATGATGGATCAAAAGAATTAATGCTACAAAAGATCAGGAGAAGGCTTCTCCAAGAGCGGTTCTTCACACCGACACCAACAACAGGGACACGCAGGCTTCTGCGATTAATTCATTAAAGATCTAAGATAGATCTTTTTCTGAACTAGGATATTTTTGTAAGCCCTAAGGGGCTGACATATAGTCTGTATATAAGGCATTTTTTCCTTTTTGTAAAATAGTTCTGATTGCACACTCTGAAGAGTTAGTGATTTTCAATCAATCCTTTCTCAGTCAATGTATGTTTTCTGTAACTCAACTGGAATCCTGAATACAACACAAAATTTACCTTGGAAGTTCATGTTCATGTTTGTATTGATCCTTATTTTTGTATCTTTCTTTTGTACATGCAAGTCTATAACTGTGTTTCACATTTCTGCATTTATGTCTTAAGGTTGTGAAATCGGTCTTTCCTTCCCAAGGTGTATGTGTGGGCCAAACCTGTTAGGACTAAAGCATTAAATCTGAAAGAGGTTGTTCTGGGTATGTAAATCAATTGAATTTAAGCTTTCAAGTGTGTGTTTTCCTGTGTTCATTTCATGATTTCTCATTAATACGGTGTATCACCATAGGTTTAGTTTCCATTTTCATGCATCTCTTCCCTCTTTCCTCTCAAAGAAGCAATAATTTAGGTGATACCCAAAGGAAGTCGGCCTTCTCCGGAGGTTCATTTCAGCTATAGGTGACCCACAGCCTTGAAATGATCCCATGTTGCTCTAGAATGCTCATTTTTTGTAAAACTTTGCACAGGGTGCAATTCTAGGTGACAACAATAACTCGAAATGTTTTGAGGTTGTTTTGATATTTTCAAGATGCTTTACAAATGTTTTGATTTTCCATTTTTTGACGTTTTGGTTTTTTCTGAGATTTTGACCAAGAACCTAACCTAAGGACCTATCCTAGGGGTCTTGGGGGTTGATCAAAGATTATCCTGGCCTACATTATACACGCACAAACCACGTAGTTCAACTGACACAGACTCAATTATTGATGAAATATGAACATGTGGATTGTTAGTTTATTATAATGGACACCTAAAAGGACTGGCCTAATGTCTTGAGGGATGATCAATGATTAGCCTTTCCTACATTCAAGCTCAGAGACAACATAGTTTGAAATGATGACTATTTTTTTTTTACCTTTATTGGTTTTTAACCTATTTTTGGATTTTTGGATGTTTTTGGATTTTCTGGTTTTATGAATTTTTTGGATTTTCTGATGTTATGAGGATTTTAAGGATATACACGAATCCGGTTTGATGCAAGGTATAAGGACATGCCCTCAATGTGATGCGATAAACTACCTCGATATAGGTAGGACAAACTGGCCTTAGGAATGTGCCAAGTAGTACTAAAATGGAACATGATATCGACATAGGATCAAGCTATGATGCAGACGTGGATGGGTGATGGAAAGATCAATGCAATGTGATGGAAAATGATGCGGAACAATCCAAAGAAACCATGGTGGATGGAGAGTGCTTATTTACACAGGGCACCTGATTGCTAGGTTTTCACCAAGGTACTTGCCCAAAGTGCCACCGAAGTGGATTTCATTAGAGGATGATTTTTTTCTTTAATGTTTTCAATCCTTGTTTTTTTTTTTTTGGATTTTTATACTTTTGATTTTTTTGTATTTTTGGATTTATGCCTTGCAAGCTTGGGCACGAAACTTTTTGAGATGGGAGTTGTTGATAGGATCCTGTAGAGGCTTCCCTTCTAGTGTGGACAACTGATATGCTCTTGATCTGTAACTTGTTGTGATGATGAAGTGTCCCAACCAATTAGGTTCGAACTTACCTTTGTTTTCTGGATTTGGCACATTTTTTTTATTTTCTTTCAACATGAGCTCCCTGACTTGAAATGACCAACTCTTGATCTTCTTATTATATCTCCTTTTGAGATGGTTCTGATAAACTTGTAAGTGGTTCAAATCATCCATGCACCACTCATCCAGTAATTCCAGCTCATTCAACCATGGTACTCGATACTTCTCATCAGTAATAAGATTTTGCAGTGATATTCTCAAGGATGGGAGCTCAACCTCAATGGGAAAGATAACTTTTGATCTGTAGACCGGGGAAAAAGGGGTTACACCTATAGGTGTGCATATACTCATTTAGTAGACCCATAGGGTAGGGTTCAACTATAGGTGCCAGTCACGACGAGCTTCATTGACCATTTTCTTGAGGATTTTTAGGATGGTATTATTGGAAGCCTCAACTTGGTCATAACCTTGGTGGTAATAGGGGGTGGAGAAGAAATGTTGGATATTAAATTTTTGGCATAGCTCACAAACATCCTAGTTTTTGAAGGGTGTCCCATTATCAAAGATAAGGTCTTTTAAAACACCATAACATAAAATGAGGTAGTTCAAGATGAATTTAGAGATATGCTTCCCTATGATATAAGTCATGGGGATGGCATACCCACTTTGTGAAGTATTATATGGCAATGATAATGAAATTTTGTCCATTAGATGAGGTGGGTGTGATTTTTTCGATGAGGTCAAGCCCCCATTGTGAAAAAGGCCTAGGTGTTACAATTGATTGGAGCTCCTGAGTTGGTGCATGGATGAGGTCTCCATGTTGTTGGTATTGCATACATTTTTTAACATAGTTGTGAGCTTCTTTCTCTATAGTAGGCCAGTAGTACCCTGTCCTCAACAGTTTCTTGGCCAAGGTCATACCACTAGAGTGTAAACCACAAATTTCATCGTGTACCTCTATTAAGGAAGCCAAAGCTTCCTCGGGGTTAAGGCATCGCAATAGGGTTCCTTCGATACTCCTACGGTAAAGGTTGTCACCTAAGATAACGAAGTGGGATGACTTTTTAATGAAGGTTTTCTTGAGATTTGGGGTGATGTCAGTGGGGAGGACTCCTATTTTCAAGTAGGTGAATATATCATGGCACCAAGGATCATTAGGACCAATGATTTTGCATACGAACTCAGATTTTGGAACCTTGAAAGTTGGTACGAGAAGCTTCTCTACAAGGAATTCATGTTTATGGACATTCCTCAGGATATCTAGAAATGATCCGATTGTAGTCATAGTGTCAACTGCTCTATTGTTTACCCTTGGTATCTACTCAAATGTTATGTCGATGAAGAACTCTTTGAGATACTCCACCAATTTTTTGTATGGGGTAATTTTATCATCCTTAGTTTGATATTCATCATTGACTTGATTGATAATTAGTTGTGAATCTCCATATACCTTGAGTTCCATGACTTTCCATTGTACTCCGATGAGAAGGCCTATGACAAGAGCTTCATACTCTACAATGTTATTGGTGCAAGGAAAAGACAACTTGTATGATTTTGGGATACAATCCCCTTGTGGTGTGATGAGGAGGATTCTTGCTCCTAACCCATGATGTTGTGTGTATGATCCATCAAAATATACCTTCCAATGGTCTACAAAATTTAGGTTGAAAATGGACACATCTGGAAACTTTGACACCAGTGGGTTCTCGACATATATAGGGGATTCATCCAATTTATCTGAAATTACCTATCCCTTGATGGATTTTTGTTCCACATATTCAATATCATATTTTGTCAATATCATCACTCATTTGGCTATCCACCCTATGAGTGTTTCTTTAGAAAGTAGATACTTTAGGGGGTCTATCTTGGTGATGAGCTTTATCTGATGAGCCAGCATGTAGTGCCTAAAATTCTGCGAGGAAAACACTACTACAACACAAGCTTTCTCTATGAATTTTTAGTTTAGCTCATTTCCCACCAAGGTTCTACTGATGTAGTAAATGGCTCTCTCTTTCCCTGTTTCATCATGTTGTGCCAGAAGAGCACCAAGAGCTGCCACTGTAACTAATATGTAGAGGATCAATGGTTTTTTTTGGATCGATGGCATGAGGACTGGTGGTGTTAGCAAGTATTCTTTGATTTGGTTAAATGCCTAATCTCATTTCTCGTCCCATTTATAGGCCACTCCTTTGTGAAGAAGATGAGAGTATGGGATGGTTTTAGCTACTAACTGTGCTATGAATATTTAGATTGATTGAAGCCTTCCTTGTAGACCCCTCAATTGTTTTAGTGTTTGGGGTGCTTCCATGTCAAGGATTTCTTTGACTTTTGCAGGGTCTATCTCGATACCCCTCATTGATACTACATATCCTAGGAGCTTTCCTAATGTGATGCAAAAGACACATTTCTTGGGATTGAGTCATCCCTTATTTTCTTCTAGTCTATCAAAGATTGGGCCCAGTTTTGATATATGGTCTTGACATTTTCTTGTTTTGGCTAGTATGTTGTCTGCATAATCCTCTATAGATTTATGGATCATGTCATGAAATATAAAAGTCATATCCCTTTGGTATGTATCTCCATCATTCTTTAATGTCGAATGGCATTATATTCCAACAATAGGTGCCCCATGGACAAGTGAAGGTTTTTTTATGTTGGTCATCCTTTACAATCATAATATAATTGTATCCTGAAAATCCATCCATCAATGATAGCATTTCATGCCCTTCCATCAAATCTACAATCATATCTACGTTGAGAAGGGGGAAATCATCCTTAGGGAATGCTTTATTCAAGTCCCTCAAGTGAGGTAGATTCGAATGCCCCTAGTGGGCTTGGAAACAAGTGCAAGGTTGGAAACCTATTTGGGATAATCAATGGGTCGGATGAATCTTGCATTGAGGAGTTTTTGTAGCTCAAGTTTGACCAATAGGGCAATTTGCAGATGCATTTTTATCAATTTTTGTCTTACAGGTTTTTCCTCTGGATAGACTACTAAATGATGAACTACTACTTCTAGATCAAGTCCTGGCATGTTGGCATATGTCCATGCAAAGTTCACTTTCCATTCCTTTATAAATACTCCTATATTTTATTGATCCTCAGTCAAAAGTGACTTGACATAGAAAGTGATGTGCGGTGTCTCTTTAGTTCCCAAATCGATAGGGTTGCATTTCTCTACTAGGACCTCTGATTTCTCTTGATGAATGGAACTAAGGGGAATATTGAATCCCTCATCCTTTGGTGCCTCAGAGAGGCTTTCACCATTGGATACATCCTTTATTTGTACTATTTTTGGATTAGAAAGTCTAGATGTTACTCTTAGATTTTCAATTTTTTTGACTAAAAGATTCAATCATTTCCCCGTAGTATGCATGTGTGTCTAACTCAATGTCAAACCTTGCTTTCTGATCTCCATACAGTAAATTATCCCTTAGTCCTATGAATTTTGAGAGAGCCTCATTGTTTTCGAACGTATCTAAGATCGATGGTCCTCGTTAGTCACAGTCAATGAGTTGGGGGTAAACAAGCTTTAGTTTGGTGACTTGGTTACTTAACTTGAATGACATGGTGGTGATAATGAAAAGAGAGGAATCCTCGAATAGAATGGGTAGGTTAGAGATGGGATCCTCAAAGGGACTACTAAGTGATACAGGTACCGATGAGGAAGTTTTGACCATTTTAACAGAAGCACCTTTTCCAAGTATGGTTATTTTCTTAGGGATACATCCGAGGCCAAGATTCTTAAGGAACTTCTCGGGAATGATAGTTCTAATAGGTAGTTGTCATTTTTCTTGAGCTTCTCATTTTTTTTGTAGCCCCAGCCAAACATTAATTGTAGACCTTTGTTGTTTTCCTCCATGGGAAGATTAGGTACGGGTATTTCATCTTGATACAACAGGCTTGATACATCCTTTTCATCTACCACCTCATTACTTATGTCTCCCCATTTTTTGAAGGTGATGGGTTCTTCTTTGAAGGTATGAGATGTGTCAATTGGCTGTGGTTTTCCATGAGATCTAGGAGATTGAGGTAACTCTCCTATCACAAAGGAACTATTCTTCATTTATTAGTCCCCATACCCATTATCTTGGATTACAACCTTGACATCTAGGATGTTCTAAATGGTAGGTGTCTTTTTCTCAGAGGTGGAGGCTAAAGTGGATGGATCAACATAAGGGGATGTGGGTCTCTCATCATTTTTTGGAACTTGGGGAATCTTGTAATATTTTGCCTCTAGATTTTTGCACTAATAGAAAGGTTCAGGGTCGCCATGGATCGTGACTTCTTGACTCTGGTAAGGGAATTTTACACATTGGTGGAATGTGGATGTGACAGCTTGTATCCCATGGATCCATGGGTGCCTTGGGAGAATATTGTAGGGGAGTTCAAGGTCAAGGACCTGGCAAGTGGTTTCCATGATTGTTGGCCCCACTTGGATGGGGAGTTGAATGATGCCTTGGGACACCTGTTCTTGATCATCATAAGCCCTGATGGTGATACATTTTCCTTTTTCAATGACATCCTCTAAAAATCCTAGATTATTTATTAGTTGTAGGGTACAAATATTCAAACCCACACCCCCATACACCAAGATGCTTTTGACCTTATTTTTATGGACTAAGAATTCAAGATAGAGTGTGTGGTTATGAGATGATTGGGTCAAGAGATGTGGTGTAGTGATATTTCCAACCATAGCGTGAAATTGGTCCACATCAAGGTCTGTGGGATAGAAATTTTGTTGCTACATGTGGTGACTCCACACTCAACTCTAAGTCCTTTGATATTGACAACTATTACTCATTCATCCAATGATGATACAACATGGTCATAGATATGGTTCACATTAGTGTAATTCTTTCCTTTGCCATTGTTGTTCCCTTTATTGTGATTCGGCATCATATTCGTGTATATCTTGAGATCTTGATTCCCTGCTAGTTGTTCAATGGTTATAACTTTATCATCGATGAGATCTTGGATCAAATTTTTTAGTCTCATACAACTAGTTGTGTGTCCCTTTATTTTGTGAAAGTCACAAAGGTGTTTCTCATTATACCATGGTGGTTTAACTTGAGGTTCTTGGTAATTTTTCATAAACAGGAAGCATGATGAGGTTTTCTTGTCCTATTTGTTGCATGACAGATTCAATGGGCTCCCCAAGTGGTGTATATTTTCATTTTGGTGGGTATTTCTTCTTTGGGGGTGGTCCCCCTTGATCGTTTGAATTTTTTATTGCTTGATTGTTGGGTTGTTGTTGTGATGGGTTGTTTTGTGGGGTGTTATGTGTGTTGATTTGTGGTTGTGGGTATGTTTTTTGTTGTGTATTCTACCTTGGAGCACTAATAACAACTTTGGCATCAAAGACACCATCAGTGGTGATGTTCTTGTTCTTAGCCCAAGGTTTGTCATTGTAACTTGTCTATGGTTGGTTTTCTTAGTACATGGGTGTGCCCCCTTGTGCTGTAAGGTATCTTTCAATGTTGAGAGATTTAGGGATTAGTTGGTCATATGTTGTGATGCATTGCATTTTTAGATGGAAGGACAAGCTCCCTTCAAGATTAGAGATGATGGTTCTGATTTTTTATTCCTTTGGCTTGGACCATTTTCTTTTGCTGGCCTTGGATCACCATCGTTGCAAGAAAGCTACAAATGTCTCCCCCTTAGCTTGTTTGAGACCGGATAATTCTTCCAATCTTACGTCCATGCCTAAGTTGAATGAATAGTTTTCTATGAACAAGTCCACAATTTCTTGGAACTTTTTGATTCCAGGGGAGAACCATTCCATTGTTGGACTAGCTAAGCTTTGAGGGAAGAGTCGCATAATATATGAATCATCATATGCTACTTCCATACAATGTGCATGAATTCTCTAATGTGATCCTCAGGATTTTTGTTTCCTCGATATTTATCAAATTTTGGTATTTCAAAGCCTGGTGGGAATAGAACCATAGCAATGCTTCTATCAAATGGATAGGGGCACAAATTTCCTTGTGTGTGTGATTTCATCTTTCCTGATTGTATGTCCTTCATTTGTTGTGAGAGAAACTTGACTTGCATGGAGAGATTATTTGGTTGATCAGGTGGTCGAATGTAAGTGTTTTGGGATGGTATGGTTTGTTGGGTGAACGATGGGGTGGCTTGCATGTTATGGTTCAAGGAATTTTGTTGTGTGTTTGTGAGAAGTTTTTAGAAGATTTTTTGTGCGAGAAACACGTTTTGGTATGCTTGTTATTGTTGATGTGCCAACAATGCTTGTTGTTGGGGTTGTTTTTTATTTTTGTTGTTGAGCCAATATCGCTTGGTGTTGGGCCTGTTTTTGTGCTATTTTTTATTTTTGTGCTATCAATGCTTGTTGTGTTATGTGTTGTTGTAAGTCTTTTTGATAGGCTTGTTGTTGTAACAAGTCTTGCGCTTGTGCTTGTTGTGCTTGATATTGAGCTTATGCTTAGGCTTGAGCTTGAGCTTGAGCTTGTGCTTGTTGTTGTGCTTGTTGTGCGGCTTGTTGCTATTGTAGCAAAGCTTGCACTTGTGCTTGTGCTTGTGCTTGAGCTTGAGCTTGTTGGGCTTGAAATTGTTGCAAGTTCTTTTGGTAAGCTTGTTGTGTTTCTTGTAATGTGATACTATATTGATTTGCTACATTTTGATTCAGAGGTGGAGGTGGGGGATTTTTTGGGATAGTGTGAGATGAGGTGACAAGAGGTTGTTGAGGAGGTTGTTGAGGTGTTTGTTGAGTGATGATGAGGGATTTAGTGGTAGATGCTAGATTTGTATTGATAGTTGATATGCTTAGTCCTTGTGAGACTAGATTTTGGGATTTTTGAGGTGTTGTAGATGATGTGATGATTGGTTGAGAGATTTGGGTTGATGCCACTTGGTGTTGCAATATTAGTGGCATGTTTGAAGGATTTGGTATGATAGATGTATTGATTTGATTTATGCTTGGGGAGTTGATTTGATTTGATTGGCTTTGGATTGATGTGTTTAGTGAAGGGATTTGTCCCATACCTTTAATGGGTGTGGATGATGATTTCAAGATACAGAATGGTGGGAATATTTGTGACACATTGCCTTGTGGAAGTGAGGATGAAGCATTGAAAGTACCCACTTCTCCAAATAAATCCACTTTTCCTTGGGAGATGTTAGAAATGTAGCCTTGTGTATCAATGGAATATGTGAGGGTAGCATGAAAAGTGGATGAATTATTTGTATTTTGGAAGATGAGTGGCAGATATGGTTGTTTAGGATCTTGTGGGATGATGTTTGGCATTCCCAAT
Source organism: Sequoia sempervirens (assembly GCA_007258455.2). Taxonomy (NCBI): domain Eukaryota; kingdom Viridiplantae; phylum Streptophyta; class Pinopsida; order Cupressales; family Cupressaceae; genus Sequoia; species Sequoia sempervirens. The sequence continues at coordinate 632,323,276 of VDFB02270651.1, forward strand.
ACTATGTTTGCTTCTAAATTTTGGTTCTTGACAAGTGGATTCCCTTGAGGTTCTTGGAGTAATTAACTTCCCTTGGTCATCATTAGTTGACTTGGGGCATGAGATGATGATGGTTGTATGATTGGTTGGATGACATTTGGGAATGAAGGTGTGAATGATGTTTATGGTATGTTCCCCAAGGGCTATTCAACAATGGTGCTCACATAAAAATCAGAAGGGAGTTTAGCCCATTATTTTGCTAATGCCAACATGTATTGGGTTGGATTTAGTCTCATGACTATGTTGATAAGTTTGTGCATTTCAAGATTTTGGACTAGTTCAAGTATCTCATATTGGGACATCTCTTTGAAGTCTTTTGTGACATCTTCCACTTGGAATCCACCCTCTTGAGGATCTTGAAGTATTTGAGGGGGATTAAGTGGAGGGTTGATAAATACTCTAGGGTTAAAAAAAAATTTACTTAAATCACTTAAGGTTGATGTTTCTTTGTTTTTCTCCATGATCTTCTTGTGTTGTGACCTTGTTTGGGCCATAAAATTGGGATCAAATTTTAGGAATATGGGAGGTGAACCTCTAACTCCTTTGGTTGATCTAAAATTTAGGTAGAAAAAGAAATTATAGGATGTTTTTAAGGATCAAATGATGATGATGTGATAAATGAAGGATGAATGGTATGGATGTTTTGAACTTTTGAGAACTTTGGATCAATACTATACCTTAGGATTTTTTATTTTGATTGGTTTGATTTGGATAATGAACTTGTAAATCCCAAGATGTTAGATGTGATCTTGGGGTGAACTTGTCCAAAGGGGGTGCTAATTTAACTAAATGTGTGAGAAAGGATTCATTCCCACATGCCTATCTAAACAAGATTATTTTGACTTTGATCTAGGGATTTACCAAAAGTATAGTATAGATGATTTTTCCAAAGTTAAAAAAAATTTTGTGAGATGGGTTTGATAAATGTTGTGAAAAATGGAAGTGTTGGTTTTTTATCCTAGATGAACCTAAAAATACTTTGTTTACATGACCAAGGTGTTGAAGAACATGCTATTTCCTATAAAGTGTTTCAAAAATCATAGGGTTCATATTGAGCATACATGTCTGGATTGTTGAGCAGAATAAGTCTATATAACCTTGTTACCTTCTTGCTTATCTTGTGGTACTGTCTTAGGTTACACTTTCTAATGTATCTTCTTATATATTTTTGAGTATGACACCTAAGTTTGAAATTATGGGATAAATAATTTTGCTTTGGAATTTTGACTTTGCAGGAAATCATGAATACAAACATATGTGTGAGCTTCAATTGTCTTTTTATCTTGATTATTTGGATTCTTTTTACAACATCAACTCATCTTGTTTAAATTCCAAACTAAATGTCTATTTCTTAGCTCCTTTTCATTCCCCAAGGTCCATTATGTGAAAATCAAAGAGTTAAGGCCATAGTTTCCCTAAGTTGACTTTGAAGAGAGCAAAGTGAGATATGAGCCCAAATATTTAGAAGCCTCTAAGGATGAAATTCCTAGGGACAAGCAGTAATAATTAGACTCTTCAAGGATATTCACCCTTTCCAAAGGGTTTAAAATTTTGATGATTTGTTAATGTGTGTTTCAATGTTTGAGATCCAAGCAATGTGTTTGAATTGTAAAATGCACAATCCTAGGCTTCAAAGATACTACTTGTTGATTCCCCACTCATATTTCTCCAAACAAAATCCTAAAGATCCGAAGATCCTAAGGATTTCCTATTCCAAATTTGAATAGTACAAATGTGGGGTGGCTTCGAAATGATCATTCTTGCACCAGCAAGCATAAAGGGTTTTGGTCACTAAACAAATGATTTGTAGTAAGGGCTTTCATTCAAGGTGACCATACATGTAGAAATATTAGCTCAAGATTATGGTCAATCAAGATGCCTCCCAATCCCTTCCTAAGAAGAAATTTTTAATGTATCACACGGATACTAGGGGTGGCACTTGTTAGTATGACACATCTGCACCTATTCTTAATGACTTTCATCACAACACATTTTTATATAGAAATTGAAAGAGCTTTGCTTTACTTTGGTACCGCTTGGGTCATTCCCTCCTTTCAAAGCGGGGAGGTAGGCCCTCTAAAGATATACAAAAGCAAGGAAGTACATTTGTAGTTCAACCTCCCAAACCATGTGAAGCACAAGGAGGGAGCACACACAATGAATTTTCCTCACACTAGCATGGGGTTCATTTTTAGATCCAAATTGAAATATGTGGTTGATTAGAAAACAAATTTCAAAGGAATGCTTTTGATTCTCAAGATTTCCAAGTGGCGCGAGAGAAGTGTGTACGCATTCAAATGACACGAATTGAAAATCACAAAACAAAGAAGACACAAGTACTTTTTAATCCCCAAAGTAAAGGTGAGTTCACTTTTTAAGCACCAAAAACCAAGTGTGAATTCACCTTGTTCAATTTTAGCCCATATAGCAATGTCTAGTAAGTTTCTAATGTTCAATTTTAGTCCAACTTGAAAAGCTTTAGTAGATGGTTAATTTTAAGCCCAAAGTAATGTTGTTTTTTCCTAAACTAGAAAATGAAAAGCAGAATAAAAAGCCTAAGCTATTACAAAGAGCATTAAAAAATGATTTTGGTTCTTCAAACTATTTTCCTCTTCAATCTGCATAGGCGATGTTGGGCAACAAAGGCGATGCTAAATGCAAAGGTGACACTCTGGTAAAAATTGTTAGCACATAGGATTACACCCAAATGCAAATTTGGAAAGCTCAAAAATTCTATGTAGCATGGAAACTGATGCAGAGGGTTAGGGACTTTGAAAGAAACACAAAGTTTCAAGGCTAACAATGATTCACTCTCAACCCTTCATCTAGGCGCTAGTATGGAGACAAGGCCTCAATAATGTACTTATGACTTATTTGCTTCCCTTATGGACCCAAACCCTTGGAGTGATCTCAAGGAACTCAAACCAACCTGACTTGAATGGTTTTCAATCCCTAACCCTCTGTATTAGACAAAACTCACCTTTTGCACCTTAGGTAGTCTTCTAGCCCAATTAGGCCTCTAGCGAAGGATTTTAGACTTTTATCTCAAACTTCCCAAAGGAACCTCCAATCTAATGGTTGATTAAGTTGTGTTTTATGATGATAAACAACATATCCAAACCCTAATATCACTTGCTTCAAACAATCCCTTCCAAAACCTGTTGTTTCCTCAAAAACTAGGCCTAATTAGCCCTCTTTTTCAAAGCAACCCCTCTCTAAACTCAACCCCTAACCATGAAACTTTCAATAGTCTCTTAAAATGTTCTCAAACCAAGGATTACAAGTTTTTAGGCTTCTATGACACCTTTAGCATGCTCAAACACAAAACCCTCCATAAATTGCCTCAAAACTAGGGCTTCTTGAAAACTAACCTTCCAATCACTTCCAGAACTAGTTCATTGACTCTACACCATTAGGAAAAAATATTTATTCAATCCAAACTCAAAAATATACCCCTTATGAAGGCAGATCTTCTACTGCTATACTCTAGCCTCCACCTTCAAGCACTTTCCATTGTCAAATCTTGGTGTACACCGTATGATTCCTCTTTCCTGCACTTTAGATTGTTAGATTGGTCTGATACAAGTTAATCATGATCCATTTCATTGGTCTCAGTCACATTTCCCATGAAATGGATCATTCATCCATGAAAAACCCTCAAAACTAGTGTAAATTTTGTGTTTCCTTGAGGATAGTCAATGTAAAATGCAAAGAAATTAATTATTACTACTTTCAAAGCCTTCAATGGTGTTAAAAAATGTAAAAAAAAAAATCCTAAAGCATCCTACTAGACATAAATTCAATAGAAATCAAGTATTCATCAAAGGAACACAATAAAATGCAAGAAAATTGTGTTTTTCACTATTTCCAGAAAACAGTCCATACAGTCCCTTCAAAAACTGATCAACCTCCGTAAAAATGATTATTTTTGGGTTATAGGCCCATTCCCCAACTGATCAAACTGTTTGGGATTGATTAGGTTACATAAAAGTTGTTAAAACTCCTAAAGACTAGTTACCCGCCCAAAGTGGATTTTCAAATATTTGAATTTCCAAACTTACATTTTATTGTTCCCTACTAACTAGAAACATTAAAACCTATTACATCATTATTGTTCAACCTTATTTGACACCAATAAAGCATTATAACCCTATCTAACCTCCTAGAACATGACTGTTTCCTTTACATTGCATTTTGGTCCTAGGGTCCTTATCAGGACCCTTAGGACAGTTGACTCCTCTAATGCCTATATCCACTTCAAAAGCCATTATAGGCTTCAAGATACCATAATTGATGTTCTGACAGGATTGATAGGTCTTCCTAACCCCTGCAACCTCCTAACCTCTCAGGTGTTCCTTAAGAAGCTTTGGTGCTCCTGCACTAGAAACACATTTGAGCTTGTGGGTTGCTCATAATGAAGGTAAATCTACAGTTTATGGATCGGTTCCCCTTTTGATTTTTTCTATGAAACTAATGACCTATGCAGGAAAAGGGATAGAAGGATTAAAATGAATGGTAAAAATTAAAACTAGTAAGATGGCGATGCACCTAAATGATAATGAATATGCAACATGATTCACAAGTACTCTTCAATATATCCACTTACACAACTTAATTTGAATAGCTAAATCACATAAGTATTTCATAAATAGGCTTTGAGAAATCAATATCTTTTATGAAGGAAAACTAAGTTTTCACAACTTGAAAGAAAGGATTAAACAGTTGCACAACATATGACCTACGATACTAAACTGATTTGTGTACATACACCTATGAATGAGACATAAATTAAAGGTTTTCAAATTTAAACATAATTAATTTCTATCAAAATCAACCATGAGAGACAACACCTGAAATTTGAGAAGGAAAAAACTTGATTTTTACTAAAAAATGTAGGGAATCTCTACAATATGATGAAATATGTTGAAAATAAACTATTACTATATCAACTATAAATCAAGCTACAAAACCCTTTTCTCTCTACAATGCACAAGAAGGAAAAAAGTTAAGAACTGAGAAAAAACCTAAGTCTTTTATCCTATATACAAAAAGGACTCCAAAGAGTCATAGTAAGTCAACTGAAGTCAACTACACCCTAAAAATATCTCCCAAAAACTGTCTCATGAGCAAAGAAGAAAAGCCTCAAAAAGAGGGGTTAGAACTGAACCAATTTGAGCTAAAATAGCCTCAAACTCACTATCACAAGGTCAGTTTGACCCAAGTGGACTTCAAACTCACCTAGTCAACTAAAAATCAGGCTTAAAAAGCTCCAATTTAACTCCTCTCTTTTGGTTTTGCATGATCTTAAGATGAAGGAAATCAATCTAAATAAATATTAATGTAATCAATTAAGAATTACTTTAACACATGTTATGGATTTTCCTATTCTTTGCATTTTCATGACATTTATTAAAGAAATTTATAATTGACTTCTTTAATAATCTTTACATTGTTGTTTTGATTTCAATTCATACAAAAATAACTAGGGGGTTGACCTTGTGTTTGAAAACCATGCAAGATATTACAAAGGTAAACTAATATATGACAAAGGTATTAGTCTTATGCAAAGTCTAAATAAAAGTGAAAAATACCCCAAAGGGGGTTGGCTAAGCACAGGGCATAAAGAAACCCTAAAATAACATCCATGACATTCATTTACATTTTCACTTTTATCACCATGCTACTTTTTTCATGCCTCCAAGGGTTTGATGCTCGAAGATTTTTCTGGAGATTTCTCTACAAAAATTTTGTTGTTGATGGTGTGGTAAGTTCCTTTTTTGCATAAAAAATGTGATTTTCTCATATTTGTAGAAGAAATTGTCATTTCAGTTCTATTGTAATAGAAAAATGATGGAATGTTTTCTTTTTTTGTATGTTTTTTATCTGCTCTGGAAAAAATGATGAAGACCCTTAATCTCTACTCCTTAGAAGACACTCCTTTATTTTCTAGAAAAAGATGGAAAACCTTTCTCCATTCAATTCTACAGACTTGTTCTAGGTTTCAAAATCTAGTTTTTATGACCCGTGGGTTTGCATTTTATGCTACACATGCAGCCACACTATGCTTTTGTGTTTCCCTTTCTTCTTCGAGCAACCTTTTGAAGTTTTCATTCTGGGTTTAAATTCTAGAACTTCACTTTGGTTGTGGCTTTTAGATTTTGCAAGCTTCTGAGTTTTGAAGTTCTTCATACATGAGGGTTTTCCCTTGAAACCCTAAACATATTATGTAGCTTTCCCTTTTTAATGCTTTGTTTCTCCTTACTCCTTTAAGCATATTTGAAGGTGAGGGCATCAATATTCTTATATTGCTCTCTAGATATGCCTTGTTACTCACATTTCACAGGGTTCTAATCCTAACTTCACTGTACCTACAATTTGCTTTGTAAATGTTTCCATCCTTCAAAAATATGCATTTGGTTTCAATGATTACAACTACAATGTGGTTTATCATTTCATTGTCTCCACAATAGGTGGCTATCTTTTTCTTGTTAATGATCTTACAGTCCTTTGTCTTTTTTGGCTTCTCATGTATACCTTCTTGCATATAATTTCATCTATCCTTCCATAGACTGTCTAATAATGTGGTCAAAGGATTGTACAATCATCATGTGAGAACACTATCATATGAGTACAAAACTCCTATAGCTATTAAATTTGAAACACAACATCTATTAGTACCTCAATGAATCTTTTGTTTAATGATTGTTTCAACTGATGGTGCAATATCCATGGGTGATTGACTTTTTCAATGGAGTTTATCTTCATCTTGCATTAGGCCTGTCTTTAATAATGATTGATCTTGTATGATGATAACCTTTGATCACTACTCCTCCAATTAACTGTGCAACCTTTTGATTCAAATGTACTCATTGATGAATGATATGCCTTTCTCTTTGCTTGTAGTGGTTGTTGTGACTTGAAGTCACTTTCATTGATGAAAAATACACTTCATATCCCTCTTGAAAACCAAGCAGGAAGCATATTGGGCTCAACCCTTGTGGGAGCCCATTTTCCTCCACATACTATGATGTTGAACCAAGTGATTTTGCAATGGGAAATGTACCTGTACCTATACAGTGAAAAAACAAGTTAGCAAAATAATGAAGCCAAAAGCTTCCTATGATGCTTTGAATTTTCTGCTATTGGATCTTTTTTTGAAATCACATGTCTGATTTAATGCTTCAAGAGAATAGGTTATATATCTTTTGATATTGCATATGAGGAGAATTTGCATCCCAAACTCTAACCAATTGTTTCATCTCTTGCAGCTAACTTCTTAAGCAACTAATGAAGGGAGCTGGGACTGAAGATACATCTGACCAACCTTGGGATTTTTCAATCAAGCAATGACGGATCCATCTTCTTTACATATGTTCTTATATTTCTTCAGATGTATATTTTATTTTGATATGTTGCATTTGATCAATCATTCCGACAGCTTGTGTGGGACACCAGGTAGTGTCCCTCCAGTTTCGACATTTTGTTTAGTTGAGTCTGCTTGATAAATGCTTTAGTTCATTATGATACTATGTTGTTTTGCTTTTGGTGGATGATACATTGACATCCTGGTTATCTGGTTATGTTAGTTTGATGATACTGAGATAGACATGTTCATGATATGGTTTATTTGCTTATGACTATTGCTTGAGGTTATTATGTTGAGATGATTACTTATGATTATCTTGTTTTTCTGTGTCGGTGAAGAAGATAGTGTAGCATTACTCATTCGTGAGTACCCTGCTACGCTGCAATTCTTATTCACGGTGTGTTTTCTAACATAAGTTATGTATGTTCTAACGTTGATGTTTCCTGCAGACACAGGTACCGAGTAACGGCTCCACCTGCTTGTCAGGTTTGAGCATACCCTAATGTAATAAAATTATGTTGTTGGAGGTATTGACAGGTCTGGTTTGAACCATCGTTCTTTTGCGAACAAGTATCAATGTGTTACCCCATGTAGTTTTTCAGTTTATTTTGTCGTGTTCGTTTGTATTGTTTTGTGTTTGTGAATTAATATTTAAGTTTAAATGTCTATTAATGTATTTATAAATGTTTATGATTTAATTTATTAAATTAAATTAAATAAGTTATCAAATTTGAAAGTGAAAGTTATTCTCTTTGCATATGTATTTAATTAAATATATATTGCTGATTTAATTGTGCAACTTGATTTATGAGAAAATAGATATTTTAAGGAAAGATATTTTCGACAAGATATGAATCTTTGATTGGCAGTTAAAGATCTGATTTGATATTTTAAAAGGACAAGTTAAACTGATTATTCTATTTTCAATGCAAAATGGTCTATCAGTTAAGTTTTATGATTGAAAGTTAATTGCATGAATGAATATCATTTTAAAAAGGGCAATTTTACATTCACGAGAACTTTCACGACAGCGGTATTTTAGCGGATTTTGCACGGCAATTGCTTGGAAAAATTAAAAAAAAATCTCTTAAGATTTTGTTTACAGACGTGATTTTGAAGCTGGGTTGATTTGCAATTCTTCGTTGAAGTCTGGTGAATTGATTTCGGAGTTGACAAAAGTTTCAAGAATCATTTCTTGCCAGTTATCGAATTTCAAAATAGGTTTTCTTCTGTAATTTTATTTCTTGTGCTGAATTTTTCAGAATTTGATGTCGGAATTAATTGTTCAATAAAGAAATTTTTTTTGCTAAACCTGCACAAACAACAAAGAAACAAAATTAGATGAGTATTTGAACTTTAAAGTTTTAAAGTAGAAAAGAATAAGAACAAACTGCAATCATAGTATACCAAATTCAAAGTTGTCCTTAATCTGGTTGTGAATTGATAGTAATAGATGGAATTCAAAAATTTAGGGAAAGAATGAAGAATTTTCCTGTATTATCAAAAGTAGATATCGATAAAAATTCTTGATCTGAGTATTTAGATGACTGTAGATTATACGGAGGTCTTATAGTGTTCGTGAATCATGATGATATGAACTACAAATTTTCTGAATTTAAGAAAAGGATTCTTCTGTCATGGATATTACTTTGAAGTCAAACTTTTATTATATTTAATTATTAATCTACAAACTTATTCTTATGTATAGTGCACCAAGGGTTATAGAGTGACTATATTAATTCATTGTTTGATAACTGCCATTCATTCAAACTGTTAAATATACTTTTACTTCTACGTATCTGTTATACTGGTAATTTCAATGAATAAATACCTGTAGGTTCCTAGCTTTTTGTTTATTAAATTTTTTTCCATAATTTATATTGCGCGCAACCTCCTTATGAACTGAATAATCTGGCTTAAATGTTGATTTCCTTGTTTAGGAGAGAGGATTTTTATTTTTATTTTTTTTTCTCTACCATTTGTACCCAAGCCTGAGTTTGTGTGCGGTTCCATTAATGTATAAATTTATGTCTTGTAATGAAATGGATGGGCTGCACTAAAAACGCCAAACTCATCCTTTCTTGTTTGGACTTTGATTATAATTTTCTTTTTTTTAATAAACTATTGCTAAACTCCTTACATTCAAGTGCATAATCCATTAGGTAAGGCGTGATTTCTGCTTGGCTTAAGTTTTGAGAATAATGTGTTCTCCATATCACTGTTGGATAATGTTATCCCTTGTTCATTCGCAACTAAATAGAGTATTATCTGCTATGAGGCGTGCATGTCTCTGAAACAAAACTACAGAGATGTTACATTCATTTATTTCATTAGGCACCCAATGTTGATTCATTCACACTTTTCTGTACCTAACTTTATATATATATGCGTTAGGAATACTTCTTTATTGTTCTCTTAGTGGTAGATCCTTAAAACTTTCTCCTACAATTGTCTCATGCGCTGAATGCATGGTGTCCTAGTTTATACTCAAAGTTGTGTTAAAATTTCGGGAGTTATTATTTTGTCTTTTGTCAACTCTCTCTTTGCATGCATTGATCGGGGCAGTTTCTTTGGTAGATAACTATTAGTTAAGATTTTTACTAAGCGTAAGTGTGAATGAAGTGTGAGACTAAGAACGAGAAAGGAAGAAAAGATAGAAACTTAAGTTGTAAGTTATAATGTTTTATTTTATTTTCAAGGTAATTGAATTACAAAATATATAGAATTTGTATTGTTCTTATGTTATAATGTTAGTAAATTCAATTCTTGAAATTATTAGAAATATAATAATATCTATAGATTATATATTATGTAAATTCTTTATTCATAGAAATTGGTTAAATGTGATTGTTGGGTGTGTTTACACATAATGTTGAAAATGTTTATTTATATTTCATCAAAACTAGTGAAGTAAGATTCGTATTATAAACTCAATACACTTCAGTTTATGTTAATCTCTATAGTTTGTTTATTAGGAATTTTTAATTCATAGAGATTGATTTATGGTAATAGTTAGTTGTGTATACATTCGTAATGTTAGTGATGTATGTTTCATTTCCTTAAAGACTAGGAAAGTGAAAATCACATTGACAAGTTTATTAATCTCTAAACTATGTTACTCAATTGTAATGTTTATTTTACTTGGGGGTATAGCTTTGTATGTTTATTTGTTGATATTATGAAACTTTTGAGAACTAAGGTGTAATTATAGTTGAAAATGTAAGCCTCTGTGGATTTGAACTTTACATTTGATAGCTACCCCTAGACGTTTATGTTGAGTCATGTTATAGAAAGAATGGCTTGTTTTAGGGGCCGAAATCCTAAAGAGATTGTCTGGGTAACCTATTGTAGGTGTCTAATTCAGCGAAAACCCAACTAATGTATTAGGGGATTGGGTAGATCTAAACACTAAATTAGATAATAGTTTTCCTCGCCTACTTTTTTAATGCTCATATAGGTTGAGAAAAGGCTGAGAAGGCCTGGAATGCAAGTCGCCATCTTGTCCTCTTGAAAGATGTAGCGACTGCACATTAGTCTGCATAGGGGCCAAGAATCGGTAGAGGCTTCCAAGGTAACTCTTGGAGAGGGCCGATAGTCTAGGAAGATTCTCTAGGGTAACCTATCTCGATAGTGTGATGACACTCTTAGTCTATACCATGATGGTGTTCCTTGTGTTTAGCTTTCTATCTGATGTGATTTGTTACTGAGATTTTATCTGTTATGATTTGTAATCGTTATGTCATGATGTGAATTTGTAAACTACGTAAACGTAATGTTCTGTCTTCATTGCTTGTGGACCTATCATTATCTCCTAGCACAAAGGGAGTGAACCTTCAGGTTCCATGTGGTTGGGAGGAAACCGTGCTACACCTTCCTTGTATTTTCTTGCAGATAATCCTATGCTTGCAACTGGTTCCATTTACTTCTTTGTTCATGACTGTGGATGCGGAGCATGTTCGTGCATATAGATGTTAGTTGTGAAATGATCACTATCTGCTTTGTAAATATACCTCTTGTATAAGAGCGTTCATATTGTACCATCATTTTGTTGTATTGAGATTCATTGAAATCTCACCTATTGTAATCTTGGCATTCGGATACTTGATTGTAATAAGTTTTGTAAACCGGAACATTCTTGGCATTAAATTTGTACTTATGTTTATGATAATGTGTTGAGTTTATTTTTTATGTTAAAGTAACAACGTCTTGGAAACTTTATGACTTTTGTGTAATTATATCTTTAAAAAAAAAAATCTTTCAGTTAACTTTACTCTTTACACTTTGTTATAAAGGTAACCAAGGCGGAGCATTACAAATTGGTATCAGAGCCAAGTTCTAACACTGGGTGCTCTAGATTAATGAGCCCATTAGGTTGTTAGCACGTTAGATTTGGTTGTTGTGTTTTCCTGTTTGCTTTGTTTGTCTTATAATAACACTTGTCTTGGTTTTTGTGTAGGATCATGCCTAGGTGTCGTGTTAGAGGTCATGGTCGAGGCCGAGGTGGTGGCCGTGGGTTGAACCGCCAGGTTACTCCCCCTCTGAGCCCTCATCAGAATGTACAGGCAGAACAATTGGGTCTGCAATTGGATCAGGGAAATGAGGCACAGATTCTGGAACAGTCAGGGGTAGAGGGATCACAGTTATGCCCTTTACTAGAAGAGGTCCTAGCTCGACTTGGACCAAGACAGGAAGTGGAACAAGAGGTGAATAGGGAACGTGATAGGTCTCTGTGGAGAGTTGATGATACAATGCAGCAGGATGCTATTATTGCAGGTCATATGCGAGATTTTGTTGAGGGCACGCCCTCCTACATTTGATGGATCTAGTGGTGGTTTAGAAGCTGAAACTTGGTTGATTGATTTGGGACGATACTTTGCGATGCATCCTTATGGTAGCAATACTCGTGCTCGTTGCGCCATAACGCATCTTAGAGGCTTTGCTTCTACTTGGTGGAATTTGGAGGAGCAGAAGCTCCATCTAGAGATTGGTGCAGTCTCATGGGATATGTTCCTAGAGAGATTTAGAGCACGTTTCTTGTCTAAGCATTGGAGGCAGTGACGTGTGGATGAGTTCCACGATCTTCGTCAGATGGCTATGTCTGTGGAGCAGTTTGAGCACAGGTTTTATGAGCTCAAACAATATGCAAGGATTGTGGACGATGAGGCGATGTTGGTGCAGTACTTCATCAGGGGCTTAAACGCCCATATTAGCAGTGGAGTCAGAGTCTTCAAGCCAAAGACTATAGAGGTTGTTGTGGAGAAGGCATGGATTGTAGAAGAGAACCTTGATATGGCATTGGGTGGACACACTGGAGTACAGATAGGCAGTGCTCCTGTTTCAGGTTTTGGTTAGCGAAGTGGTCAGTATCAGATAAGTGGTTCCTCTAGGAATCAATAGGCACCCGCTAAGGGTGGACAACTGTAACAACGCAATCAACAAAAGAATAAGAATTCACAGTTCCAGCAGGGTAATAATTCTTAATCAGGTAGGAACCGGAACTGGTGGCGCAATAAGCACAATCAACAGGATCAGTCAGCTCAGAGTGCTCAGTCTATAGTGAGCAGAGGCAGCTTTCAGCAATCCAATGCACCTTCGGGTGGCAGAGGATTTTGCAGAGGCACTGGATGTTTCTCATGTGGACAGTAGGGACATATTGCTAGGCAGTGTCCTATCCAAGGTACTTCAGGATTTGGACAGCATCTGGCAGCTTTAGAGCCGACAGTTGGTGATGTGGGTCATTCTCATATAGTTTTTGTTGTGGTAAATAACTGCCAAGCAGATCATCAAAACACTGTGGTCGAATCTTCAGGTCAATTACAAGGTATTGATGTTACTATTCTCTTTGATTCTAGAGCTATAGATTCTTTTATTTCACCTACTATTGTTGAGCGTTGTGGATTTGTGGTCGTAAAGAAAGGAAATAGGTGGCAGGTGGAATTTGCTTTTGGGGCAAAGGTAGCAGTAGAATTCTTCATCCGCAATTGTGGACTTAGGATTGGACCGTTATCTACTTCATTAGATCTTCGAGTCACACCTTTAGGATCGTATGACATTGTTTTGGGAATGGATTGGTTAGAATTTCATCATGCAATGATTGATTGTCGCCAGAAGATAGTACATTGCATTGATGATGTTGGTTCAAAGGTTGATATTTTTGGTGTTCAGAGACCCATCTCTTTGCGGATAATTTCTGCTATGCAGTTGAAGAGATGCCTTTGTCAGGGTTGTCAGTTGTTTGCCACAACAGTTAGTGACTTGGATTCAAGGGAGAGTCAAGAGATATCACTCGATGATCACCCTATTCTTAGGGAATTCGTTGATGTTTTCCCTAGTGATATTCTTGGTATGCCACTAAAGCGTGACATAGATTTCAGATTTGATCTAGTTCCTGGAGCAGAGCCCATCTCTCGAGCTCCATACAGAATGACTACACATGAATTGGAAGAGCTACGTATTCAGTTGGAGGAACTCTTGGCAAAGGGTTTTATTCGTCGGAGTGTTTCCCCTTGGGGAGCACCTATCATCTTCGTGAAGAAGGACGGATCTCTTACATTGTGCATTGATTATCGTCAATTGAATAAAGTGATGATTAAGAATCGATATCCATTACCCAGAATCAATGATATTTTTTATCAAATCAAGGGAGAAAATGTGTTCTCTAAGATTGATTTGAAATCAGGTTACATTAGTTGCGTATTGCAGAAGTTGATATTCATAAAATGACATTTTGAACTCGATACGGGTACTACGAGTTCACAGTAGTACCGTTTGGGTTAACGAATGCACCATCAGTTTTCATGAGTCTGATGAATGGTGTATTTTGCACCTATCTTGATCGATTTGTACTCGTGTTTCTCGATGACATTTTGATCTATTCGAGGAATATGGAGGAACATGAAGAGAATTTGAGACAGGTACTGCAGTGTTTGAGGGAGAATCAATTATATGGAAACTTGAAGAAATGTGATTTTTTCCAAACTGAGGTAAAATACCTTGGTCATGTCATTTCTAGAAAAGGTATAGTTGTGGATCCTGCAAAGATTCAAGCTATCATTGATTGGCCCATACCTACTAATGTTTCAGAGGTTCGTAGTTTCATGGGTCTTGCTGGATACTACAGACGATTTGTTCAGGGGTTTTCTAGGTTTGTAGTTTCACTGGAATAGGCGACACCTCTCCATTCAAATTTGAAAGCTGAAAAGCATTATGTTGTTTGCATTTTGTAATCACATAAGGGCCATCCCACATGGCATCAACCTTGGTATGCTTACCAAGCCTACTTTTAAGTTCATCCCACTTAAACACAAGATCACCCTCATTGAACACTCTTGGAACTGCTTTTCTGTCAAAGGTCTTTTTCATTTGTGCTTGGTGAATCTCAAGCTTTCTCAATGCTTATTTTCTTGTCTCCTCTAATTCCATCAGTTGTGCAAGCCTGATTTCCATAGGCTCCCCCTCTAGAAATTTAAGCTCCTTAATGAAATTCAAAGTTGGCAATTCAACTAAAAATGGAAACTTAGCCTCTTTACCATAAGTAAGAACATAAGGTGAATTACATGTAGCTCTTTTAGGAGTTATTCTATCAACCCAAAGGGATAGCTTTAATTTATCATTCCAGGTCCTGTGATTATCCTCAATTATCTTTTTGATAATCTTGATAAAATTCTTATTGGTGGATTCAGCTTGTCTATTACCCTAAGGGTAATAATTGGATGAGGTATTCAAAAATGTATTATTATTAGTAGACCAATCATAAATTCTTAAGCCAACAAAGGCTAATGCATTATTAGAAATGATTGAATCAGGAGCACCAAACCTTGATACCAAATCCTGATAGAAATTTAAAATAGTAGTCTCATTTTCCTCCTTCAATGCAACAGCTTCTATACATTTAGTAAAATAATTTGTTGTTGTTAGTATCCATTTGTGACCTGCACTTGAAGGTGGGTTTATAGGACCAATAAAATCAAGACGCCACTTAGCAAAGGTTTGTTCTACCTGAATGGGGTGTAGTGGCAAGGCTGAAATCCTTTGCTTTCCTACAAATAATGAACATTTATTGCATTTTTTGACCCAAACATGTACATCTTTAAACAAATCAAGCCAGTAATATCCAGCTCTCATGATCTTTAGAGTTGTAGTCCTTGGTGTAAAATGGACTCTAGATGGCCCATCATGAAATTCTTCCAAAATTTTATCTATTTGATCTAGTTCAATGCATCTAAGTAAAACTCCATGAAAATCCCTTTTATATAAAAATACATCAATAATAGCACAAGGGATGGTTTTAAGTCTATAATACTTTCTTTTTGCTTTTTCTAAACCTTCAAGATAGTCACCAATATGTAAGTTATGAATCATTTGTTGAATCTAGTTTGTAGAAGTAGTTGGAACAACATCTTGTTCCTCATTATTGAGCATTGTTGCAACTTGCTCATCAATTTCCTTGTTTTATTTATTTCCAGCAAACTATTCACATAGAAATTTGCCTCTAACTAGCTCAGTAACCTTAATATTGACATCATATTCCATTACCTTGGTTATCCAACTTGCTCTTTTATCATTGATATCTTTGCTAAGCAAGAAGTCTTTAACAAAAGGATGGGAAACCAACAATTGAATCTTATTGTTAGAAAACATATGCCTAAATTTTTTAAGACTTCTAACAATAGCTAGAACATGCCTCTCAACAAAAGAATACCTTGCTTCATAATCTTGCAGAACTTGGCTAAAGAATGTAACAAGTTGCTCTAGTCCATCATCATTCTACTGAAAAAGCATGGTTGAGATAGTATCAACACTCCCAAAAGCATATAAAATAAAGTCCTTATCAAAATTAGGATTTATGAGTGTTGGGGCTGTTGCAAGGGCCTCCTTTATCTACTCAAAACTCCTCTTACCTTCTTTATTCATGTTATCTCCTAGATTTTCACCCTGTAGAATGTAAACTCAACAATCCAGTGTAACATGGGAAGACCTCTAAAGCTATGGGTCACTTATAAATAGAGGTCAACCTCCGGAGAAGGCCGGCTTCCTTTGGTGTCACCTAAACTACTGATTCTATAAAGGAAAAGGGAGGAGTGTATAAAATTAAAACTAAATACTATGGTGATACACCAAACTGATAAGAGAAATGGAATACTTAGGTTACACTTGAAAATTGATTATGAACATAAGATTACACATCAAATTCTATAAGCTTAGCATTAATATTTCACAAACAGGTTTGTTTCACACACTTTTTCAAAAAAGGAAAAATCTTTTCACAATTTAGAATCCATGTGTGAGTATGTGAACACAGTTTGTGATTTGTATAATGATACTTTTTCAAAGGAAGGCATGAAAACACAAGATAAATTTATAAAGGAATGAAAGAAATTTACAAAATAACTTGATCATTAACCTAAAATGCACAACACTTTGCAAGAACAAGATGGTAATTTGAAACATCCACAATGATCAAGGTAAGCTCTGTATATTATTCTCCAAAATGAGTTACAAAAATTTGCTAATATGAGAGAGGACTGCAAAATTCACAAACTTCAGAAAAGCATCTGAAGAACTCCTTTACAAGAAGGAAAAAATTCCATATGTACAAAAAAGTGTCGGCCCCCCTAGGCTTACAAAAAATATCCGCGTTCATAAAGATCTTCCCTTATATCTTTTTTATGAAGTTAATGATGCGTCCCCGCTATCCATGTCAGTGAAGAGTCGCTCTAGGAATGGCCTCTGTGTTCACTTTTGAACTTCCCTGAAGAGTTGTCTCGAATGCTCCTGAGCTCAGAGAAAATCCACGTCACTTTCACTCTGTTGATCTTCCTCTCTCCGGTCAAACTTCCATGGCTCACCTGTAGCTTCCTCTGATTGGTCAAACAAATGCTACATGGGATCATCAAATGGTCAAAAGTCATTCAGCCAAAATCGCATGTCAGTGAGACACTTACCATGTCTCACCAATGCGATTACACTCTACAGCAGCATCGGCATAGCTCACAATCGTCGGCAAGAGCTCATAGCGAGTTTCTGTTGGTCATAGCGATATTCCTTTCTATTGGAAAATCCATCACTATCAGCAAGACTCTCTCAGTCGGCAAGAGGTCTCAACGAACCCCATCAGTCACACCGAAGAGACCATTCTCTCGGTGAGACTCTACTTGGTCACCAAGACATCCCAGCAAACACACCACTTTCCTCGATGCCATTCCTTTTCGGCGGGGCTTCAATCAGTCGGAGAGACATCTCGTCGAGCTCCTTTCTTTCGTCGAGACCCTACTTAGTCAGTAAGACCTTCACCAAAGCCACCACACTTCACCGAAACTTGGCCCCTTTCGTTTTGGTGAGACCTCACCCTTTCGGAAAGATATCTCCCCAAAGGAAAACCACTCCCCCTAATGCCAACTTTATGAACAACCATTGGCAAGACTTTCATCTGTCAATGAGACATCCCAAGCGGAGAGATACATAAAGACTCATGGCAACCCGAATGTCCTGGCGACCGGTGTATTCAAACAAATAGAATGCATTGCTAGTCGGCAAGACAACAGGAGGGTCTTGCCGACTTTCTTCTCTAATGAGTTTTATGCCAAATCTGATCGAGGCATGCTTTCCAACAAACCTCCTTGTGAAATATCATCGGGTGAGGACCTTCTCGTGAAAACCAAACACCTGCACGCTGGGCTCAACCCTCATGGGAGCCACATTTAATCCACATGCCAAATTTAAGACATAATTTCCCCTAATTGAGCCCGTGGGTGAAAATCAGGTAACAATTCCAACTAAAAGTTATATTATTTTTAAGCATTGAGGTAAGAGGCTACAATAATACTATAATGTTAGTTATGCACCTCCTTACAAAATTGATCCTACCTAGAAAGCTTTGTAAGCCTTTCTTGTGTGTTGGTAGGGGTAATGCTAGAATAGAAGTGATCCTTTCTGGATCAATTGTAATACCATGCTTGGAAAAAATATGTCCAAGAAGCTTCCCCTCATGGACTAAAAAAATGCTCTTCTTTGGGTTAAGTGAAACCTCATATTCTCTACACCTCTGAAAGATTTTCCTTAAGTGATCAAAATGCTCATTGGAATTATTTGAAAAAATAGTAGCGTCATCTAAATAAACAAGTACAAACTTGTTAATGAGGCCTTGGAAATCCATATCCATTGCTCTCTAAAGGTTTTTCCCTGCATTGGACAAACCAAAAGGCATCTTTCGGTAAGCCATGGTACCCCATTTGGTAGTAAAGTAAATTTTGAATTGGTCCTCCTCCTTCACTAAAATCTGATTATATCCTGAATATCCGTCTAACAAGGAAAACCTGTTAGAACTTGATACAACTTGTAAAATTTGTTCCATTGATGGCAATGGATAATGGTCTTTAAGAGAGGCTCTATTTAAATCACGAAAAATCAACACACAGCCTAATCTCACCATTCTTTTTCCTAATAGGTACCAAGTTAGAAACCCAAGATGTATGCTTAATTGGAAAGATGATGTTACCTTCAATCAGCTTGCTTAACTCTATTTTCATGAGATGCTCTAGCTTGGGGTTTATAGGCCTTTACTTCTGCCTCACTAGTTTTGCTTTGGGCTCCAACTCAATGGTGTGTTGAGCTAACTCAGGGTTAAAACCCTTTAAATCTCCACACTCCCAAGAAAAAATAGTATTAAATTCTTGGCAAAGAAAAATAAAATCTTGATGTTCCTCTTTGGTACATACCTTACCAAGCTTGAGGAGCTTGTCTTTGAATATCTCGATGGGTTCATAGTGTTCCTTCTTAACTGTCATGTTGTTTCTATCCCTTCTAACTTGATCATTAGAATTAAAAATCAATTCTAAGGTTACCAAACCTTTGGGAATCTTATTTGACTTCAACTATAAGATTTGATTGTCATATTGCTACTACCATTTTTGTTGGTTTCCAGCTGCAAACTCAGCCTCTTCCATCATAAAGTTAATAATTTGTTTAGCACTTTCAAAAACTCACCAATTAGCATTGTTATTTGGTACAGATGGTCTCACCACCACTTTTACATACTATTGTACCTCAACATCATGAACATCAGTTGGAATATCAAATTGTGAGTCTATGTCAGCTAGCTTATCAGCTTCTTTATTTTGGTTTCTAGGAATGGAGAGTAAGTTGAAAGAATCAAAATCTTCAATTAAATCCAAAATTCTATACTTATACAACTTGAGAAAATCATTTTTTGTAACATTCATATTTCTTACTTGATTTTCTATCAATTCAGAATCACCAAAAACTTGTAAACATTTTATACCTCTCTTTCAGGGCCATTCCAAGCCATGAATAAGTGCCTCATGTTCTTCTACATTATTTGAACAATTGAAAGCAAATTTTAAGGTTGAATAATACCTTTCTCCATCAGGAGAAATCAACATAGCTCCTCCACTAGCACCCACCTTACTTCTTGAGCCATCAAAACATAGCTTCCAAAGCTAATTACCTTGGTGTTTTGGTTGTTTTTCATCCTTAACCAAGCTTAGAACAATTGCACCATGCTCATGAATCATGTAAATTCATAATCCTACCTCATCCATGTGATTGAAAGGGTCAAATTTGTGATTCTCAACTGCCCACTCATCTAAATTTATATTAGGTATTCCTTCAATAGGTGTGTTGGGATCTAGGGTCATGGATTGATCCTCCTACTCATGGATGGATAGGTTTTCATTTATGGCTCTATGTGGTCCTTATCTTGGGGTTCTGATTTGATGGTCACTCTAGTGCCATATCTAGTTTTGAAAAACATGTGACCAATCTGATGATAAATACCCACCCAACTTTGCAGTAAAGTCCCTAGAAAGGAAAATGGCAAAGAAAGGTGACAAATATATAACATAGATATCTTGTGGGATTGAAAATTTTGGAAAAGCATGTAAGGTAAGGGGAAGATTTTTAATCACTCCAACAGATTTAATGGTTGTACCATCTAATTGAACTACTCCCTTTGATAGAGGCTCATATGTCAATCCTAGATTATCCACTAATTTATTTGGCATAACAGAATTGCTTGCACCTGATTCAATCATGCAATTGTGCACTAAGTGTTCTCCAATAATCAAACTGACATAAAATGGAGGTGGCTTAACTTCTTGAGTTGATTGTTCACTCTTGGTTTCAGAGTTGTTTGCAAGCACAACTTTAGGCTGCTCTTTAGTAGGTACATATGAAATTGAAATCTTAGCTAAATCCTCTTGCAATAAATCTTTTTTCCTAGTAATATGCATTCCATCCAACATAGACAAGCTAACATTGGCCCTTTTTCATATGATCAACAATATTAAATGCATGAGTACTAACCTTTTGTTGTCCCTTAGAAATAGTAGCATCATTTTTTGTTAGTAAAGGTTTTGATTGAACCTTAGGTTGTCTTTTACCATCCATAGCTTGACCCCTTGGAAAAATATGAAAATTTTGTGAAGTTGTAGGCCCATCTTGACCTTCTTGACTTGTAGAAGTTTGAACTTTGTCTTTACCACCCTGTTGTTGGTTCTTTTTTGCTTGATGCCCCTTAGAAACAACTTTCTATCCCAAATCAACAGCCCTTTTCTTTGACCTCATATTAGCTGCAATAGAGGTATATGACTGATTTTTCCCTTGTAAATTATTTACTCCACAAAATTCGTTGCCTTGCCAATTCATTAAGGCAACATCAAGATCATTTTGCTATGTTTGGGAACCTTGTTGATCACTATTTTCCTTTGTAACATTTTCAGAAGCAACATAGTTGCTCTGTACCATAAGAGCCTAATTGACCACTCCATTCATGTGTGTAGCTTGATTATGAGGTTGATTACATGGATAGCACCACACAAATTCTTGTTCCATATTGTTTTGCACAAGTGCAAGCTCTTTTGAAGAGTTGGCAGCATTGGGATTATATGGCTGAAAAGGCCTAGGATTTTAATTTCTTCTTTGTCCTTGGAAATCAGCCTGATAAGGTGGCCTATTTGCTTGGTATGGGGCTTGGTAGGGTCTAGACTCTTGTCTAGCATGCTTCTTGATATTCACTAAATCATTTCCAATAGTTTTCAATATATTTCTTATCTCTTGAAGCTCTTGAGAATGGGTTGGAATAGCGGGTCCTTGAGTTGTAGCTTGGTAAGTTAAAGCTAGAACAATAGGTATTTTAGCTATGGGGGTAATTTCAAAGGTATAAGAAGGTGAATTTTTGGAAATATTGGCATTGGGGGCCTAGGAGCTATTTTACTAGCTTGAATAAGGTTATTTTCTACCCTTATGCTTATGTTGAAAGCACTAAGAAATGAAACACCACCCATAGACTAAATCAAAACTAAAATATCATTGTTAAGAGCTCTAAGATAATACAAAAAATCATGCTCAGGAGAAGGTTTTTACTGTAGCAGGAATTCTATCCCATATCTTTTGAAATATAAAGTTGAAATATGTCATTTGTTCTTGTGGAGCTCTCTTGATAGTTGTCAACTACTCAACTAGAGATAAATGATCAGATTTATCCTAAAACTATCTATTCAAAGCATCTCCTAATTCATCCCATTTTGCAATGGAATTAACAGGAAAACCTATAAACCACTAGAGATCCTTTCCTTTGAGAGATGTCACCAAAAGCCTAACTACAACATTTTCAGCAGTAATATGATGTACTGCAAATAATGAGGCAACATCCCTGATATGTTCAATGGGTGTAGTTTGACCTTCTCCAGTAAACATAGGAAATATTTTAAATGCTTCCATTGGAATATCATCATGTTGTGCTAAATTCAATGGGATTCCCCCATTAAAAGGCATAGATGCATGTTGTCAAGCCATTGGAATAACTGGTACTCACAGATTTGGAAATTGGAGTATTGGAACAGGACGAACTGGAATTATTGGAACAAGACTTGTAGGCCTATAATTTGGAGTAGAACGTGATCTAGGTGTAATAGATCTCCTTGTTGTTCTCCCTCTCCTTTTTGGTGATGACAGCTGCAAATACTTGAACGAATCAACACTTCTTGTTTGAATCCTTCTCATGTGTTGCTTGCACTAGATCTACTTTAAAATCAAAGATAAGAGTCACCAAATATATTTTTTTCCTCAAAAGGCTCAAAACGCTATTGTATATACCAGAACAACAGTGAAAATCTATGAAATTCTTGACTAAAACAACATTCAGGGTCCCACTGAGCATGCCAAAAATTGTTAACACATAGGATTGCACCCAAATGCAAAGTTGGAAAGCTCAGCAATCCTGTGTAACATGGAAACACTATCGAGCTTGTGGGTTGCTCATAATGAAGGTGAACCTCCAAATTATGGGCTAGTTTCCTTTTTATTTTTTTCTATGAAACTAATGACCTATGCAGGAAAAGGGATAGAAGGATTAAAATGAATGGTAAAAACTAAAACTAGTAAGATGGTGATGAACCTAAATGATAATGAATATGCAACATGATTCACAAGTACTCTTCAATATATCCACTTACACAACTTAATTTGAACAGCTAAATCACATAAGTATTTCATAAACAGGCTTTGAGAAATCAATATATTTTATGAAGGAAAACTAAGTTTTCATAACTCAAAAGAAAGGATTAAACAGTTGCACAACCTATGACCTATGATATTAAATTGATTTGTGTACATACACCTATGAATGAGACAGAAATTAAAGGTTTTCAGAGTTAAACATAATAAATTTCTATCAAAATCAACCATAAGAGACAACACCTAAAATTTGAGAAGACAAACACTTGATTTTTACTGAAAAATGGAAGGAATCTTTGCAATATGATGAAATATACTAAAAATAAATTGTTGCTATATCAACTGTAAATTGAGCTACAAAACCCTTTTCTCTTTGAAATGTACAAGAGGGAAAAAAGGTAAGAATTGAGAAAAAACCTAATTTCTTTCCCTATATACAGAAAGTACTCCAAAGAGTCATAGTGAGTTGACTGAAGTTAACTACACCCTAAAAATATCTCCCAAAAACTGTCTCATGAGCAAAGAAGAAAAGCCTCAAAAAGAGGGGTCAGAACTAAACCAATTTGAGCTAAAACAGCCTCAAATTCACTGTCACAACCAGTTTGACCCAAGTGGACTTCAAACTCACCTGGTCAAATGAAAATCCAGCTCAAAAATCTCTAGTTTAACTCCTCTCATCTGATTTTGCATGATCTTGAGATGAAGGTAATCAATCTAAATAATTATTAAAGTAATCAATTAAGAATTACTTTAACACATGTTGTGGATTTTCCTATTCTCTACATTTGCATGACATCTATTAAAGTAATTTATAATTGACTGGTTTAATAATGTTTACATTATTATTTTGATTTCAATTCATGCAAAAATAACTAGGGGGTTGACCTTGTGTTTGAAAACCATGCAATATATTACAAAGGTAAACTAATATATGGCAAAGGTATTAGTTTTATGCAAAGTCTAAATAAAAGTAAAAAAATACCCCAAAGGGGATTAGCCAAACATAGGGCATAAAGAAATCCTAAAAGAAAACCCATGGAATTCAATTGCATTTTCACTTTTATCACCATGCTACTTTCTCAACACCTCCAAGGGTTTGATGCTCGAAGGTTTTTCTAGAGATTTCTCTGCAAATATTTGTTGTTGATAGTGTGGTAAGTTCCTTTTTTGCATAAAAAATGTTGTGATTTTCTCATATTTGTAGAAGAAATTGTCATTTTAGTTCTATTGTAACAAAAAAATGGAATGTTTTCATTTTCTGTATGTTCTTTATCTGCTCCAGAAAAAATGATGAAAACCCTTAATCTCTGCTCTTTCTTAGAAGACACTCCTTTATTTTCTTGAAAAAGATGGAAAACCTTTCTCCATTCAATTGTACAGACTTGTTATGGGTTTCAAAATCTTGTTTTTATGACCCGTGGGTTTGCATTTTTTTCTACACATGCAGCCACGCTATGCTTTTGTGTTTCCCTTTCTGCTTTGAGCAACCTTTTGAAGTTTTCATTCTAGGTTTAAATTCTAGAACTTCACTTTGGCTGTGGCTTTTAAATTTTGCAAGCTTTTGGGTTTTGAAGTTCTTCATACATGAGGGTTTTCCCTTGAAACCCTAAACATATTTTGTAGCTTGCCCTTTTTAATGCTTTGTTTCTCCTTCCTCCTTCAGCATATTTGAAAGTGAGGGCATCAATCTTCTTAGACTGATCTCTAGATATGCCTTGTTACTCACATTTCATCGGGTTCTAATCCTGACTTCACTATACCTACAATCCACTTTGTAAATGTTGTCATCCTTAAAAAATATGCATTTGGTTTCAATGATTACAGCTACAGTATGGTTTATCATTTCATTGTCTCCACAATAGGTGGTTATCTTTTTCTTGTTAATGATCGTACAGTCCTTTGTTTCTTTTGGATTCTCATGTATACCTTCCTGCATATACTTTCATCTATCCTTCCATAGACTTCCTAATCATGTGGTCAAAGGATTGTACAATCATCATGTGAGAAAACTATCATATGAGTACAAAACTCATGTAGCCATTAAAGTTGAAACACAACATCTATTAGTACCTCAATGAATCTTCTATTTAATGGTTGTTTCAACTGATGGTGCAATAGCCATGGGTGGTTGAATTCTTGAATGGAGTTTGTCTTCATCTTGCATTAGGCCTATCCTTGATAATGGTTGATCTTGTATGATGATAACCTTTGATCACTACTCCTCCAATTGAATGTGCAACCTTTTGATTCAAATGTACTCATTGATGAATGATATTCTTTTCTCTTTGCTTGTAGTGGTTGTTGTGACTTGAAGTCACTTTCATTGATGAAAAATGCACTTCATATCCCTCTTGAAAACCAAGCGGGAAGCATGTTGGGCTCAACCCTTGTGGGAGCCCATTTTCCTCCACATACTATGATGTTGAACCAAGTGATTTTGCAATGGGAAATGTACATGTACCTGCACAGTGAACAAACAAGTTAGCAAAACAATGAAGCCAAAAGCTTCCTGTGATGCTTTAAATTTCCTGCTCCTGGATCTTTTTTTGAAATCTCATATATGATTTAATGCTTCAAGAGAATAGGTTATATATCTATTGATATTGCATATGAGGAGAATTTTCCTCCCGAGCTCTAACCAATTGTTTCATCTCTTGTAGGTAACTTCTGAAGCAACTAATGAAGGAAGTTGGGGCTGAAGATACATTTGACCAACCTTGAGATTCATCATTTAGGCAATGACGGATCTATCTTCTTTTCAGATGTTCTTATATTTCTTTGTATGTATTTTTTTTTTTGATATGTTGCATTTGATCAATCATTCCCACGGCTTGTGTGGGACACCATACTTTTGTAAAATGAACAAAACAACAATTTTATTTAAATTTGTGTAATCTTCTCTCTTGTAAAAAACATTTCCATAATAAAACTAAAACTTCATTTGATAGCATCTTTTGTGCAATCATGAAAACATTAGCAGAAGTTTCATGTATACCTTTCTTCTTTTATCATCATTGTTGTCCTAGCTCTACTTGATTTGAGCTGAAAGAAAAATTAGGTAAAAAAACAAAGGTGGCTCTCTGCAATAGACAAAGAGCACAAATGAAACACTGTAATAGAGGCGACGGTCTGTCAAAAAGTAGAATTTAGCAGCTTGATTGAGAAGACAGAGGTGGCGCTATTACAAAGGTGACGCAAGAGAACATTCAAAGGTGATGTGATGTAATGAAAGTAGTGCTGGAAATGGAAGCAACACTCTGCGTACAAGCAAATGTGGCGTTGTATGAACCAAGGGTGGCGTCACCTTCCTATAGTTGCATAAAACGTCAATTTCAAGCCAAAATTTGTCAAAATAAAAAAGTTAGCCCTCCCTC
Organism: Sequoia sempervirens; assembly: GCA_007258455.2. Classification (NCBI taxonomy): domain Eukaryota; kingdom Viridiplantae; phylum Streptophyta; class Pinopsida; order Cupressales; family Cupressaceae; genus Sequoia; species Sequoia sempervirens. The sequence continues at coordinate 632,349,529 of VDFB02270651.1, forward strand.
TAGCACCAAAATGTGAATATCTAATCTAAAAATTAACTAACAAGAGACAACAAACAAATTTTAATCAAGTTAGAAACCCAAACAAAGCATTCCCTATGAGATTCTCAATCAAACAAAGACAAGAAAATATGATGAAAACATGAAATAAACAAGATAAAAGCATGTAAACTCGTCTAAATTGACCAAACCTTCATCCCATAGGGGGATTGGTGCTCCTTGATGTGGAAAGGATCCATTTCCTAATCCCTTTGATAAGCTCCAGTGATGTAGATGATTCAAAGTATGAAAATGATGCCAAAGTATGTTAAAAACTTGCAAATGATATGATGAAATGAGTGAGAAATTCCTATACTAAACTTGTTTTAGATTGTGGACCCATATTGTGTAGAGAAAGCCTCTACTTATAAGACTCAAGGGTCGAAGAATGAGATAAATTGGTAAATATGGGATAAAAAGGTAGCCAATGGGATTGTCACACTTGTCGCAATTCTATTGGATGAGGATGGAGCACATTTTGGGGAATGTGTAAAGGGGATGTAAGAAGAATAAATGAGGATATAAAAAGTAAATTTATGTGGCTGAAGATGTAAGGGACAAGATGGCATGTAAGGAGTAAATACTTTTGTAAGAGGTATTTATGGATGTGTAAAAGGCTATTTAAAACCTTTGGAGGGAAATTGAATGAAGGGGTGGTTGGGAGGAATATTCCTAAGAATATGCCATTATGAGGATAAATAGGGTAATTAGATAATTAAAACAAATGAATTTCATGTGCAACCTGGTTAGTTGGCCATGGGTTGATTTAACTTTTGGGGAGTTAAAAGCTAGAGGATTTGTTAATGATGATTAGCAAGTAGCTTAGGGTTAATTAATTCAAAATTAATTGACTTGGATGGGTTAGGGGATTGTGACATTTGATTTGATTTATTTAATCAAATGAGAGGACTTTAGGGGGATTTAATTAAATGATTTGATTTAACTAAATATGATGAACATTAGTCAAAAGAAAGGTGAATTGATCTAATAAAGATAATTATTTGATTAATAGTAGAAATTGATGAATTTAACTAAATAATGATGATTATTTAATTAATTGGTTAGTCTGAAGTGATTTAGGAAGAAGCGATGTTAATTAATCAGAATTAGGTGCATAGTATCAATCAAGGCTTTTTAATTGTCTACACAAACTAATTTCCAGCTAGGGAAAGTCATTCAGCACTTCATAGACGCCAAAAACAAAATGTTGACCTTACAAAAATGATGAATTATTTATCATTGAATTCCTGCACATAATTGATAAAGTTGTTGACCCACTCAAAGTCCTAGACTAGCTCGAGATGTAGCATTTTCTTCTGAAAGCTTACTCCTACCTCAACCTGCTTCCTTTTCCTAAGCAAAGACATTCCTTTGATGTCTAGGATAAATGGGTAAAATGTTAACACCTCACCCAGAATAGAAAGAAGCTCCAAGTCACGAGGCCTAGGTATACCAAGACCCAGAGAGGTTGCTTCCAATACCTCCTCCAGCCCACCTAATATTTTTGGTATGAATAACTTACAAGCCATTTCCACCACATCCGCCTTTGATACTTGCAATTCAAGAAGAGTCTCCATGAACCATGAGGAGATATATGAATCCACTCTATATCACTCACCTAACCACATAAACTCTCAACCCAGAATGACCTTGATCGCACCAATTAGTAGGAAATATACTTCCAACATAATTCACTTCAATTGAAGCTATGAGATCTCTCCAAGGAAGGCCATATTACCACCACCTTTGGCCGAGAGGATGCAATGATCATAAAATTAGCATTCACTAATATTTAGAAAGCTTCACTATTCACCATGATAACACCTTTGAGATGTAGCTCATAATTAAATGTGGCATCATCTACAAACTCTCACAATCGATCTGGATATGAAATGCACCAATGGTCTACCATATAACATCCTATGGGAAAAAACCTTCCTAAAATTGTGTTTGACTTACACGTGACACTAGTGGACATCAGGCTCATAGTATAACCTTTTCGGATCCTCCCTCGAGGGCATGCAGCGCAGGGCACATGGCATTATCCTAAAACCATTAAACAATCAACATAGCAATACCCCAATAGTCAAGCAAGCAATGAAAATACCTTTGAGAGGTAGTTCCCACAACTGTACATGTTATGAATAGACCAATGGCCACCATATAACTTATTTTTGGCACAAAAACTTCATGATCTTGTGCACTACTGGCGTGTGGCACTAGCCGATGTCGGGATCATAGATTAAAATTTTTGGATGCTCCGTCGATGACATTTGGTGTAGGGCATGTGGCATTATCGCACGAGCTTTAAACAATCAACACAACAATACCCCTGACAACCAAACAAGCAATGAAAATACCTCCTAGAGGTAGTTCCTGCAACCAAACCAGTTATGAACAGACCAATGATGCACCTTTTGTCATCCTTTTAGCTTAAAACAAACCTAAACTTGTAATCAACTGATGTGTGGCACTATCAGATGTCAAGCTCAAAATAAAATATATTTGGAACCTCCCTCAAAGGAATGCAGTGCAGAGTACAAGACATTAGCGTGCAGGCCTTAAAACCAACAACACACCACCCTAAGAATCAAACAAGCAGCTTTCCACACCAACAATATAGAAAGCAATATTGTCCAAATGTAACCAATTGGCTACCTAGAGGCCCCAAGATGCCACTCCCTTGACCTTCTTTGTGGATGATTTGTGCAAAAACCTCCAAATTGAGAAAGTTGGATGAACCAATTGGAGGACTTCTATCTCCATTTTACAATCATGACTTTCTAAGGCATTTACTGTTGAATTAGCTTCCCTATAGCAATGTGAAATTGTTACTGAAACAAAACCCTCAAGAAGTTCCCAAACTAGTCTCAAAATGTAAGAAATGGCCCAATTTTTTGCTTGCTTGATTCTCCAAGTGTTAATGGTATTTAATGAATCACTTTCAATGTGAATGTTTTTGAGTTGCATATTGTGTGCCATCTTGACACCTACTAGTAGACCATATGCCTTTGCTACATTATTAGTACCCATAAGTGACTTTAGAGATAGTCCTTTTAATAATTCTCCTTTGTCATTATGGATTACACAACCTAATCCTGATATACCCGGATTTCCTTTAGATGCTCCATCAAAACTTAGTTTCACATAATTTGGGGGTGGAGCACACCATTTGATTATACTTCTATCAACTTTCTAGACATTATGATATGCACCCAGATTTGGAACTTTGAGGAGAGACCAAAGATTTAACATTTCACAATCCCAGCTTGAGAATGAGTTATTTGGATTGGATTTCATCAAGACATCTAACATCACTACTTTAGATATATTCCTTAAATCCAATTTATTGAAGAAAGTTTTCAAATCTAAGAAATTGTTTCTAAAAATTCTTTTGTTTCTTTTGAGCCATATATTTCAGAATAGTAATGCAGGAATCACCACTTGTAATGCATCAAAGAGAGATCCTTTATATAGTAATGGAAAACTTTGAAATAAATCTAAGAGAGTGTTTGGCAGGGGAGAAAATGAGTGTAGTTTATTTTGGATCTGATTCCAACATGTTTGAGAAAAATTAAAATGAAGCAAAAGATATCTATGGTGGGACTATGCCCAACCTAGAAAGTCTATAGCTTGTGAAGACCTACTTATGAAGAGCTAACCAAGAAAAATTACCTGATTTAGGAAGAATTGAGGAGTTCCAACGAAGCTTATATGACCATTTGCCTAGTTGAATTTTGTCTTTAAAGGTCAAATATTTATAACCTTGTTTGACAGTCATACTGACCTAATTTAGATGGGGCCCAAAAAAAATGTCCTCTAATTCTAACAATAAAACTATTTTTGTATCCATTATTAATTGTAGCTTTTTCTTTTGATGTTGGGGAAATGGAAGGTTGTGAAAAAATTTCATGAAATGTTGGATTTAAAATTTGAATTGTCTTTTACTACATAATGCTTGAATTTTGACCCCCAGACTACTTTTAGACAATTATGTGCCTCCTACAAACCATCAATTGAAGATAGAGGAGGATTCCCATTCCATGAGTCTTCCCAAAAATTAACCTTTTCTCCATTGTTTATAGTATGTGACATAAAAGGGGAGATTACATATTAGCATGATGAAATTGCACATTTTTTAACCTTCCAATGGGTTTGCCAAAGTGAAGACTCTTTCCGAAGTTGTCAAATCTAGGTATTTAGATCTTATAATTCATCTCCATTTTGATGAGGGAATTTCATACAACTTCCAAGTTCGCTTTGCACCTAAAGCTAGATTTCTCAATTCCAGGTTTTGTAGACCAACACCTCTAAAAACTTTATCTTTGCATAGTTTTTTCCAAGAAACTAAAGGTATTTTCTTGGAATTTTCTAAATTACCTTTCCATAGAAATTGCCTAGTAGATTTAATAATGTTCTCATGAACCCCTGAATTTTGAGCACTAATAAGAAGTAATTTGGGATGGTAGATAAGACTACTCTAGTCATAGTAAATTTATGTACCAATAACAACCATCTACCCCTCCAAGATGCTACGCTACTTTGAATAGTCATAAAGATCTCACTCCAAAATGAGGCTTTTTGAGCCCTTGCAAAGAAAGGAATGCCCATATAGCTACAAGGCAGATTATTTTTTCTGAATTATAAAATCGAGAGGATGTGGCCAATTGCCAATGCGCTAGTATTCTCAAAAATATTTTTGATTTCCTTGGATTTGATCATTTACCCCAAAATTAGACAATAGTTATCCAGTACATATGTATAATATTTTTATCTTCCCTCACAAAGGATGACCAAATAGTAATCTATCATCTACAAATAAGGATTATGTGTAGGAGATGTCAGATCTTGGTATTTTTATAGTGTTCCATGGGAACGCATCCCCCAAAAAACCGTGTGTTTCCTAGACATCCCCGTCTCAAAGACTTGAGGACTTGGGGAGGACATCCTCCCACTAGCCTATCACCAATGCCACCATCTCACCACTAGCGTCGTCATTTCCAAGATGCTACTAGAACTTTGAGGACATCGAGGTGTCCTCAAGACATCTAGGGGACTCCTAATTGTCTCCAAGATGTATAATTCTTATACTTATACATATTTTTATAACTATTTTTCAAGTACTATGTGTATTTCAATGCCCTGTCACCACCCCCTGCCATCCCCCTATCGTCCCCAAACTTAGGCTCAAGTGGTCTCCCCATCCCCAAAACCCATCCCCACGTCCCTGCGTCCCCCAGTCAAGAAACTCTGTGGAACTATGTATTTTTATACCATTCCACTTACTTGATGCATGGAAGGCTAAAATTTCCTTGCTCAATGCTTCTACCATCAAAATGAAGAGGAAGGGAGAGAGAGGGTCCCCTTGCCTTACTCCTTGGGAGGCAAAAAAAAATTGAAGATTCATTCATGAGGACTGAAAACTTTGCTGACTTGAGATAAGAAAGAATCTATTTGCACAATTTTGTAGCAAAACCTAACCTTGCCAATACTTTTGATAAGAAATCCCAATTTACTTTGTCATATGCTTTCATCATATCTAATTTTATGATCATAGCTAGAATTTTTTCTTGATGAATTGAGTGCAAGATTTCATGAGCTATTAGTGCCCCTTTAGTTGTCTATTTTCCTAGGACAAAACCACCTTGTTCATCTGAAATTATACTCAGAATAACTTTGGAAACCCTTAAATTAATAGCTTTTTAAAAGATTTTATAAATGGTGTTGCGGATGGAAATAGGTCAAAAATCTGCAAATGAGGATGGAATTTTTCTTTTGGGAATAAGGGCAATATGAGTAGTATTGAGCTCTTTTAGCATTGTGCCATTTCTATGAGATCCCCCTAAAGCTAGCCAGATATCTCTCCCCACAAAATCCCAACATTTCTAATAAAACAGTGCAGTAAAACCATCTGAACCTAGAGCTTTATCTGGGGCAAGTGCAAAGACTGTAGTTTTAACCACTTTCAAGGTGAATGGACCAAAGAGAAGTTTGCTATCCTGTGAACTAAGCACCCTTGGAATGAAATTTTAAAAATTCTTGTTCTCTTCCTTCCAAATCAAGATCCTGATTCATCGGTTTAGAGAGGAGGATAGAGAAAAATAGAACATCCTCATTTTGAATTTGCAGCTCATCTTTTAGTAGCTCATTGGAGGCAAATTTAATAGAGAAGATTGTATTAGCATTATGTCTTACCTTAACTGAAGTGTGAAATAACTTTGTGTTTCTATCTCCCTCTTTTAACCTAGTTTCTCTTGATTTCTATTTCCAATATGTTTCTTCTCTAGCAAAAACTTCTTCTAGTTCTTTATGAAGTTGATTATGATGCTGGAAGGATTCATTGTTCATACCCACCTAAATGACCTATTCATTGAGCTCATGGATTCGTTGTAAAAGGAGAATTTTTTGTTCAAAAATACTTTTAAAGTGGAGGTGATTCCATTGTTTAATCTGTCCTTTTATAAATTGATATTTTTTGGCAATTTGAAAAAGTTTGGAGCCTGCTACGAATGGTGAATTCTCCCACCATTGTTTGAGGAGAAGCAAAAAGTTGTCATCCTTGAACCATGTGTTTAAATTTAAAGGATGATTTAAATTTAATTGATGTAGAATTCCAAGCTATATCCAATTGGATTGGATAGTGATATGATCCAAAAAAATGTGAGAATGGAAGAAGCATATTTAAAATTAGTGTTGGACTAGATTGTAGAGGGGAGGAATCTGTCTAATCTTTTTGCAATGAGACAAAAATGTTTCCTTCTATAAACTCAAACTTCACCTTATGGAGATCACATAATATTTGCAACCCTCCTAACGCCCCTATAGTAGGACTATAAGAGACTTCCCATTTGATCCATCTACACAAAATTTCTTTGTTTGTTCTTATGAAAATTTAGTTTCTTGCAACAGAAAAATATTTGCATCACTTGAACCAATCTGACACTTAATCAAGTGCCTCTTGTTAGGGGCATCTAAGCCCCTAACATTCCTTGAAAGGACCTTCATTTCTCTCGAGAAGAGTGACAAGCCCTCCTCGATCTCAGATATAGATTTTTGTCCAAGGTAGTCTGTAAACCCATTGCAATTTCTTCTTGCATTTTCCTTGTCTTATAATTTTTCCCTTTCTTTGTACGTGTCTTGGGAAACAAATTCATTACATAAAACTAAGTCTAGGAGATTAAGATTGGTTGAGACTAATCAAAATCATTTAGATCCTCCTCAACAATTTCATCAATGATTTTTTTCTCCTACTTCCGCTAGGATTTGTTCTATCATTGCTAACAGAGACCTTGATGAGGGAACTTGAGAGATAGGGGGAATATATTTTATAATATCCCATTTATGGTTTTCTACAACAAAGCTTCCACTGTGAGGCTTGGGATGAGAATCTATTTCCATATCAGTTTCAGCCATATGGTTGGGATTAGGAGGAGTGTCTAATTCCAAAACCTTAGCAATGTTACCATGAGACGACACCCCTTCATAATTTCTTGAGATACATTCACTATCATCCTGCTTCGCTGAAACTTCTACCATTGAATCTAGTACTACTAAAGAAACATCATGTTTCTTTGTTTCCTCTACCAATGAGTTTGAAATCATAACATTAGCTTGCAAATCCAAGTTATTATTTTCAGGTACATGTGAATCTGGAATTTCCAGTATTAAGTTAGTAGGATTTGATACAGTCAACTGCATTGAAGCTTCATTCTCCCTACTATGGATTGGAACCTTTAAAGGAGAAAGAACCTTCTCCAATAGGACTTCCTTCATAACCTCATCTCCCATTTTATTTCTTGATGAAATTTTCTCTGAAGCCTCAATTTTATTTAATGTAGCCTCATTAGCCACTGAAGAAATCTTTGGGAACAAGATAAAATCATCCTTAGAAACAATTGTTTTATCAACTAGGATGTTTTCCTCATCCTCATCACAGACCTCCCGAGATTGTGTAACATAATGCAAACATTTTGTACTAGGGTGAAGCATTAGATGGCAAGAATGGCATACATAATCAAGACCTTCAAGGAAAATTTCCTTTCTCCAAATCCCATTTCTAGAATGAATTTTAAAAGCTCGTAGGATAAATTTGGTGGTATCTATCAAACATAAAACCGAATAGGAGCTTCGGTATTATCAAAAAATGTCTAATCATGCTTCATGAAAATACCCATTTGATTGCCCAAAGTTTCTTCTATTTGTAAATCTCTATATTCAAGTGGTAGGGTTTGCAGTTGGACCCAAAATGGCACAAAATTTATAACTATATATGAAGAGTTAAAGTTGGGGATCTATGGCTAAGTATATAATCCCACACCTTCTAAAAACCACATCTTCATTTTGAAGATAGCATCCCTTGCTTGTTTCGAGGAAAATACAGCAATAAAAAATCCTTTGCCCTAATCTATATAAAAAACTTAATTGACTTCCACCCAGTGATCTTCAACCCATTTAATGAGAAAATTTTTGGTAGGGTTAAGGTTCCAAAACTTACCAATAATAGCTCTTTCTTGAAGCTCCTTGATTTGATAGTTGAGATGTTCTTTCAAGAATGACACCTAGATTTTTCCTCCTAGTCTTTTCTTACTCTCCAAATCCCCGATATGTTATTTTACTAACTTCACAACTGTTTGTTGTAGCTGAGGTCACAGGTTTGTACCATTTTGTTGATATTTAGGACTTGAGTTCTCCTCATTATACCGTCTGACAAGTTTTTGAGTCGGCTTTTGATATTGTGGTTTCCTTGGTAAAGGAGGATTGAAGGGGACACTAGATGGGATTGGTTTCGAAATGGGGATGTTATTGAGAAAAGTCATGGGACCCTTCCCAACATCCAATATCTTTGAAAAATACTTGCGGGCCCACGTCCCTTGGAATGTCCTAGCTATTTACAATAGTATGTAGATTTCTATTAGACCACGTGACCCTTCCCACCATCCAATGCCTTTGAAAAGGTGCTTGTGGACCCTCGTTCCTTGAAATGTCCTAGTTGTTGATGATTTTTTGTCCAGTTTACAAACTCATGCCTACCCCTGCCATCTAGAAACCCTCGCCATGGTGCATCTGAGAATCAAAATTTTGAAATTTGCTCATTAGGGGCTTCTCGCTTTCACCAAAGCTCTCTCATTTCAAACCTTCCATAATAATATACAATATTAATTATCTAATAATATATTATATATAAATATTACATAATGTAATATATAATAAAAAAATATAGTATTCTAATTACAGAGACATAATCTTAACATAATATTTATACTTTTCTAGCATATTATATAATATATAACAATAAATATTACATAATATATTTAATAATAATTTCATATTACTTAAATAATAATATATTATCACTAATATGCAAGTTATTCTATATTTGTCTTTTATAAAGACTTTTAAAACTTTGTACATTGATTAAAAGTCATTTCTTTAATCTTTTGATCAAATCAACTCACAATGATTATAAAGAAACAAGAATAAACTCTTCAAATTTTGAATGTTAAAAGAAAATTAATTTAATGTAAAATTGCATTATTACTTTTATTTTAGCAATATACTATTTTAAACACATCTTTATATTTATCACACTATTAAAATCTCTAATTATAATTGAATTTAAAATCTATATTATATTATATATCCTTCAACATTAAAACTACATATAAAAGATCTAACAATTTATGTTGTTTATAGATTAAACAATTAATGAAATCCTACTTTATAATGTGTGGTAAAAATTATGCAATATTTGTTGAAACATCCACTTGTCTCCACCATGCACCTTTCTAACAGAATCAATTCTGCTATAGTTTTCCTTTTTGTGATTAGATGACAAAATCCATGCTAGTATATCACACAAGATTTTAAAAAGCGATAAAAGATAATAGATCAAGATTTATGATCATTAATTATTAATTAATAATATTAAGTAATATATTATTTGATTGAATATATTGACTTTATATAATTATTTTAAAATATAATTTTTTTCAATAAATTCTAATCTAATTTTATTTAAACTTTTTTTTCCCCATAACTCTCTTCAACCATTTTATATTATGATTAACATAACAATACATTAATAATTAACATTTTTTATATTTAACATATTATTTTTGATTATATAATATATAATATATAAATATTATATAATATATAATATATAAATATTATATAATATAATATATAAAAAATATGGAAAATTCACCGTCAACAATTCACCATGGGAAAATTCACCGCCAACAATTCACCGCCATAACACGTGAAAATTAACCGCATTAATATTTTTTAATATATATAATTTTCACCCTAAGTTACAATTTATTGACAATTTTATTTTAATTATTAGTGTTTATTTCCCATAGTAATTTCTATTATATAGTTCTCATATGTATAATTTCACCGCCAACAATTCACCGCCATAACACGTGAAAATTAACCGCATTAATATTTTTTAATATATATAATTTTCACCTCGGTTACAATTTATTGACAATTTTATTTTAATTATTGGTGTTTATTTCCCATAATAATTTCTATTATATAGTTCTCATATGTATAATTGATTATAGATGTCTAATAAAATAAAATATATTGAAAAATATTTTTATTTTTATTATCATAACCCACGGTGAATTGTTGGGGGTGAATTTTTCATGACAGCAAATTTTCCTAGAGACAAAAAATATAAATATAATATTTTAATTTGGCAAATATCACCATTAATAATCATTAACACAATATTTATACTTTTCTAAGATATAATATAATAATATATAATAATAATAATAAATGAATCCAACCAAGAGCCTACCTTAAAAACCTCACATCTTCACATTTGAAATGGAACATATTTCATTTAACCTTCACAACTTCTAACTTCTAATTGGTTGAGTATCAATTTAGATCTTAAGCAATTTACATTAATGTCTCATTATTATTTGAAAAGTACTTGACTTTCTCCAACGACGTAAAGACTGCAAAAATAATTCAAACCTCCTCAGCCAATCAGATCGCTAATAATTAGTTTTTAAGATATTTTTTGTTAAAAAATTCACATCTCAAAAACTGAAAACATTCAAAACACAAATATTTGTCTCGCACTGAAAAAAAATTATCATTTCATTCGTTAACAGATACACACATATTATTCGCCATGTTAAATGATTTGAAGTGCGATAATTCCTGCCTATCAATAGATACTAAAAAATTTGGAGGAAGGCATATTTGATATCTCTTTGATGACTATTTCACGTATATCGACGGCACAAGGAATTATGGACAGTTATGGGAATATACTTTAGATAACTACCTTAAATTGTGAATATGATTATAGATGTACGCACGGATATATGTGGATACAACTACATTTTGTTCTAAAGTGAAGAAGTTTCTTGTCGTACTTTTGCATCATGGGGATCATTTACCATAAGAGGATTGCCAATTGAAATGCTTGGTTTGAAAGGATGGCCATTTTTTTTCTACAGAAATCTCTACCAAAGGACTTGTGTAATTTAATTGGAGGTGCGACTCACTCTTGGTTTGGAATAATATGGGGCATAGAGTTGAGGATATCCCCCAACTCCACCCATACACAAAAGGCAAACATCTATACAAGTTCGTTACACTCATATTAAGACATTAACATAGGATATCACTTCTCTATTGATTCCATGTTGTATAACTTTGAAATAGAGATAGTAATAATATTACCCTCTGAAGATTTTGTTTCTTTGATGCTTTTTTTTTTTCCTTCAATGCTTTGTTTTTTTTTTAATAGCCAATTTCTAAGATGCGGAATATATCCACATTATAACAATAAACATAGTAATGGCTTGTGATATTTTAATAAACGAAGATTGCGAAAAAGAATATATTGTATGCTGAAAGTTAAAAAGCTTCAAGCTCAATTGGGGTAGATATGCCAAGCAACATCAAAAACTAGAAGTATGTAAGAAGTTATGTCCATGGACAGAACTAGTATTCAGTTGATGGCAACAAGCACTTAGTAGTATATCACTGTCCTCGAGATGTACTGGAAATGGTGTGGGCAATGTACAAGTCAAAAGTGAGATTATGATCGATATAGCTACAGAAGAATAACCATGCCAAACAATGAGATAGCACTTTATCAGAGACGAAGAGTTAGACCACAATACAAAATGAAAAAATATAACATTATTTGCCAGATCATGATTGTCATAGAAGAAAATTTTAAAGTAGAAACATTGCCATTGGGGCCTTTGGCATTATAATAAACCCTAAAATACATGCAGTTAAGCTGAACGAAAATGAAAACTCGCTTCATATCAATTTGCAAGAGAAAGTTTTCAGATGGGAATGTTGAACGTATTTATGAGCTCAATGTAGTCAGTGAATAAGGTCTGTAGCAATCTTCTCTGACATATGGAGCAGGGTTCTTGAGATTATCTTTATCTTCTCTGACATATGGAACAAGGTTCTCGAGATTATCTTTATCCATTACAGTTAGATCCAGATATATGTTATTTTGTTTGTCTCCGAAAACCTCGTTTCCTTAAAGGTTCTTGATAGCCTAGATATACATCTAAAAATTATTCAAAACCCTAAAAATCTAAATCTAAAATATCCTCTAATTAAAAAAAACAATTGGAAATCCATAAAGCTCATTCATAAATTTATTACTGTGTTGCTTGAGCTAATTTTATATAAAAGTCTTATTTTGCTTAAGTTTAGCTTGAAGAGCTACTTTGTAATAATTCAGCCCTGCCATTTGGGCTTGCCACTTACATTATAAACATTCCATCATACCCAGTCAGCATTTGGCGAACTCATAACCTACGATCATAAAGAAGTTGCTGAAAGTCAGCGTATAATATATCCTTGCACATACCATCCTGCTCTCTTCTGTAAATGTAATTTAAGGACAGAGACCAATCACTAGCACTACTTTCCCACAATTTCTTATGGGAAAAACATTATAATAGCTTAAAGTGACACTTCCTGAGGTAAGATGAGGGGATTTAAGGGAAGGCATATCACAAAACTTTCTAAACAAAATGGCAATGGCAATTGACGTCTGCCATAGACATCCTTAGACTAAAACAGAAAACAAAGTGGCTGGAGCCCAAGGCAAATGAAATTAATAACATAGATCATTTTTATGATTGATCTATATCACTTGTTCCAGACCACCCAAGCCCTGGTCTAGATACTTCTCCTTGTTCTTCTTCATAGTTGCGAGCATTTCGCAATGAGGCCTCAAAGTCCGTCGAATCAAGTGCAACAGGAAGTAAACTACTCATGTCATCAGTTGCTCCAAAACCTCCAGCTCTTTCAACGTCATCAGCAGTCATGGTTGACTCCATATTGAAGTCTCCAATAGCCTTCCCTTGGCTATCAGTTTCTCTTAACGCTGTTTTTATCACTGCTTTGGACTCCAGTTCATCCACTATGTCCTTTTTATCAACAATTGATTCCTTCCTTTCAGGATCTGAGCTTCCATCCCAATTCTTATCTGCATTAACTCGAAGATTCATAAGTAATTAACAAAGTCAGTAATTAAACATAATAGGTTGCATACAGAAAAGGTTTCATAGTTATGCCGAGAGGCATTCTACAGTGGCATTAACGACCGTCATGTCATGACCACATTAAAAAAAAAATCAAAGAGCTAGCATTTATTTATTTTTAAACAAACTACAATATAACTCTTAAGTAAATATAATAACTCCAAACTGATTGTAAATAAAAACTAAAAGACTGTTGAGTTTATCTTTTCTGTTTATAAGGGTTGGTATACTAACAATGTGATGGAGGCTCTTGCCATTCTATATGCTGTGGAGCGTGGTTGTGCTCTCGGGTGGAGAAGGATCATTTGTGAATCTGATTCCTAGGTAGTTGTGGCGTTGCTGAAGAGGCAGCAGTTTGAGGATGTCAGTTGGCATCTGGCTGTTATTATAAAACAGATTCTTAATTTGTGTGCTACATTGGATTCTGTTTCTTTCTCTCATATTCCACGGGAATGGAATGGGGTTGTGGATTGTTTGGCTAAATGGGCTATTGATCATCTGCATGATTGGAACATTGTAGAAAGGGGTCAATTACCCCCGGATTTGTCTCAAAAGCTGGATCAATTAGTGGAGGTTGATAGGGATGTGTAATGCTCTGCTTTGTATTGTTCTTTTTTCGGTTTGAATAAATTATTACCCCTCTTTTAGTGAAAAATAAATAAAATAATTCTTAAGTAAATAAAATAAAATAACTCTTCAGTAAATAAAAATAGCTCTTCAAATAAAAATAAAGTCAATAAAATAAAATCATTCTTAAATAAATAAAATGCTCTAAAGTTCTGAACTAATATTTATCAGCAATTTTTAGATGGATGTATTTAAGACATCTATACTAGTTTATATACAAGTTGAATAAAACAGTGAAAGTTTGCTTAAAAGTTTGTCCATGTTTTATATCTCATATACTGCAAGTGAATCATCAACTATATTTGTCTAGAATACAATTGGTGGCAGAGGTCATCAATCAGAGAGGAAAGTAATAAAAAACCCGGTCTTGTGATTGCCGGTCCTTGAGCTCCATGTCTCGTATAAAGTAATAGCATGTCAACTAAAGCCTACAGGGAAATAATAGTACCAACCAGTGTCAATGGGTAGCTCCACAATAAGGGTTCAAAGAACCAGTTGATTTGGAAATAGGGGTTGTCACACTTCATATTTTTACATTTAACAGGGATCAAATGGCATGCTACGCTTTGATATTTTGCAAATTTAAGAAATGGCCAAGTTTTCAAGCATCGTTATATATTTCCAACATATTTATTTTTGCATGGCTTGCTCTGATATTCAATTGTGCCCCTTCATTCCCATTGGTACATGAGAAACTTGCAATTTCTATGCCATTGTCAAAGCCAGTAGAGTTGACAATTGGAGTTGAACTTGATTCTAACAGAATGTAAAGAATTCATGAACAAATTGTGTTGGAGTATGTAGACTAGTTGCAGCATCAACATAAACAATGGAAATTATTTTAAACTATTGGAAAGTCAGTGCATCGTCAAACTTTCCAAGACTATCAAAGCAAGAAGAAAATAGTTTGGGCAAACATTAATCCTCATGAAATGGCTAGTTACACAATTTTGGGATTGAACTTCATAACTAAAAGTCAAATGCAAAGGATGGCCCATGTGGATTAATCAAATGCATTCAAACGTTCAAGCCTCCCATGCAACACATGTTCAGACTTTCAAACAAATGATTCATGGCCCCAAGCAGACATGTAATAAGAAGGTATTTTAATTTTCATGCTAGAAAGAATTCAGCATACCGATCTCTACTTCTTGTGATAGTGTACCGATTGCTACATCATTTTTTTGAAAAGGCATGAAATTTGGCCCTGATTTTTCTTTCCTTTTCTAGAAATCTAATATGCTATGGTTCCTTCCAAAGTAATTGTTCAACTCCATTGTCATGGTAATCTATGAGTCATAAATTACTTAAATGCCTATTTCATGATATATGTAATTTAACCATCGAAAATGATACTATAGATTTAAAAGACATCCTAATCATTATTAGGTACCATGGCAAACATATCTTATTTTGCATAAACAGGATGATTCTCGTGGTGTTATTATTTTATAAATATAATCTAGGGTATTAAGAGCCCATAAACATATTGAAATTGCTATCAATGTAAGTTCCACAGCATTTTACCTTCCTACATGGAAAGGGTAAACAAGGCATAAGAGGTCCTCGTTGACTTGTAATTGTTTATGTACAATGTAAAGCCTGGCTATTATTCAATAGCATGCATTGTTAGCTCGTATCGGTATGTATACATCAAGCATAGGACCTAGCAGTTTAGGCTGGATAGAAAGCATCTGTATGGGCTTGCATTAGACCTAACCTAGCTTGGACATTAATTATAGCACCCACAAGTATTATGGTGGACTAGAAGTAGTATGTCATCAATCATAGTTGATAATTCCATATTTACACCATTAAAAGGTAAGCAACTTCCAATGACAAGTTTAGTGTGACAAAGTATTAGAGATGCCCAAATGAAATATCAGCTTCTATGCTTTCAAATAAGTGACGAAGCCCTCTAAATTTCTCTCATGCATAAAAATAATTTATGAAACTCTTGATACTATTTTAATTTTCTTGTGTAATCTCACAGCTATTTCAGACCTCATCGAAATACAATTGAATCTCTAATTACAAAAGGCATGTCTTTGTACACTATTATATCTCAAAATGAAGTCTTGTCCATCACAAGAGCTCAATTAGTAAATCTTCTAATTTTGAGAAGTTTGGGAAGAAAGAACCATAGCTACTCCACAACAAGGATGCTAACTAATTGTTCTTAAAAAATGCATCCAGGGCTTCTAGAGGATTTCCTCTTTTTTAACTTTTAGTAACCCACTTTCCTCTCATACCAGCACATTATAGGAAACAAGAAATATGATAATATAATCACTTACAAGTCAGCCAATGAGTAATTAACACTTCAATTATGTGTGCTTCTCAACAATTTTCAACTTTTGCTGTTCATGTATAATTATTATAAATATTATGTTCATCTTGGAAATGCCTATTACAACTGATTATAAGTAATGTGGTTCTGTATTCCTCAAAGAACTGTCTATATTCCACTAACAAAAATGATCACCACTGAAGAAAAACTGGTGTTCTGTTAAGTTTTGGTCTACCTGAACAAATGTATATATGGTCCACAGGCTTCCCGTATTACGTAGGGTACAAACCTTTACAATAATTGAAATAGAGGTTCTAAAAGGTATATCAAAATCCACTCTATTGCGAAAAAGAAAAGAAAAAAATATTTTCACCACTAAATATGATTCTTTGAATGTTTTCTAGAATATGGACAGGAGGTGAGAGAATCAATTGAAAAATCCACAACTATTTGCAACAAATGTTGTATCTCTTTTCACTTATGCACATATCTCTTTAAAGCTACTCATTTACTTACAAACCTACTGACGGAGCCCCTCTCTGAGCTTTCCTTTTGAACCCACACATAGAAGAGGAAAATAAAAAGTTAAAGCATTTACTCTGGAATCAACTGCATTTTGTGCTCTTTTATTTTCTAGGTTTCAGGTCTATGCTCTAGATGGTCTAGAAGATATATTTGGCAGATACTGGAAAGATAAATCAAGGGTTTTTGCCTGCAAAATAGTGATTAATATATGTTGTAACAGAGATGAACCACTATCATCAGGAGAGATAAATCGGGATTGCCAAAAGTGTAGATCCAACCAACAACAATATATTCCATTCTACTTATAGAAATAAACGATATAACATTCAACATCCAAATCTAACTAATATTTTTGTTTTTAAATATAAATAAGAATGCAGCATTCAAGAATTCCTAATCTGTGCATAAACTATGTGAACGCAATACAGCAAATAGAAGCCCTAATGTAAACTGATATGCCTAGAACAAGATATGTATGAATCCAAACTCTCAATCTGCAATATAATAATATGAACCTTGGCAGGCAAAAATCCTTCTCAAGAGTAAATTGACAAACCGAAAGATATTGGATTTTAAATTAATCAAGAGTCAATTGAGAAAAAATAAGGTTAGGGTTGGAGAAAAAAATTTAAAAAAATTGTTGCAGAAATCAGAAAAAAACAACCAAAGAAAAAGTTAAGGAAAAACAGAAAAAACGATTTTTTTGGTCAAAGAATCAGTTTGACAAAAGTTATCATAAAATCTGACCAATGCTGATTAATCAAAATTAAAAAACATTTTTTGTTTATATCCTTCACCTTACTAGTAAACGTCCTTGCAACCACCCAGAAAGTACACAGACTACTAACTGATTTTCAAGAATTCCTAAGTTGCATAATAGTACATTGGAATGAAGTGGTGTGCAATATGAGGCAGATGTTTAGCGACTGCTTGATTGAACCCTATTTGTGAGCTTAATTGCTGAAGTGATCCAAAACTCTGGATTAGACAGCTGTAACATGCTAAGGGAGCTAAAAGAGCTAAGAGATCTAGCAAATAAGAGAGCAAGACAATGATTGTCTAGAATTATTGAGGGGATAAACAGAGTTTCCAGGCTTTGATTATATATGGATCTTATAAGCTATTAAGGGACATACATAGGCATTGTAAATATGGAAATATGGATCACAAAGGACCAAAAAGTCTCAAGGTATAGAAATTAGCCATTGCAAGAGCTCCAAAACCTAAAGGAGGAATACAAGTGGTACCACACATCTTTTTGAGAAGTTGCAGTTATGTATGACAAAATACTGTGGATTTTACAAAAAACGCAGTAGTGATCTAGTGGAATTTGGCAATCAAAGCAGTGTTCATCAAAAGTTAGTCCATAATCAAACATAAAAGAGCTTTTACAAAAAGCAAACACAAGACCTCAAAAGTAAAAGAGGATAAAAATTAAAACACAATTGATTCTCTCCCTGTGGCTTCAGTTTTCCCTAACACGCAACAATCCCTAAAGCACAATTGACTCTCTCTCTCTCTCTCTAGCTTCAATTTTTCCTAACACATGACCCTGCCTCCATACCCTCCATCTATAGGGAGTACAATTGTCTTCATCACAAGAAGTGGGAGTTTATTCCTACTTGGTGACTTTCCCTCCTTTTTTATCTTCACCACTCCCCCAAGGCCTTCCAGCACACTCTTCTTCCAAGAAAACCTACAAATACTACTTTTGACATCAACCACAATGCATGGATCTCCCATGCTTGCTCTCTTTATGATGTACCCAACCAACTTGTGTTCATGGCCCCCACCACACCATCATCTTCTACTATTTTCTCCACTTGTACCAGATAAGCAACAAATTGGAAAGGCCTCCAAGCTCAAATTTGTTGTGGATCCCTTGGCCCTCCCCTTGGAAAAACGTTTTAACAAGGTGATTTGTCCAAGCTTTCCTTAGTCTTGGTCTTAGCACATAATTCATTCTATTCATAATTGAGAAATCTATCCACCCTTGGCAAGTACAAGACCATCATAGTTTAGCATATATTTGCCAAACTTTATGTTATGGTATTAGACATGTAGTTTTATGAGCACTTGGAGAGAGGTAATCTTAGAGCCCAAGGGACTTCAAGGGAGATTATCAAATCATTAACCACATCTTTACCCTCTGGGATTTTATTGAGGAGGCTCGTCACTGGTCTTCCACAATCTTTTGTTGTTTCATAGACTTCAAAAAGGCCTTTGACTCAATTTCAAGAAAAGTACTCTTCCAAAGATGCACAATGCCAACATTGTTGTTTCTCTCATTACTACAGCTTGGAGGCTTTCTGAGGCAGTTATTGGGAGCTCCATACTTCTCACAATCTTTCCAACTTTGTGAGGAGTACCATTGGGGTCAAACAAGGGTGACCTCTCTCACCAAACCTCTTCAACATTTACATACTCATATGGATGATGATTTTATTTTAAATGAGGTGGTCATAGCCATTCTACTTTTTGCCAATGGTGTTGTTCTCCTTTCTCATTCTATCGAAGACCTACAACAGCAACTTGATGCCCTTGCTTGCTTTTGTGAACTTCACCAACTTGTGGTGAACCTTGGTAAAACTAAGGTTTAATTTTCAACATCTCCAAACATTCTCTTTCCAAATTCTAATTCTTCTACAAGGAGGCAGCTTTGGAGATCGCATTGACTTACACTCGAAGGTCCAACTTCCTAGTCGCTCCTTCAACATTAAGCTTGTCTCTCATTTGCATCTTTGTGAGGGTTATACCTCTCTTTGTCTTGGAGCAACAGTGTTTCCAAATCCACTTCCAAGATATCCCTCCAAAGATGCATCTTTTCAGTACCATCATGAAGCCTCTAGTTTTGCTTGGATCTAAGGTTTTCCGGCCTAGCTTGGGATCCATCAATTTGGTCCCTATTGAGAGGGACTTGCAGCCCATGTTCCTAGGAGCATTATCCAACTAAGTTTGTTGCGAAACCCGTATGTCTCAAGACTACCTTTCAGCTTACTTTCCACATCAATAGACTTAGGTCCATGGGAGGGATTCAACTTTTGGTCATGAGAGATATCCTTGGCTCTTCGTTCCTCTGAGCAAATTATCTCATCAAGCTCTGTTAGGCACCATCATTGTTGGTACTTTGAGACTACTTGCTCCTCCTTTTTATTGGGATCTCTATTGATCAGCTATCTCCTTTCATGTATTCATTGGACACTCATACTCTTCTTTCTTCAAAGGAGACCATCATTAGAGCTGTCAAAAGGGACATTTACAAACAATATATCTAAGTCACCTAGACTCCCCCTCCTATGCCACTTAGCTCAAAACTTGTTTTTTATGCAAAGCATTTCTTATAGATGGAGGATGGTATCTTATGCCGTCCTCATTATCTCCAATGTCATTGATCACATAGCTTAAGGTTTCCCCTTGGCCCGTTGGGGTGTGTTCCCAACAACTATGAGTTGAGAAAGATCATCATATTCTTCACCAAAACTAAATCAACCATCTTTGCTCCCTCCAAGAGGTAGAGATCGAGGAGCACTTCATCTTCAATGTCCAATTTACTATGAGATCTATGGGAGATACCACTACCTCTCCAGAGACCTAGGCAACATTCTCTCTACTTTCTTTAGATATCTAGTTCAATTGTGTTTGTCCCTCTATCTACAAGAGGTAGTCACTCTTCAGCACAAATCCTTATCAGGGGTCCTTGGGGATCCTAAAGCCCCCAGGTTGATCACCTCCTTCTAGCCCATCCAAGCAACCAATGGCTCTAAACGGCCCTTGCATACCACTACTTTACATGGACAAAAGTAGACCTATGAGATAGCATTTCTTATAACTTGTGCCTCTTCAACAGCATGGTTCTATCACTACTAAGTGCTTTTGGACTCAGTTGTATGTATTTTTACATCAACATTTCAAATCACACTCAATGATCCATCAACAAGATAGAGAGTAATGGTTTAGATTGCAAACAAAAACCTTTAAAGAGGAGGTAGAAGTGGGGAGGTGATAAGAGGACCAAAAAATGGACTAAGAGGAAAAAATAAAGAAAAATAATAATGATAATGATAATGTATAAGTTGTTTGTGTCATAGTGTGATGATTAAATCATTGCATTGTGGTTCTTACCACCAAGATTGAAACCCCTGTTGAGGTGTTAGTGTTGAGCGTTCATGTTGGGGATAAGGTCCCCTGTCTATGGCATCACCAATTCATAGCTTCAATCAAAAGAGTTTACCAACACCAAAAAAATATTGATAATGTATAAATACAAACATAATAATGTATATATATATATTGAAAAACCATGATGTAAAGAATTGATATAAGATATTGATCTCAATAGACTATATGTTACACCTAATCTTAGTGTATAAAAGATAAAAGATAAAAATGCATATATCATAAACCAATCTATGTGCAAAAGTATAGATCTATAATGTTAAAATGAAAAATAGCTAAGGTCTTTAAAAACTAAGGGTGTTTAATAGTATGGAATCAAAAAAGAAATAACAGAGTTATGTACATATATGATATTGGTCTATATTGGAGAGATAGACAATATCTAAGAGGTTACTGTTGGAATAAACAAGTCATTATTTGATAATTAATTAATCATCAGTTAATTATTAGAGGCTTTTTTACTTTAGTTCACTTAAGCTAAACTTAGGAGTTGCTTCTTAATCTTTAGTTTGATTCTTATTATTAGAATGGACTAAATTTAGGACAAGTTGTCTCATTGCATGAGATTGCAACACTTGTCTCTATCTTGTCAAATTCGCATGCAAGGTTTGCTTGTGCATTGCTTATATAAGCATGCACATTCATTTGTAATATTAATCTAGGTTATTTGCATCAATGCAATTATCAGGTTATTGAGCACAATCTTGCTTTTTGATCTTATCTATTGTGATAGGTAATTGCTTGCAAGTGTTTCATGGGAGTTGTGGGTTGAATCTTCAATTCTAACATGGTATTAGAAAACATGCAAAACAAGTCAAGTCTTTTGGATTCAAAGGGGATTTTTTTTGCATTGAGGGGGTCTATACTGTTGCATCAGTTCATTATTGTATTATTTCATCATGGATCCATCTCGTATTGCTCTGCTTACTCCATACAACTATTATAGTTGGAAATCACAAATTGAGATAAATCTGAAGAAAGCAAGGCTACACAAGGTTACCATGGGTATAGAACTTGAACCTGCAGGTGTTGTTGAGAAGAGAAAGTGGTTTAACAGAAGTGATGAAGCTTTTGGTACATTATGCATGTCTATGTCTCCTGATCTTCTCTTTCATGTTGAATCTTGCACTACACCCAATCAGATTTGGACTCAATTAGAGTCCTTGTTTGGGAAGTAAGATACTATGAGAGGATTTCAATTAGAGAATGAGCTTATTGGTTTGGTTCCTCGAGATTTTGATAGCATTCAGGACTTCTTCACCAAACTCAATTCTCTCAAATTACAATTGAAACAATGTGGTATTGAGAAGGATGACACTTGGTTCTTTCTATCCTTGCCAAGCTTGGTCCTGATTATTCAGTTTTTGTTTCTACCTTCTATGCCACAAAAGATGCACTTGGTACCGAATTCACTATGCCTTCACCTGATGATTTTGCTAAATCACTCACTAGGGAGCAGGCAAAGTTGGTATAGATGGGCTCATTGAAATCTCCAACATCAAAGGCTCTTATTGCATCTCCAGGCACTACAGATCAGAAGGCTTCTAATGGTAAAGGCAAGAAACCAAAGCAGAAGGATTCCAAATACAATGAGCAAGCCAAGGAATCAAAATCACATGATACCTTAGATTCTTCTACCTCTTCAAAGAGGGATTCATCTAAGAAGGATTGACCTAAATGTGCATATTGCACAAAGACAGGACATGATGAGCATCAGTGTTATGCAAAGCAGATTGATGAGCTGAAGAAACTTCTTCAAAAGAAAAACATTCAATTGCCTTCATCCTCTTCCTCCACAACATCATCTTCACAATCAAGGTCAGTCGGAATGGCATGTGGAGAAGACAAGATGAAATGCCATGCTCTCTTTGCATCCACAAATCTTCAGTCTAGCAAATGGCTTCTTGATTCAAGAGCCTCACATCATATGGCTGCATCTTAGAGTATGTTCTCTTCTTAGAGCCTTGCTCTTTGCCACAGATTTTGATGGGGAACAACACTTATATGAGTGTTATAGGGAAAGGATCCATAGATGTTGATGATGGCACATTTCACGATGTACTTTGTGTCCCTTCATTGACTTCTCATATCCTTTTCATCTATCAAATTACACATAGTGGGCCAGGTAAGACTGTAGAGTTCACACCTGATTTAGTGCTTATCAGAGATCTACATACTAGAGATATTCTTGCAATTAGGACCGCAGATCATGCCTCTCAATTGTATGCTTTCTCACATTTTGCTCCAGATGAGCAAGCACTATCATTGACTAGTCCTCACTCTCATGCAGCTAGAGTGGATCAGATATCTCAGGAGAGGTTTGGCCACTTGAACCTTTGTATACTTCCATCGTCCACTTTGGTTCCTAAGACTTGTGTTGAGCTTCTTCCTCCTACACCTCCTGCATCTTCAAAGTTTAGTTCTTTTCATCGGGATGTGTCCAGTTTTTCAGTTTCAGTTTTGTGGGATGACTACTTGCCAGACATTGCAGAGTTATTCATTGAGTCATACACTTTTGATATTGGGGACACCATTGAGCATATTCACTTCCTCTTTGATGATAGATATGGCCCACCAATCATCACATCAGCATTGCCTTTGGAGATTGTTCTACTTGCATCTCCACAGTTGTTTGATTCAGCTTCATTTGATTCAAACATGTGGACCTTTGATCATTCTTCCATGGCATCCATCATGAGACCATTTCTCAGGAGAGAGTTTCTTCTTCACGCACCATTTGATGTGTTTCTTTCTAAGGGGAGGAACAATGTTTGTCGTTGTTGGATCATCTTCAGAATCCTTCTTCGAGCATTCACTTCTGCCAAAGGAGCTTCTACCTTATAGGGGGGATTCATTGTATCCTCCTTTCTCTCCTATGGGGGTGATCTTGTTTGTACTTATGTGACCAAAGCAGCGCTTGGGGGGACTTTTGAATCCTACTTTTCTTAGTCACATGTATGATTTCATTTTCTTTTATCTCTCTTTTGGAGAGGAGATTTTCCCATGAGGTTTTCTCCTTTTCTCTAGTTATGAGAGATTTCAGTTGCGCGTTCATGGGTACCTCATCAAGCCTTGTAGTTGGGACCCATTTTGCATTCATTTTAGCTTCCTTTATCAGTTGTTTAGTTTCTCCCTAAGTTGATCTTAAGGGGGGGTGTTGGAGTAAACAAGTCATTATCTAATAATTAATTAATCATCAATTAATTATTAGAGGCTTTTTTACTTTAGTTCACTTAAGCTAAACTTAGGAGTTGCTTCTTAATCTTTAGTTTGATTCTTATTAATAGATTGGATCACATTTAGGACAACTTGTCTCATTGCATAAGATTACAACACTTGACTCTATCTTGTCAAATCCGCATGTAGGGTTTGCTTGTGCATTGCTTATATAAGCATGCACATTCATTTGTAATATTCATCCAGGTTATTTGCATCAATACAATTATCAGGTTATTGAGCACAATCTTGCTTTTTGATCTTCTCTATTGTGATAGGTAATTGCTTGTAGGTGTTTCATGGGAGTTGTGGAATGAATCTTCAATTCTAACAATTACTGGTGGAAAAAATTAATAAAAAATGTACAATGAAGACAATATAATATATATCAATAAGGTGTCTTGATGTATAATAATATATATGTATGTTCTTATATAATATATAATAATAATGTAAAGAAATGTGAAATAAAAATGAACATACAAAGAACTAAAAATTAATCCAACTAACAAATTACAAAAAATAGATGAGAGCAATCATAATATTGCACAACAATAGATATAGATCGGTATATAATGTTGTGAAATATTGTGCATAGATATGCATTATAAAGACAAGATGAAAGAAATAAATTGAAAATAATGAGTAAAAATAAAAATAAGGAAATAAAGAAATGCATAGGCGCAAAAATGATAAATAAAACTAAGCAATAGAATTGCATAATATATATATATATAGCAAATCCACATACATATGTCAAAAGAGATGATGGATGGAAAGAGGTGAGAGAGATCAAGAAGGACGAGGGTGTGCAAGAAGAAAGTTTAGTAAAGGGAGAAAGTTTAGTAAAGGTTGCAAGCTAGGCTTAAATGCCACTCTTCGTCGCAGTTAAGATTGGAAGGGTGATTCCTAATAAGAATGGCTCCATGGGGTCTATGCTTGAAGAAATATCTTCCTTAATGAGAACTCGGGTATCCTCAAGGAAAATGTGGTGTTTGGTATGATAGGAGTGCTCCACAAAGGCCAATTTCAAGAGACGGTCATACTTAATGTCAACACTAATGTTGGCAAACTCGCCAAAAACTTGACGAGTCGCCGAGTACTTGCCAAGTCAAATGACTAGCAAGTGTTTTGGTGAGTAAACATAGGAAATACTCGCCGAGTTTCTAACGAAAACTCATCGAGTCAAATGACCAACGAGTATTTCCGATGTTTACTCGCCAAAACACTTGCCGACATTTTGGTGAGTTTTTGCTAAAAACTCGATGAGTGCAAGCCAAAAACTTGTCATGCATAGCACAAAAGGCCACCACCTCAAAAAAGGCCCCCAAGACAAACAAAAAAAACACTTCTATTTTGCTCTGCTCTCCAAAAAAAGCCCTTCCCAACAAAAAACACACCATTTACAGCATTTTTCCATCAAGGAGAGAAGATCAAAAGGAATCATTTGGTGAATTTTGAAGGCAAATTTGATGCATGGGTAGTTTTTCTGTTTTTCATTTTTTTGTTTGTTTAAATCATTTTACTTCATTTTGGTTGCAAAATGTTGCATTTATGTTAAAAATAAATCATCATATGCTAAAAAAAAGGATTTTTGCTTTTAGTGATTTATGTATAATTTAGGTTTTTCTTTTGTACTAAAAAATTAATATGTTATGTTTTCACTTTGTTTGTGTAGGTTAAATACACAATATGATGGAAAATAGAGAAGCTTTTGGTTCTTGTTTAACCTCAGGCTCCACTCCATCGGTGCCCGTGCCACCATCAATTACAGGCACTCGTCTTGCAGGAGCTAGAGACCCTGCTTGGAAGTATGCCATGCAAGGATCGATACCTAGATCAATTATTTGCATTCAATGTGACAAGCTACATCATGGAGGCATAAATCACCTCAAATACCATCTTGCAAACATTACACATCGTGATGCCAAGCCTTGTCTTGCGACCACAAAAGAGATAAAAAGAGAGATAAATGCCCTACTTGCATCTGCAAAAGAGAAAAAATTGCAAAGAGAGTACAAGGGCAGCCATAGCAGCAAAAGCATAGCTAGTGGTCATGGTCATTAGCAAGTAGAATCAGATGAGGAAACATGTCCTGACATTGTGGACTCTCTTTGTGGTCAATGCATCCAAGGCACATTGACCTCCAAGCCCTCCACTTCCTCTACTTCAAGTAGAGTGCCATCACCTACACCAAACACACACGCCACACAAAGTTGGACTAATCACCAACGTCTCCCTTTAGATTCGAGACATGGACTAACCGCCTCCTGTGAATCCGTTTATCTCTGGCATTTGTACTGGGTGTTAACAAGTTGATTTTTGGCGCACCAGCAAATGTGTTCCAACAAATGGTATCAAAGTCGTGGTCACGGGTTCGAATCCCCTTGGGTGACGCTAAGGGGGGGATTGTTGGACTAATCACCAACATCTCCCTTCAAATTCAGGACATGGACTAGCTGCCTCCCATGGACCCGTTTATCTCTAGCATTTGTATCGGGCGTTAATAGGTCGATCTTTTGGCACAACAACAAGCATGTTCCAACACATAGTTTTTTGTGCCCAAAAAGACACCTGGAGCACAACCATCATTGGAAGCTAAAGGGTAGAATAGGGAGGTGCATGAACATGTTGACATGGCATGTGTTGATTTTTGGTATTTCAACAATATTCCTTTCAATGTGGCGAGCAGTCCTTATTGGGACAATTTGGTTACTACATTGACAGTTGCAGGAAAAGGCTACAAGGCGCCTTCTCACAAAGACTTAAGTGGTAGGTTAGTTAATTTAAATTTTATCCTAAGTTATAAGTTATAGTAATTTATGTTGAATTTTAGGTCAAATTTATGTTCTTTAATCTATATTAATTTATGTTGAATTTAAGCTAATTTTTGTTTAATAATTAAAATTTTATACTTAATTTTACTTTGTACTTGCAAGTAGTGGAAGAGCAAAAGAAAGAATGAAAAAATATGGCTGCATCATTCTTTCAAATGGGTGGATGGATGGGAAAAACCACACTATTCTTAATTTTTGGATTGCTTCAAAAGGTGAAATTTTTTTTGAAATCGGTGGATGCCTACAACAAAGTGAAAAATGCAAAAACATTGTCTTTAATGTTGGAGGAGGTTGTCATGGAGATGGGTATAGAAAATGTGGTGCAAATCATCACTGATAATGCAGCAGCATATGTGGCGGCTAGGAGATTGCTCCAGGACAAACATAGGACACTTTTTTGGTCACCTTGTGCAACACATTGGCTTGACCTCCTTTTGGAGGATATAGACAAACTTGATTAGGTGACACCGGTTGTAGATGATGCAAAGAGCATCACAAAAATTTATCCACAATCACCCTTGGGTTCTTAATTTGATAAGAGATCACACACAAGGAAAAGAGTTGGTAAGATCGGGTGTTCAAAGTTTGTAATGGTTTTCCTAACGTTGTAAATCATTATTGGTTCATCAACTTCTTTAAAACAAATGTTTGTGAGTCAAGCATGGCTAGACTCATCTTATGCAAAGAATCCTAAAGGAGAGAGGGTTGCAAGCATAGTCTTTGACTACCTTTTTGCACAAAGAGCTACAAAGATCGTGAAGGTAACTTCAAAACTTTGAATTTAATTTCAAGTTGAATATTTTATTTTTTTAATTTAAGTCTTTCATTATAAATTTGTAACTTTAATCTTTTTGTATTTGTAAATTGTAGGTGTCAGGGCCCTTGGTTATAGTTCTCTGTTTGGTAGATGGGGATTAAAACCAAATGGGTATATTTATGAGGCCATGGCTAGGGCTAAAGAGGCTATCAGAAATTATTTACAAGGGGGGCAGCCTCAAATTTGATCCCATATGAGAGATTATTGATAGGAGGTGGAACAATCAACTCCACCAACCCATCAATGCAGCAGGGTACTTCCTCAACCCTCGTTTTTTCTACTCAAACACCTCGGATCCTAATGGAGAGGTTATGGAGGGGCTCACAATATGCATTCAGAGGATAACACCCCAAGTTGAGGTGAGAGACACCATTGTCCAAGAATTGGAAAGTAGGCTCTTTTCTTCAAACCTAGCTATTCGAGGAAGAACCACTCAAACACCAAGTATAAAATTTGGAGTCTTTATTTCACATGCATCTTATAATTTGATAAAATATGTTTTACTTTTGACTTTGCTTTGTAACTCTTCAATATTTTATTTTGTAAAGTTTTGGTGGAAAATCTAGGGTGGAAATACCCCAAATCTCCTAAGACTTGCCCTCTGCATATTATGCCAACCTTGTAGTGCATCCAGCTATGAGTGCAATTGGAGCTTGTTTGAGGCCATCCACACAAAGAACAAATTAGCTCAAAAGCGCCTCAATGACCTTGTCTTTGTGCAATACAACCTTTGATTGTGCACAAGAAGGGTAGAGGACAAATCATAGGATCCCATTGATTTGGATGTGATAGATCCTTGCAGTGATTGGACAGGGCAAGATGAACAGCCTCCATTGTTTATTGAGGACGAGATTCTTGATTTTGAGAGATAGGCATTGGAGGATGTGGGTGTAGTAGGAGATGCAAGGTTGGATGACATTGATGAGGCTGAGGAGTCATTACCATCAACTTCTAGAATGGAGATCGAGCCACTGCCATCCATACCAACCGAGGAGCCACAGCCTACTCCAAGGACTAGAACCTCTACCTCTCCCCTAGATTTTAGTAGATTAGGGAAGAGGAAGGTGTAAAATGTTTTTTAATTTTAGTTTTACTATTTACATTTTTTAGCTATCTATTGTATCGGGCTTTCAGCCATCGAGATTCTACATGAGAATGTGATTTTGTACTCAATTTGCACTCAAATCAATCAAATTTAATAGAAAACACTTTTGTACTCATTGGATACATCTTGTCATTGAATTTTGCAAAAAAAATGTTTCTAAAGAAATTTAAGCAATTTTTAAGTTACCAAGTTTTTTGTCGAGTTTTTGCCGAGTTTTTTCTGAGTTTTTGTCAAGTCAAATTTTTGGGGTTTGGCAAGTTTTTGCCAAGTCCAAGTTTTCCAACTATGGTCAGCATTGTGTTCTTTAATCCTAGTGCTAATGGAGTACCCTATTTCTCCAATGTAAGGAGTTCCACAAAAGCAAAATATCTTTTAAACCCCCAAATTGAGCAAGCTTTTTCCAAGATAATTGGTAGAAAGGTTAGTCTAATAGTAGAGGAGAGTTTGAACATGCAAATGAGGCCTTTCTTATGAAGGATTTTGGATATAATATTAGAGAGGCCTTCTATGTAGGGAAGGCTGGCAACATAGTAAGCACCTGAGACATAAAACAAAAATTTAATCATAAAAACTTCCTCGAATTAAAAAACTTCAAGTACGAAACAGTCTCCTTACGTACCAAAAGAGCTGGATTGTCTTCCAGGTATGTCAGTCACCATCCTTCACAAATTAAATGCAAAGATATAAATTGATATTGAGCATGTTTATAATAAATTAATGACAACTTTTCAATAAATGCATGAAAGCATATAATTAATTTACCGATTAATAAAGTCCCTGAACTATAACTATAACCAGGGCCCACATTAAAATCAATGAACAACAAAATGTTGCAATCTCTCCCAGTTTGATGACAATACCAGAGAAGATACTCACGCCAAGCGGGGTCAGAAAAACTAGGGGCATCTGGATCTGTCTTTATATTCTTTTAGATTTTTGACAAGGTTAAAAGCCTTACAGATACATTCATTACGACACCCATTTTGCTTGAAAACCTAGGATAGCTAGGAGAGTTCTTGATTATAGTGTTCCCTTAATAATTTGACTGTTATGACTATCACTGTTGGAGAGAATTCAATTATCTGGCACTCAATTAGGGTGTTAGCAAACCAATAAGCACTGAAAAATCAATTTGCAAACTTAAACATGTTTGGAACAATCTGAAATAAAGATATGTATGCTCTTTCAAACACTTAAAATTCTAATTACAATTAACAGACCTGCAGATCTGATTATTTTTTATCAGAATGCATTCAAACAGGGACCCTACACAATGAATGACAGAGGAATCTCATAATTCTGACCTGCTATACCTCCCAGGGGTGTTAGGGACTCACAATGATGGAAACTTTTGCTAACAAACTTTGTCATGCTGCCCAGATTTGGGCACAAATCTGCATATGCTCCTCCAAGCACCAAATTTGGGAAAAGCGAACACAGTTGGAGCCTCAAATGATTTTGCAACTCCTTCCTTGACCTCTTAGACTGTCCTATATGGCAACATTCCCAGCAGTGGTGAAATCTAGGTGGTCGATTTGACAGTTCCTTCTTGGCATCTTACTGGATCTGACCCTGAAATGAGTGATTGGATGTGATGCATTTTGTAGTGAACTTGCCTTCGAATTCTCCCAATGGCTAGGTTTTCATACGATCTTGTGTGAGTTTTAGGTGACCCTGGTGGATGAAAAGTCAAAGACCTGGTTTAGATCGCTGCCTGTAGGCTCTTCTCCTTTCGCACCCTCAAGATGAAAGTGACCTCCTCAAGGAGTGGGTGCTAGAAGACCCTTGCGCCTGTTCCAACTTATGAAGATTGATGTCTAAAAACCTGAAAAATGAATTCAAATATTGCAGATTATCTTAGCTCTGCAGAACTTGGTTGGATTTGCCTAAAACAAAGGTAGGGTTTTTTTCCTAACCTCAATGGTGCAATTGAGGGTTTTTGTCCTTCTTGTACAGCACAAATGAAAAATTCACCAAAATCTCATTGTATCCTCCAAAAGACCTTGTTGATCAACTCATACCAGCTGAGAAAAAAGGGTATTGTTGATGTGATTTTTGTGACCGCACCAATCAGCAGAACAAAGTTGTCTGAAGGCTACTCCATTCTCTCTTGATCAAAGTATTCCATGCGCTAAGATTACTAGTAAGATCGCACGTTCAACTCCAAGGTTCCGAAATGCTTTGGAATACCCTCAGTTGGTTCGTTGTGAATTGCTGTTTACACGAGGGGACTTACACAATTGTTCGTTTGACTTGCAGTTAACAGTAAGTGGGTGATTGGAAGGGAATTTTACGTGAATGATTTGGCTTTGAGGTATGAACTTTCCTAAAACTAACTAGAAATATGCGGAATGTAAATGAGTATAGGGATAAGAAAATCTAAATTCTATCTAAGGACGGGACGTGGAATCAATCTCAACAGCTTCAACCAAACTCTGCTCCACCTCACGCTGGACAGCTTACACAAAGTTGGTGCAATCTTCAAGGGGATAGCAAGAAATTTTCAAGCTACAATCCGACACCAAGACACCGTCAAGACGACGCATGCCAAGATATGAATTGCAACTAAAGTTAGGCTTATAAAATTCTCCAGTTGACCACACAAGGCAAACTTGCCGTCAGCAAGCTGCTAGTGGTATGGAATAAAACGAAGTTGCCTTGATCGACACCACAAATCCACAACTAATATCTACTTGCATGAAATGGAAATGCTATTTTAAACTACTTTACGCTACTTGGAGTCGAAGGGATGAAGAAACCTTGCTAGCTATCCATAACAAAGACGGATTTCACCATCAATGAAAAGATCTTCTATTATGAAAGTTTTACACAACAATCTCTTACAAAAGTTTTCAAAGGAAAACTTTCCTTCTTCTCCACGCTAAGCTATGCTAAGCTACACAATTATACTATCAATCTCTCTGCTCTAGTCTCTAGTATGACGTCTAATCTAATGAATTACAAATGAGGGGGACTCCCCCTTTTATAGATGGCCAAGTCCAATGGATGGCTCAAATTACAATCAAAAGAATGGCTCAAATTGAGCCACCTCAACCCTAACCCTAAAAACTGCCAGAATAGGGAGTGGTACAATAAATGAATCAAAGATTCCCACTCACTCCCAAAATAGTAAAGGCAATTAATGCCCATAATCAATCTTCTAGAAGGTCATCGTCCAGTAGTGCATTCCCGTTCTCCTTCTCCCTGTCTGCAAATTCAATGAACCTAGTAAGCACACCCTGAACCTCCTAGACGGAAATCGGTGGAATACAATCAAGCTGAAACTCAAGCACCGTGACTGACTGTCCATGCCTCATGCAAGATTTTCTCCAAGCGGCTAAAGCATCCTGCGTACTCTAAATCAAGCTAGAGAAAGTAGAAATGTTCTCGAAGTCATCCTGCACAAAGGTCTTCACCTCCAAGAAGAAAGGTGCTAGCCTACCTCTCAAATTATCAGCAGTCACCTCATCGGGATTCAGCCGTCTAGCAAAGATTGCCTCCAGAGTATTCTGGACTCCATCAATGATGTTCATCATAGCCTTCCGAACTCTAGCTGAATCCGCCTGTGCTATGTCAAAGAAACCACGTCCTGTGACTACTGAAGAGTACCATCCAGCAAAGTTGTACCTATCTCCCTCCTAAATGACTCCATCAACCAGCATCTGCAAAGGAGTATGCATCAATGCCTCCAGACGCTAAATAACTTTGCTCTGATAAACGGAAGCATCACCCCAAGCCTGATCAACTGCCTCCATACGTGCCATAATGCTGGAAGCTTGTTGGTAAGCATAAGCAAGGTCTTCCATAAACTTTTTTGTCTCGGCACGAACTCTTGTAACCCATTTATCTACCTCATGTGCCATCTTCCTCAACTCCAACAAGCCACTGACTGACTCTCTGGATAACTCGGCTGGAATCTCTATTGCTGGAATCTCCTGCCCACCAGGACGAGACAACTGCTGCATATATCCTATCAATGTCTTATGCTCTTTCTTCAATTTTTTATACTTTCCTTCAGTTCTGAACAATCTATCTTTAAGCGCCTGATAGGAGTCACACTCAACAATTTGTGCACCTGTGGGACGTCCTAACTCCATAGTTGTGATCACATAATTCTCCGACACTGCTTCATCCCGATCACAATCCACTTGTGGCACTACAATATGAAGGGTGCGAGAACCACCCTCATCAGTTGATATCTTTGAAAACTTTCGTGCTCTCTTCTTTGGTGGAGGCATGCTGATCCTGTTCAAAAACTCTTCCATCTCAACTGCTGGATCAACTTCTTCACTGGGGCTCCACCTCATTCTGTCTCTAAGCCAATCAGGTACAACATGCTGTATAATAAATGGCTGCTCCTCTCTTGCCTCTACTTCACGGACTTGTTCAACTTCAATATCATTATGGCGAGGCTCATCGGCCTCTAATGGCTGAGTATCTCCTGAAACTGCATCATCCTCCAGTGCCGTCTCTAACTCATGCTGAAGATGTGTATCAGTAGCAATCTCCTCATCATCCTCATGCTGATCATCTATGGTAGGTGCGTTGACACTCTGGCCAACTAACTCTCTCCGTGGTGGCTGATTTTCTTCATGTACCTCCTGCACCTGATTCAATACATTTCTCTGATCAGCAAAAAGAGAAACCTCCTGTATGCTTGGAGAACGTGTCTCCAATGGCATGGGTGATTCTACTATAATTCTCAGAGGCTCTGGCTGAATAGGCTCCTGCCGAACTGGCTCTTTCCTTCGAGATTCTAGACCTTGAGTAATTTGTTTCTTCTTGCTGGTAGTGGGTGTCCTGTGATCTCCCATCAAATTGTAGGTCAAGGAAATTGGCCTACTCTTCAGTCTGCTCACATGCCTATCAACCCATGCTCTGGTAAATGTCATGACTGGAATGCAAAGCGTGTCCAAATCTGCTATCTCTGGTTCTGACCAATCTAGGAGTGGAAGCGGAGTATCTCTCACTGCCTCATAATCTGGATGGAGAACATTCATATCCTCATCCACCTGGTCTGGTACTGGAATGACTTCACACTCCTTGATCATACTCAATGGCAACCTAGAGAACATCCTCTTCCTAACTTCTGCTTCATCTGATGCACCAACCCAATAATCCTCAATATTTGCCTTATGCTTAAATTCTTCTGACAGTATCCACCTGATATTGCTATATGGATCATAGTATTGTCTGCTAGTGTGATAGGAAAAATGAAAGAATTGAAGCTCACTTTCAGCTTCTCTAGCTGCCTGAATTGAAGGACACACTTCGTCTGAATTACCCATGACAATCGGGAAGTCAACTCCTCCCTTCTTCTTTCTCTTTTGAATCTTATCGTAGGCAACCAGTTGCCTAGATATCTCTAACATTAAAATTCTCTTGGTTGGGTACTTAGGCAGCCTATATGGATATGAGGAAAAACCTTGCAGCCTGATATAAGAAAACTTCGGAAACTGTATAAACCAGCACCCATACCTTTTAATTAATTCTTGAGCCTCCCTCGAGATCCTATGATGTGTACGCTCCTGAAGTGATCTCGTGATATGCATGGTAAAAGCGTCATTGACGCGCTTGTAATGAGTGGTACTCATCAGGTGCAACTGCGGACAAGCCTCATAAATTTTGAATTGGTGAGAACCACAACCAACAGGCTCCTTATAAGAAATCCCTCTATACCTTGTCATACGAGCCAGCATGTAAATAATGTAGGAGCCCACATAGAATGTCTTCGTTCTTCTCAAACTCAGGAGCTGCTCGTGCAAATTATCACTGATCATCACAGCCCAATTGATATGCTCCTTTCCTTCCAGCACGAGGTTGATGTAATAAAACATCCATGGCTCGAAAATAAATGCCTGAGGGCAACCTCCAACTCTACTCAGCATCATGATGAGGTCACAATACTCCTGCTTCAAGTTGTCTGATATAATTTGTCTCGGCAACTTTGTACAAGAGGGCTTGGGCTTGCTCATCCAGCGTGTATTAATCACCTCTGTACATCTCTTGAATGTAGAAGCATACATTCGCTCAGCACGCTCTCTCGACTTGTAAATCATCTTCTCATGTGCTAGGATTCCAAAAGCTTCGCCAATAGCTGAAGGAATGAGGTTGGCGAACACTTGACCATCCGGTGAAACAATTGACCTGTGCTCTGGCTCATAGCAGTTGGCGCACTCCATCATCAGCTCCGAACACTGAATAGCTGGTGGGAAACCAGCAGTTGCATACAAGCCACTTCGAACAATATTGTGCAAAGTGATTGAAGGACGGTGACTGCCAACCCCCATAATCCGACTTTTGAAAGCCTCCAAGTTGAAAGAGCCTAAGTTAGTATCAGCCAGCTTGCTTTCGAAGTGAACTTTGACTCCGGCACTTGCTTAGTTTCTTGATAACAGCCTGCCTGGATGCACCGTTGCTAAGTTACTCTTACTTCAGCCATCTGCAAAACAATAATCAGCAAGCAAATTAATTAAAAATAAATAAAATATCATGCAGGGGCTTCGACTTTTAAAAACTTAAGAAGCTGCAACATTCTACTTCATTTGCAAACCTCAACTTCTCCTTCACAATTTCGAACTTTCAACACTTAGAAAGTTTTAGCAAGTAAGCTCTCAACTCTCTTCACTTCAGCAATTAAACTCTTTTTAAATTCGCACTTTAGCAACTTCAAATGACTTAGCAAATTAATAAGTTGGCTGCAGCAACTTCACACTTCAGCAACCTCTTCTACTCCAAGTCGTACTTCTTCAGCACTGCAACTTGCTAAGTCGAACTTCTTCAGCACTTGGACCTCTTAAAATTCGCACTTCTTCAACAACCTTCAGCTTCAACAATGTGCTCTTTCAAAAACAAATTTCTTCAACAACTGCAACTCCAAACTTTCAGAGCAAATTCGAATTTCTTCAACTGGTGAAGAGAAGTGAATAAACTTTCAGCTCATATAGGCAATTCGAATTCTAGGACGCTAAGTTTAGCAAACTCATTAAATTTTCACTACTTCTCAGCAAGAATTTGAATTTCCCTCCTTTGCCAATTTTAACACTTGTCTCCTGACGCCTGGAATCTTGGCCTTCTAGAACTTCAACTTTGACTGGCGTATTTTCAATTCACTTTCGAAAATATTTATTTTAGATTTACTTTTTAACAAATTTCATTCACCAGCCAGAACTCTGTTATGCAAAAAAAAATTATTTTATTCTCCTCTAACTCCGGAAATTCATCCCACGGAGAATTCAATCAAATCATCTAGGCAATTCAAATTTAAATCCATCGTTTGGAAAAAATTTATCTTGAAAACACATTTTAGTCACTTTGCCTTAGAAAAATTTTAAATTTCTCTTAGGAAAATTCATTATTTCGAGTGACGATTAAATTCTCCATCCGAAAGGCCTTGGCAAAGTGCAGAAGACTTTAAAATCAACTCCTTGTTGACAATCTTCAATACCTAGAAGAAAATTTTCCTCAAAACGCGTTGAATTCATGGGTCTACGACGAACGGGTTCATTTAATTTTTCTTGAATTTTGAACCTTAGAAAAATAATTTTCAACAAATTTATTCTTGTTCTTCATTCCTCGTGAGTATTTTGTTGCTCTGACTTGAAATTCCTCACTAACCCTGTGAAGCTCGTATCCTTTGATTTCTTTTCTGGCAATTCCATTCAATTCTCAAAAAAATTCATCACTTCATCCAACTTAGGCGTATTTTCCCTAAGGAAGAAATTTTTGTGCCTTGGAAATTTTTTAAAATCACTTAGCACATTTTGCACTTTTTCCTTAGAAAATTTTATTCATCTATCTTCAATCATTTTGCCAGCGAGGAAATTTTATCAACTCACTTAGGAAAATTTTCTTTTAAATGCCTTGAGAGCACCTATCATGTCATGGAGAATATTTAAATTCCAACGCCCTCTATATTTTATTCACCACCTTATGTATCTTGGGCGCATTTTCTACCTTGAGGAGGATATTCTTTCCACGCCTAACATATTTCCCCATTTAAATTTCCATCACCTTGTCTTCAACGTCTTAGCAATATTTATCTCCCCTTATGAACTTTGGGCGCAATTTGCATAGTGTAAAGGATAAGCCTCCAACGCCTTAGCAATATTTATTCACCACCTTATGCATCTTGGGCGCATTTAGCAACTTGAGGAGGATAAAACATCCACGCCTTAGTCACTTTATTTCTACACCTTCACTTTGGGCGCATTCAAAAAGGAGAGAGGAAAGTCAACATCCTTTTGTCTTCTTCCTAGCTTGCATGGCGCATTTCTTATGTCATGAAGGATGGGCGCATATCATGTGTAAAGAAGGATAAACTTTCAACGCCCAACATGTGACCTTTGAGCTCCCTTGTTTTTGTCCTTACATGCCCTCATTTGGGCGCATTTGAGCATGGGATGTGGATGAAGTTTTTAACGCCTTGATTTGTTGACTTCCTCCTAGCTTTCTTCTAACTTTGGCGCATTTGGCATGGTGTGAAGGATGGGCGCATTTTGGCATAGGAGGAGGATAAGCATTATGCCTTAGAATTTTTAAACATCCTCATTCTTCATCCCTTGAGGGCGCATATGGAGGGTGGTGAAGGATAAAACTTTGACTCTTTGACCTTCTTGCTAGAGATGGGCGCAAATGGAGGTATGAGGTGGATAAGCATTATTACTTAGAAAAAATTTTATCCTTTTGCTTGTGAGGGCGCATTTGGAGGTGGCAAGAGGATATTCGAACACTTAAAAACTTTTCTTGCTCTCCAACTGAAGTGGGCGCATTTCCTAAGTGGTGAAGGATGAACTTCAATACTTAGCCATTTTTCCTTCCTTCTGCCAACTTTTTGTGTGTCCTGCTATTTATAGTAAGCCTTTTGATTTCCATACTTCTGAAGCTCGGATCGATTTGAAATTTTAGGCGTAGGACCCTCATGACCTTATCAACCTGTTCACACTGCCATTCTAAGCTGGCCTACTAAAAATAGCCCATTTCTGAAGGTGACTTGCTATTTATAGTAACTGCTTGTTTCTGAGACCTCCACAACTCCGTTTGACTTGAAATTCGAATGACGTGCTCCTCACCACGTGACCTGCCCGTTGACACTGGCGCCTGACGCTGGTTTACTATTTTTAGCCAGTTTCTGGAATGCCTTACTATAAATAGTAAGTGCTTCGTTTGCCTTCAAATTTTACCGGTGGATAGCTTGAAAGATTCTGAACGCGGTGGGATACACCGGTTTTCGGAAATTCCGACTTTTTACGCCTCTTTTTGGGTCCCGAAGCTGGAAACCCTAATCTGACTTGCATGCATATCAAACGACCTCCGTTTGACCTCGTTTTTGTTGCACTGTGTCGTGTTTGTGGTTCTGATGCGCCAGGCAACTGTCGAAGTGTACCTGCTAAAAATAGTAAGTCACTGAACACTGATCATCTTGCTTTGCATGTCACATCACTGCGAAGCGCTCAAAAAACCCATAAGGAATCTCCAGACATGCACTGAAAAACTCTGTGTATAAACCCTGAAATTTGCTCCGGAAGCTGAACTGCTAAAAATAGTAAGTTGTCTGTTTCAGCTCAATTTTTGCCAGTGAGCAGCTTGGTGTGTTCTAGATGCAGTGTGACTGTCGAAATTTCAAGAATGCTGAAGGAACACTCTGAATTGCACACTTACTAAAAATAGTAAGTTGCTGGAATCTAATGAAATTTTGATGAGAGCCTGTTGGAAGCATACTGACATCAATGTTAATCTCTGCTTTCAAAATATTCACTTCTTTTGACTTCAAAGTGGCTAGAAAATTCAAAACCCTAATTCTACAGACTTGGCCAAATTTCACGTTTAAGCTCAATGGAGGACACAACCCCGGAAAGGCGGACAGCAGAAAAGAGACAGAAAGAGAGAGCGAGAGAGAGAGAGAGAGAGAGAGAGACAAAACAAAGCCAAAAGACCAAAATGGAGCAAAAATTGGGGATGAAAACTCTCCATTGTCCATCACCAATCGGAGAATACTCCTTCCCATGGCTGGGAATCCTTGTAAAACAATTTGTGTGAGTGCCACTGAAGTAATGGAGAGGCTGCTAACAATGATGACAGCAGTGTTAGGGCTAGAAAGTAGGCCCATAGCTGTCCTAGGAGTGCTTCCATTGCCATATGATGATAACCCTTAATCATCACTCATCCCTCTAATGCCATGTTGGTGATATTTTGCACATATATCTCGTTGCTCATGTGGTGCTATCCTAGCTGTCATGTGAACTTCTCTTATCACTGTACCATGGGCAGCAATTAAAATCAGCAATAGAAGAATGCTGCAGCAGTTACCATATCCTTTAAAGGTTAGAAATATAGAAGCTTGAAGCCCTTTACAACAGTTGATAATAGTCTGAAATCCACACCAAACTGAAAATTACTTGTTCCTACAACCAAGAACACCCAAGTGGCTGCAAATGATGCCATGAAATGACTGGAAATGACGATAATAGCAATCCCAAAACTGAAAATCACATGGACATCAGTTTTTTCCATGTTTCCTTTGCAATATGTGTGTCACTTCCTCCCCTTATCCCTGGTTTGTAGTTTTGCGCAATCAAAACGGAATTTGAGCTTCTTCCATTAATCTTACAAACATCCTTGAGGTACCTTTGTATTGTGGCAATAGCTTTCCCCATATGAAAGATACTCCCCTTATGTCTCTTCCCCATTTCTTGGTGAGACCTCTTAATTGATCACCCCCCTAAAGATGAAATCATGAATGGAACTCCCTTGAAACACTACCTCCTTCCCCTTAGATTTCATTTCTACAATAAGCTGCCCAAATAAAAGTGACCAATGCATGAAATAATAATTACCTTGTGTTCCAATGAATTTTACCATGATACCACCAGCTGTATCTTTCAGAAAATGGCATGGATCAGATTGTATGTGGGCTGTAAAGTGTAAAGTGGCTGCAACAGTCATAAGTTACTTGAAATTTCTGCCAAAACAACACCATATAAGCTGGAATAATGGTGCTTAGTAATCCCAATAGCTGAGACCTACACACCGCATTACGCAAGAAGGTATTCCCAAAATCTTCATTTTTGTAGCTTGTACCAGTTGCAAACACCTCAATAATGATAATGGGCTGGAAACTCCACCACCATGTGACTGAAGACTCCCCTTTGGCTGCAAGAAAAGTGTGGGCAGTACTGGAATTGTCAAGGGCAGCAGATCTAACATCAAGAACCATACTCATAGTTGCTCTTGGCTCGTGCCTATTGCAACTAATACTCATCCTCATTATGTCAAGTCAGTGATTCTCAACAAGAAGGTTCCATCTTACAATTATTCCTTTTGGTGGCTTTCTTAGGAGTGTAATGTTGAACATATCCAAATTAGATCAAACACCATTTCAATCAAGCATCCCACCTTCAGGAAAAGATGTGATTGTCACCCGATGATCTTTCATCCACATAACTATTGCAGCTCTTGGATCTCCTTCAACAACTTGAAGTTCTACCTCCTCTCCCTCGGATTTCAACTCCATAGTGAACTCTCTCATAGGATGTATCCTTGGCATGCCCAGTATTATGCTGAACTCTCCTATGGCTTAGAAGATGTTGCATTCCATGTATCCATCCACTATGTAGGCAAGTTGTTGTGCCCACTTGTTCTTCTTATGTGATGAAGGATCCCAAACAACTATTTGAGTTTTATGACTATATCCTTGAGCCCCAATGAGACCTGTAATGCTATTGTGGGCTGATCCTTCCAAACCATGATATAAATAAGCTGGAAATAAATCATAACAGCCATGAATCACTTGGGATCTCATCCAAATCAGTACTAGGATGGCTGAAACTTTTCCACTAATATTACCATGCAAGGAAATCCTCTCAAAATGCATCAATCTACTACTGTCTGTGACTGGAAACATAAAAACCAGCACTATTAGAATGATGTAACAGCTGCAAGTATGACAGAACCATGCAAACATCAGTCATGTGAACAATATAGAAGCAGTGGGCCACCATACACAGACTAAAAACTCTCCATTAGACATTACCAACTGAAAATTACTCTTTCCCATGGCTAGGAGTCCCTACCAAACCACTTGTGTGCATGCCAATTAAGTAATGTGGTGGCTGTTAACAATGATGACAGCAGTGTTAGGATTGGAGATTAGGTCCATCACTGTCATGGGAATGGTTTCACTGTCATATGGGGATATCACCTCATCATCACTCAACCTACTCATGCCTTGTTGGTGATCTCTGGCACACATATCCTGATATGGGATCATCCCATCATGCTAATGTTGTACCACACAAGCATTCCTGTGAACTTCTCCTCAGAATCTTCTTGCGGCACCTCTAACTCCATTAATACGAACACCATGCCTCCTCAACTCATGATGATACTCTCTACTCAATGGTAGCCTTGGAAATGAAAAATCAAGTACCATGCAATGCTGGTCCAAAATAGGCCAATATAACCATTAAAAGATGTCTCAGCCAAAGTGATGATCCTAAAGAGATCACCCAGATCCCATATGCAAACACAATCTCAAACTTGAATCAAAGAGTCCACATGCCCTATACTACTTTGACGTGACATAGGAAGAAGCAACAAATCTGAAATGTGATCATCATTTTCATACCTTAGGCTACCAACAAGGGGCTTACCCTCCTTTGCCGAAATAAGAATTGTGAAGCTACCTTCAACACTTCTATCCCTGTGATTTCAAATATTTTCTCCAATGCATATCCATCCGCAATGCTACTCTGAAAAATCAATCAATGGTTCACCCTTTGGAAGTTTGAAGGATATTGCATGAATTAGTGTATCTTTCTCCATCTTGAACTCTTCACATCTGACAAGTGATGCCTTTTCCTCCTTAGCTTCCTTCCTAATTTGCTAACACATGCAATCATTAGAAGTGTTACGACCCAATTCGTAAATTAAAAACTTTCCCATTTTCACTTTAAACATGTAAAAGTAACATATAACAAAGATATTACAATAAATTTCTTCCTTTCTTTATTGATAAACATGTACAAGTTACAATATGTTTCCTCATGAATTTCATTTTCATTGCAAATATAAATCAGAGTTAAAAAGGAATACATTACATACATAGCTCGTAAGCTTTTGCACAAATAGAAGTAAGAAGGTCCAGGAGTCCGTCCTTTCAAATCTTGGTACATCGGCCGCTTGGAGGAGAAACATCACTCGGGCGCTTTTCCGCCAACCACGGACTTATAATGCGGTCCCCCGCACGATCATTTTGCAATGAACGGCCCTCCCTTCGAAGAAGAGATTGGTAGGGTATCCTTTAACGATTACCAACTGAGCATAGTGCTGTGTCCTACTCAACTAGAACCTTGCTATTTCACAATCTCGATCTAGTACTCGGATCACAATGAACTGACAGTGTAGTCTCAACTATCTCACATCTAGGTGGATGTTGTACCTTTCACTACTTTGGCCAAAGTATTCTCATTCAGTACTTCGAATGAAGGTCATCTATCATAAACACTACTCAGGGCCGATTTGACTTAAGGCTTCCTTACTCTACGCATAGGTTTGTCCTTCAATGGGTGAATCCGTCATCCCAGACATCCTACAATCATACGAACCTACTTGAAATGAAAACAGTATTCAAGTGTCTTGTATCAATTCTCCTAACTAGGAATTCTTTATCCTAGGAGTACTTAACTTGTCTCAGTTATCCTAATAACTTAAGCTAAAAGACTTCACTTGATTCTGCCATCATCTCGATCCTAGTAGATAATAAGTACATCTACGTATTCTCCGTATATAGAGATCATACTCAACATGCAAAAACCATATAAAATGCAAACAAATCCTTTTCTTTTATCTTTTCCATTATTTCG
Organism: Sequoia sempervirens; assembly: GCA_007258455.2. NCBI lineage: Eukaryota > Viridiplantae > Streptophyta > Pinopsida > Cupressales > Cupressaceae > Sequoia > Sequoia sempervirens. Next base: position 632,392,570 of record VDFB02270651.1, read on the forward strand.
TTCTAATACAAGAGAAACATTCTAATCCCTTAAGCTTTTAACCCAAATAATCCCTTTTTCTCGATTTTCCCCTTAATCATTGAATCCTTTACACATTTTCTCCTTCAATGCATTGCTTTATTTATGAATTGGTTCTTTCCTATTAAAGCTAATTGCAAGCAATGAACACAAGACGCAAAATAAACAATACTTTAACAAAAGTTATATAATAGGAAGATTCATGCCTGATTTTAAAGCTTCTCCTTCCAGACTTGCTCTTTTAAATTCTTCTTCAAATAAGCCTCCGTAGTTTCAGCTAAATATGGCTTCTTTTATGAAAGTATTACTCTCTATAGAGAACTCCTTTATCTCTTTCTCACAGACGTGTTTCCACCACTCAATTCCTACTCAGCTATACAAATACCTCACTCTGAACTAAATATGATTCAATCACTGTAACTGGTAAATGCTGGTAATAATGCACTGAATTTATCAAACTCAACAAAACAGGAAACTTAAGCAGTATAATGTAATGGATATGGAATAAAATAGTAAACTCAGATTGCTCTCAAAAGGTGTGTATTCACAATGAATGGAAGGGCGTCTTATATAGGGCCCGAATTGCAACTGTTTTCCTTTTAGAAGGCATGCAGATTGACAGCAAAGTGTCCAGAAATAGACAAAATGGTACATGGCGGATTTCTAAACTGTTAATCATCAAAATGGTGGTGAATCGACTTCTTTTAGAGCCAGCAAACCATGAATAATTCGACTTAGAAAGGTTAAACGCCACCTACAGGAATTCATCTAAATTCGGCGCCCATGAGGAAATGACTCACCATTTGCGAATTGGTCAAGGCACGACTTCTTACAGCTCATCCCTTCTCTTGTTGCGTCGCCCATTTTCCAGTTAGGTTTTGAATTTTTCTTCCTTCATTTCTGCGTTTTCCTTCATCCGCCATTACACGGGAAAAGCATTCTTCAGATTTTTGCCTTTTAAAATTATATTTCGACTTTACCCTATGAAGTATTTTATATTTCAAAAGTTTAATTCTTTCAAAATTTCGATTTCCATAGTTCAAAAACAAAATATTAATTTTGACTCCAAGTCATGTATCGATTTCATATTTTAAATCAAAACCAAATATTTCTAAATTCATTAATAAAGATTTTACTATGTAAGGTGATTACAATTTTACCCACGGTAATATCTAATTTCCCCAAATTACTCCTGGTAATATAAAATTCATAAATATATTTTTATATTTATTTACTCCTAGTAAAATATAATCTTTAATTTTCACTTAAGAGATTTTAAAATACTATTAAACTTAAGTAATAAGTTAATTTCCATAAATTAAGAAGTTTAAATATAATTTCATTATATATATTTTATTATATAAATATTATTATAGTTCTTTTAAATATTAAACATATAAATATTTAAATACCCAAGTATTTAATATACATATATATTTTAATATAACTATAATAATATTATATATAATTTTAATATATAATTACTTATATATAAATATATTTATATTTAACAAATATAAATATATATACATATACATATGCCGAGTCGGTCCAAGTACTTTCAATATATATATATATATATATTCCAAGGCAAATATTATAGTAATATTATTTATCCATAGATAACAGATAGTGTATATATATACACATATATACTCGTATATATCTCAGTATACTATATACATGTATATACACACCCACTTAACCTATTCGCTTAGACCCATTCACGTTATGAACATAATACTGTAAGTCTGATAAACAAACAATCATCTCTCAAGCACAAAGAAGTAAACTAGACTCCTAAAGCCTATGGATGACTTACCGTTATCTCGACAAACAGACTTGGCTTACTCAATTTATAGTATGTGTGTGTATGCTCAATTTGGTATTCGTTACTGTTTACCCGACCAAGTTCCTCCCCGAATGATGTCTCTCCTCTGTCTGGAGGTACAGTCTTCATACCTGCATATCACGACATGACACCGGCAGTCATATGCTCACAACTAGGCAGTTTGCATTAAACATTATAAAAAGTTAGATTAACATTATTCCATAACTGTATGCAACATTTAATCAAAACTAAATCATTTTAGAAGTAACAATCAAATGAAACCATCATTTAAACAATACTCATTCATTTAATAACGAGATCAACCATGTTTTATTCATCATCAAGATTCAAACATTACAATCAATTGCCCTATACAATAGTAGCTATAATATCGGGATGTAACAAGAAGTCAATAAAACATCTTTACTATCACAAAATCTTTACCTTCAACTTGCATGTTGGGTCCCTTTTGTTGATGTTATTAGCAGCGTCGGGCTGCTTCTTCCAGCAATCTCCTTACTCGTGATAAATTAAATTATAGCCTATGGCTATTTAATTTATTGAGTCTTCAAGAGGCACGATTATTGAAGAGTTACATTTATTTGTTAAGACCGACATGTTGTTATGAAGAGACATCAATTACATTTATTAATGAAGAGGCACGATGGATGAAGAGTTGCAATTTAACGAGGCCGACCTCATTCTTCATAAGGACGCAATTTTCTAGAGTCGCCCTCCTTCTTTTGGGTCACGATTCTTAGACGAGATGTGTTCTCTCTTGTGGCCGACTTGTCTTGAAAGGTCACGTCCTTTCCCCACCATTTGTATATATATTTGATGATATCTCTCATTGTGGATCATTCAGAATTCATCCTAGTTCGTTCTCCATCACAAGTGCAAGTTCTTTTCAAAGCAAGTTCGAAGTCTCTTCTCTTCTCTCAAGTGCGAATTACCAAGAGCAGATTGTGAATTCATCAGCTGCAAGGTTGTAAGGTCATCAAGAGCAGATTGCAAACTCTTCAAGAGCAGATTTGAGTTGCAAGGAAGTGCAGATTATTTGTCTATCATTGCATCTTGTGAAGGTGCTGATTATTGGCCTTGAGATTGGCCTCATTGTAAAGAGACTTGTTGCCATTATTTTTATATAATAGAGAGATCTTTGTTGCTGGGTTTTTCTCCCTCAAGAGGAGGGTTTTCCCAGGGTATTTGTTGTGTTATGTGTCTGATTTTGAATTAATTTTCTGTGCATTACATCTTATCATAAAACTAACACCTTCTATTCTTGCTCATTAGTCTGTTCATTTTCTTGTAGCTCTAGTTCTGGCCCTTCTTCCTTGGGTTTAGTAACTTCTTGTGATTCTAATTCTAGCTTCTCTTCTTCTATCAAGAATGACTCTTTTGGATCTTTCTCCTTGATCTCCTCCTTAGCTATCTTTCTTATGTATTCATATAGGCCTATTTTGTTGGGTGTAATGTCCCCATTTTGGCCATACGCTCTTCATTTGGATTTAGCCTATTTCCGAGAATCCGTAGGCTACTCAGTTGTGCAAAATTAGGGTTTCCTCTTTCAGATACTGCTCAGTTGGCGTTCAGAGGATGTTGTGCAGACTTACTATTTATAGCAGTTTGCTATTTTTAGAGAGTCTATCTTTTGGTAGTATCTGTCTAGCAGCAGTTCAATCCTTGGCAATTCAGTGTTTAGTTGGCTTTCTGTGTTTTGATGTGAACTTACTATTTATAGCAGTTGGCTATTTTTAGTAAGTCTAATTTTGGCAGTGGCATCATCAACAGTTCAGCTCAAGTCATTTTGCTATCCATCAGTTTCAGTATTTGCATTGGTTTTGGTTATCTCCATGGATTGAGTTTTTATACTTAGCCAATTTCATGTTTTTTAGTTGTACCCCACGCCTAGGCTTAATAAGTTCATGTTGTTTTAAAGAGGGGTCATTAAGGGGTCATGTTGAGCATTTAATGATTTAAATAAATGCTTTATTGTTGCAATTTGGAAATGGATGCCTAAAAGGAAAGTTGAATAATGTTTTATTATTTCAAAAAGTAAATGCTTAAAGGTGGCGTCCCTCTTGGAAGTTGAAGTGATTTGACTTCTTGGAATTTGAAGTGTTTCATTTGCCAATTGAAACTTATATATTGCTGTTGTTTGAAGAGTTGATGATCTTTGGAAACATTGTAAAGTTATGTTGTTCGTTTGAAATCCAGAATCCGGCTAAGGGTAAGCTTAGCAATTTGTCTCCATTCTTCGGGCCTGAAACTATGGTTCCCTAGATGGTGGATTGAGAGTGTGCTTCATTCAGAAGTGCACATTGAATTTCATTGTTGGAGAATTTGAAGTATTTTTCAGTTTTTGAGCTTGCTGGTTCATTCATGGCTGAAGGTGATTTTCATTAACAGCTCTTTGTACAATTTTAATATGCTTCTGGGTATTGAAGATATGGATTCCTAGCACATGGGCGCCCCTTCCCATAGAATATCATAATTTATTTCAAAGTATTTATTTTTATTCTTGCAAAATTGCCCTTGCTAAGGGCCGTACCATGTTGGGAGCATTGGGAATTGTGCAAGTAATTAATGGTTGCTTTTTGAAATTGTTTCATCATCATGACATGGGCGCCTATCCTCCAGAAGTTCATTGCAATTGATTTCACTCAATTTGGAGGTAAATTGATAAAGTTATGTGCATTTCATTGATTCACAGGTTTCTAGTTTACAGTTTCAGTTTGCTGGTTTTTTATATTAGACTTCAAAAGAATCAGATTTATGCTTCATTTTTAGTGTTTTGAGAGCTTTGTAATTTGAGAGAATCATTCTTCACATAGTGGCATTGTTCTATCATTGTAATACTAGTAAATTGCAGAGTATCTTGATTGTAAGGTTGTGCATTAGTAGTACTAATCCAACCAATTTGTTATTGCTGCATTTACTTGTAATTTCTAAGCAAACATTAATTACCCTTGGATGGTTTACCGCCAATGCGGAGAATAAACTTGTAACTCTCATTGTACCCACTAAAAAGTGGAGAATCCCCACTCTTAAGTGGATGCCCACCCGCAGCGGATGAATTAGTTGAATTGTTTGTAGTATTCCCCCCACTGTTTAAGTAAGTGGTTGAGCGGAAATCTTTATGGCCAGTTCACCGCCTAAGTTCTTTCAGTTTTGTAATAAGTACTCCGCCATATGTTAGCACCTCGCCTTCAAAAGGATCTTGTGTGCACATTCTTGGCGTTGAGTTTTATCATTTACTTCCAGCTTAGTATTCCAAGTTCAGATTATTGCTAAAGATCCCATCACCATAAACTATCACCTCGCCTTCAATAGGATCTTGGTGAAGTTCCTTGGTGAAGGTTACTTTCAAGTTGGATATCTTTTGGGATCTAACACTAACATTTGGCGTAATGCTGGTTTGTGTTGTGGAAACATTGAGAATTCAAAGGGAAAAATCAAGGGGCATATTTCATTGGGATACCAATCCCCAAGTGCCTCCAAGTAATCATCAAGGGGTACACTAGCTTTGAAATTAGCTGACAACCTTTGATACTGGTGAAGATTTTTGGGAGCCTCATGTTTGTACCTTTCTTTGTCCTTCTAAATTTTCATCAATAACTCTTGAACAAGATCTATGTCCTCTTCTTTTTGAAAGGGCCTTGGCTGAAAAATATTGTATTGACCTCTGTAGAACCTTTCATCTCTACCTTCCTTGTAGACCTTCAAGTCTCCTTGATTATAATGCATCCAAAATATTAGCTTTACCCTATAGCCTGGCAGGACTAAATCTGTGACACCACAGTAGTGTTCCCTTAATAAGCTGACCATTATAACTACTACTGGGAGAGAGAAATCAGTTATCTGGCACTAAGTTAGGGTGTTAGCAGACCAATATGCACTAAAAATTCAATTTGCAAACTCAAACAGGTTTGGAACAATCTGAAGTGAAGATATGTATGCTATTTCAAACACCTAAAATTCTAATTACAATTAATAGACTTTTAATAGGCTTGCAGATGTGATTATTTCTTATCTACAATACATTCAAACAGGGACTCTACACAATGAATGAGAGCGGAATCTCACAATTTTAACCTACTACAACTCCCGAGGGTGTTAGGGAATCACAACAATGTAAACTTTTGCTAACAAACTTTGATATGCTACCCAAATTTGGGCACAGATCTGCATATGTTCCTTCAAGGCTTATATTTGGGAAAACTGATTGTAGATGCAACCTCAAAATGGTTTGCAGCTCCTTCCTTGATCTCTCAAACTGCCCTATATGGTGACTTTTCCAACGTTGGTGAAATCTAGGTGGTCAATTTGACAGTTCTTTCTTGGTGTCTTCCTAGATCTGATCCTGAAATGAGCAATCAGATGTGATGGATTTCGTAGTGAACTCGCCTTCAAATTCTCCTAGCGGCTATGTTTTCATATGACCTCCTTGTGTGAAGTTTAGGCAACATTGGTGGATGAAATGTCAATGACCTGGTTTAGATCACTACTTGTAGGTTCTTCTCCTTTGGCACCCTCAAGATGAAAGCAACCTCAAGGTGTGGGTGCTACAAAACCCCAACACCTGCTCCAACTTATGAGCAACAATGTCTAAAACCCTGAAAAATGAATTCAAATATTGCAAATTAGCTCAGATCTGCAAACCATAGTCGGATTTGCCTAAAACACAGGTAGGGTATTCATCCTAACCTCAAAGGTGCAATTGAGGGTTTTCATCCTTCTTACACAACACAAATGGAAAATTCACCAAAATCTTGTTGTATCCTCCAAAAGACCTCACTTATCAGCTTATACCAACTAGGTGGAAAGAGTCCACGGCCCCAAAATTGGGCACCAACTTTTAAATTTGAAGATTTCGCTTTATTTTATTTTATTCTATTTATTTTATTATTTATTTATTTATTTGAAATAGGTCCCATGACCCAATTTGAGCACCAACTTTAAACTTTAACTTTTAACTTTATTTTTATTTTATATTTTGTATTTTATATTTATTACTTCATTCATTTGTTTATTTTTATTTTTTTATTATTTATAAATTAATATTATATAATATATATTAGTGTCTAAAAACACTATTAAAATAGGACAGATTAGGGATGGAAAGAAGGGGACATGACATTGGTCAATATGTTCCTTATCACAAATGTGATAAGCTTGGGTGGTTAGCATCTTTAGGGTACTAGCTTTTTGGCCAAGATGATGGTGAGAGGAAGCATGAAGGTACAAGCCGATATGAGTGGATTTTCTATAGACTCAATGAGCAAGGGATCCATCATCTTTCCTAATGATAAGGACATCTAGGAAAGGAAATTGGTTGTTGGATTCCAACTCTTTGGTGAATTGGATGTAATCAACTAAATTATTAAGATACAAGTGGAAGTGGTCTAATTAATCAAGGCTATGAGGCCAACATATGTTAGTATCATCAACATAACATTCCTACCATCTAGGCTTGAGGGGAAAGGAGTTTAAGGCTACTTCCCCAAAATGTTACATATATAGGTTGGCTACAAAAAGGGACAAAGGAGAACCCATGGCAACTCCATCAAATTGCTCGTAGACTATATCCTAAATGTGAAGAATGTGGAATGCTAGCATAACTTGACAAAAGAAGCAATTTCATCATTGATTTTGCATCTAATTAGCTATAAAGAATCAGAGACAAGGACTTTGGTAAATAAGGACAGCACATCAAAGCTAACTTCAATATCATTATTATCTTCTACCTTTTTGTCTTGTATGAATTCGACAAAATGGGTAGAGTCCTTGATAAAGGAATCTAACTTCCATACCAAAAGAGATATCAACTCGGCAAGGAAGGCAACTAGCTTGTAGGAGGGTGTGCAATGGGCAATGTCAACGATTGACCTAAGAGGAATGTCAAGTTTATGGATTTTGGATGCACCATAAATACACGAGGTGATTTCTTTATTAGGAAAGAGGTGTTTCTTGGTAAGGTCATCAAAGGATGAATGCACAATGGCATTCTTGACCTCTATAAATATTTGAGATGGGATTTTGGGGGGCGGGGAGTGAGGGGGGGTGTGGGGGGCCAAGCTTTTTGGAAATATAATCTTGTTTGTTTATGATGATAAGAGTGTTTCCTTTATCAGCTTTAACAATGAGGATGTCTTTATTTCTTGTGAGTTTCTTGAAGGGGATAAACTCATGTTTGGGAACATTCAACTTGTGTCGTTTTGCATGTCTAAGCATAGCACACAATGTTGTCTAAAGTCATTGATCACAACATTAGGAACCAACCAAATGATATTTTCAATTTTGATCAAAAGATCCACCTTTGGAATGGACAATGGGGTAATAGCAAAGCCAAAGATTCTTTTCAAAGAGTTGAAGGCTAGAGGATAATTGTAAAGATTAGAAACATTAACAATGAGCTTATTCTTCCAATCCTCAATCATTTGAGAGGACAAGAATTAAATTTGGTGGAGCTTGAAATAAGAAACGTTATAACCCAACAAGAAAAACAAAGAGATGAGGAAGAGCGAGGAGGGAGAATTGAAGAAAGCTCATTAATATACTTCTACTTCTTCCCAACAACACGATTGAATTCCTTCTTGGCAACACAAGTATACTCAACTTTGGCCACCCCACAACCACAAGGGAAAATGCACATTTATATGGAGACCAAGGAGCACTTCATCTTCAAATGTCCAATTTATTATGAGATCAAGGAGAGATGTTATTGCCTCTATAGAGACTGGAGCAACATTCTCTCTAAACCAGTGTGTATAGCCCTCTATCTACAAGAGGTTGTAACTCTTTGGTATAGATCCTTACAAGGAGTCTCTACGAATCCTACAACCCTCAAGTTGATCACCTCCTTCCAACCCACCCAATAGACTAATGGATTTAAACAGCCCTTGGATACCACTACTTCACACATAGATGCAGGTAAAACTATGAGACATGATTTCTCATAACTTTGTCTCAATATGTTCCCCCTCAACAACATGGTTTTTCTTCTTGTTAGAAGTGCAATTTGGCTCCTTGCAACATAGATCCACTCATCTTCAGCCACCCACCCAACCACAACAATGGACATGTATTATGATTTTCCTTCACTAATACCGAAGTTACTTCCACCTTGGATGTAAGGTGTGATGCTAGAGGGAGTACCACCCAACCACAACAATGGACGCATAGTATGAGTTTCTTCACTAATACCGAAGTTACTTCCACCTTGGATGTAAGGTGTGATGTTAGAGGGAGTACCTTGCTTCCTCTCAAAAACCCCAGCCCCACACCCCGCCACCCCTCAACTCTCCTAGCCTCAAGCACTCCCCAATGAACACTACCATATCTTGTCTCAATCCTTTCATAGTGATCAACAATGACACTAATGACTCCATTTCAAGCCTAGACTATGATTCTCAATAAGACTTTTGTCTCTCCAATTCTCCTTAGCTTATGTTCTTTAGGGTTCTTGTTCCCTCTAATTGGCAATTTGTATTGGTTTCTTTAACGCCTATGTTAGTGGTGCGCAACTATATTTATTTTATATTCGATTGTTTATGGTTTTTTGCTCTTCCCCTTAGTGGGCCTGTCTAGGATTCTCTCAAGTCTCATAACTTTCTATTATAAACTAGTTTACTCTTGAGTCCCTTTGACCAACTTTTGGACATTTGTGGACCTCTCTCTCTCCATATATACATATAATAGAAAGTAGACACAAGACCTCAAAAATAAAAGAGGATAGAAGTTAAAACACAATTGATTCCCTATATATATTTTTCATATTTTACAAAGTAGACACAAGACCTTAAAAATAAAAGAGAATAGCAACTAAAACATAACAGAATCCCTATATATAAACTATATATACATGCAAAAAAATTCAAAATAAAATCCTACAATAAAAACTTAATCACATACATCACATGAAATGCTAGTACCTGCATATACCTCTGTCTTGGTTTCATCCACCCTCAAAGACAACTCTATAGGTTCCTCATTCGTAGGATCTTGATTGCTTGCCATCTGTTCCAAATTCTCACTTGTTACTATAATTCTGACTACCAGATTGGTCCCCTCGAGCTTAAATTACATGTAAAATGTTTCTATCCTGCAAAAATTATTAAGGTAAAGGTTAAGTTTCAATACCACTCAGCACTTTCAAAATATAATCTTGTTTTATGGCTAAAAATTTGCTTTGTGTGTTAACTTTATACTGCTATATTGAAGCAATAGAAAGGTAATGCGTAAATTGAAAAAAACCATACATCAATTATATGTGGCTATGAATCTATGATCAAGCAATTTAAATGATATAATAAAAATTACAATATGAAAATATATTCTAAAACCTAACCCAACTTTGAATACAAAATCAAATGCTTGACCAAATCCATTTACTATTTTGTGCAAAACCTAATAAGCACACAACCTAGTGACAGCCTCTCCTTGTTATTACAAACAAAAATTACTAATGATATAAAACATGACCAAATAAAAATAGTTTGTGTCAAAGACTAACCTTAGTTTTTCTAGAAAAATTGTAACTGCCATTGCCAAGTTTCATAAAGAAAGTTACATCATTGCAAAGTAAACCATCATCAAGAGAATGAAAATTTAATGCCAACGATTTTACCAATGATAAGAATCCCACTAGATCTTAGGCTTAGAGAAAAAGAAGGAATCAATTTGAATACACCTAGAAATAAGTGCTGAAAGCTAGAATACATAAATAAAGCCTTAGTGGCAAGTAGCATAAAAATGGAGTGATTAGACTTAGGAAACAATTCATTCCAACTAGCTCCCACTAATGTTTTAAGAGAAAGGGACTGTGGTATGGATAGCTAAAAATAAAATTGGGTGATATTTAAACATATCAAGCAAAAACTAAAAAATAGATCAGTAACTCATTCCATATTTCAAGGATTTATCAAATGAAATCCTTGCACAAGCAAGACACCAAATTAGATTTCCTCTCTGATTATGTCAAATTATTACTGCTTTCAGTTTTTGAGATCCCTCTCTCCATATGATATCAAAAATATATCATAAGATCCTTCAAATGGTATTTGTATCTTAAATAAACAGCTGTGTTACTTGTCGTCGTGAATCTTGTACCATTCTGTGTCTAAGTACCACAAAGATGCCACTATCACCTGCATATACAAATCAAGTCTGATAAGCAATCGCATGAATAATCAAAGTCTGGACATGCAAATCATATGAAAAAATATTTCATAAGTTAAGAAATGTTACAAATGTAGACAACCTCGAGTTAACAGCAGCAAAGGAGAGAGATAAATGGTTCAACAGCAATGCTGACCAATAGCCAACAGATGTCATTAGAAGAGATCAGACAAACTTATACATCTTTGAGGCCTTATTGGACTCAGACATAGGGGAGCAGAGGTAGATACAGGGGAAGAAAAGGGACAACTCACCGGTGAAAAAGCAGCAGAATAAGGATGGACAACAGTGGGTTGGATTACTTTAGAATAGCTAATCAAATATTAGTGGGAGTATTAGGCTGAAGTAAATCAGTTGGAAGCTAAACTCTACCTCCAAAGTTAGCCATTACTCACAAGCCAAGAAACTAAAAAAACATAAAAAAGTCATATGTCAAGCAAAATCCAGAGACTTGGCCAAATGCAAGACCAAGAGGATTGAAGTAGAAACTTTTTCAAAAGTAATACAAGATCACAATCCTAAAATAATGATGTATGTCAGTCAGACGGTAATTGTGGAGAACCTAACAAAGAAATTAGTATATGATTGTTTGTCTTTATCTCCATGACTCACATCTAATCCTTTGATGTAAATGCCCTTGCCTTAGTGGCTTAATATTGTATTTCTTTTTGAACTATGATAGAATTTTTTTTGCCTCGAGAAGAAACATGCTTTATAAGACATGGAAAACAAAAAGATAGAAGTACAAGAGGCAAGAAGCATAATACAAATACAACCATTTACATGATTAGCACAGAATCTCTCTTCTGTTTTGGATAGGCAATCTACTGGTGCTGTGGTTGTTAGAAAAGAGAACTGGGACTTGTAAATGAAAACACATGTTGTCAAGCAAATTAAAATTGTATCTACAGTTTAAGAAAATGGCTGATGACTAGGCATGCACCATTAATTATACAATTCACTTAGTAGTTAATGTAGCTTCAAGTTATGTGATCCAGCTATGATGGCTTTGGAAGCACCACATTTCCATACAAGTACAAGAACTCAAACCAGGCCCTCCTTGCCCACCGATACTACCATAATTACCGGAGTTTGAAAACTCTACCCAGTTTGCAGGAAGGAGGTTCACCAAAGTTTGGGATTATTGGTAAAGTTTAAAAGGCTCAAATAATAGGAATAAATAAAAATATAAATTATTGAACCCATGACTGAGAATGATTACCAAAACAAATATATGCATCTTAACAATCTTGATAGTTATAAAATAAACAATAAGGGGAAACAAAAAATGATGTGTGTGGGAGGAGATGGTTGCTGCATGAACTTGCCTGCATTGTTCTTATTATTTTTATTATTTTACTTCTGTTTTTGAGTGCCCTAAAGTGATGACATATGACTTATAGTTATTTTGATTCTTTTCACAAACACAAGGGACCAAAACTACATTGTTTGCCTCCAAGCTGCCATTGTTGGTTTTTAAGGTTGCTGCATTTTTCTTCAAAGGTGAGGGCTACAAGAGAGAAAAATCTACACAAACAGTGGAGAAAGAGCCACACAAGGAAGACATCCATCAAAGATAAGTGAATCTTGTAATTTTTGTCAAATTTTGAAGTTTTTGAAAAATTTCAGTTCTTTTTCAAAAAAAATCTTAATAAGTTATGAATTTTTTTTAAACCTTTTATGCATAATAAGGATAACATTATAATGCCCTTTTTTCTTATAAGTTTTGTCATATTCATACAAAATGGATGGTAATTTTAGTTCAGTTGCCCTCGATGCAAATAGCTCATTTAAATTTGATGCAGTGTCACTTTTTTGTTAACATACGACAATGATTGAACAACTTTTTACTGGCAAGGTTATTATTGGCATTGTAGCCAATGTAGAAGTGAGTATAAGAGTTCGTACAGTCAAATGAAAGCTCACCTATGCATTATTTCCGTCTTGGAAATAAGAATTTGTCAAGGGCCAAATAAAAAAGGGTTGCCAAAGTAACAAATAATGCGGTATATTAAAGAACAAGAGGATGCCAACATGGTAAGCAATAGGTCAAAGGAAAGAGCACATCATCTTGCCAAGAAAGGATTGTAGAAACCTCCTAATGGCTTATCACAATTTGTTGGCCCACATCCTTTCATGCCATTGCCCCCATCTTCCCACGAAAAGACTACCCCCTTTCTTTCATGTAAAAGAGGCCCATTGGAAAAGGCCTTCAAGAATGAAGTGAAGAAGGTTGCAAATGAGAGCATTGTTGTAGCATTTATGGCAATGCACTTCCTTTCAACCTTGTTAGATCACCATATGATGAGCACACAATTATACTAAGACGGGAGGGGGGGACGTGGACATGAATCAGTATAATACAATATTTTACCTTTTTCAATCTAACAACCACAATGATATCAATTGCACAATATCATTCACATAAGATCTAACAATTATGCAACACAATAGGAACACACAATTTACATGGAAACCCTTACAGGAGAAAACCACAGAAAAATATTGTTTTTATATAAATCTCTTTTACAATCTTTGTACACACCAACCCACTAGAGACACTAATCCCCACTTATAGAATTTGTAGGCACCAACCCACTGGAGACACCAATCCCCACAATTGAGCACCAACTCAGCAAGAGACACAAATCTCTTTGATATGAGGCCTATAGAATTTGTAGGCATCAACCCACTAGAGACACCAATCCCCACAACTAACCACCAACTCAGCAAGAGACACAAATCTCTTTGATATGAGGCACCAACCTCTTCAATAGAATCTTGTCTTCTTGAGAATAAATCTTCTTTACAAATAGCCTTTGCTGATCTTCTTTTACATTTTCCTCCTCAATTATATTTGCAGATACATCTCTTTTACATCTGCATATATTATTCTTATAATTCTTCCATAAACACTTCTTACAAGTCTGCCTTCAACCTTTCTTTAATGGTCTTCCTTTTATCTTCTTATTTGCTGATCTGCAAGTGTTAGTCTTATATAAACTCTTATTCCTCACACAACTTCCTCTTATTTAACTTCACATTTCACACTTCTAACTTCTACTTGCAATTTATTATCGTCTACATCTTCTTCACCTAGTGAAATGATGTAGCTCTTAGAGTAGATATGTCTCTTCAATATATATATATATATGTGTGTGTGTGTGTGTGTGCATGTGTGTGTGTGTGTATGTGTGTGTATAAATATATATATATGTGTGTGTGTGTGTGTATTATTTCTTAAATGGTCATAGCTCTTCAACATGTCTCTTGACTATTCTTAACCATATCTTCAATTAATATTCATTCACTTCATTCTTCTATATTCCTCTTATTTACTTCATGCTATAGATTATAATTCTATACACTTCTTCTTTGAATGATAAAACCTTCTCTCTTTTATTTCTTGCTCACTCTTGAATGATAAAATTTTCACACTCTTCATCTCATGGAATGACTTCTCTTATATATCTTGTCTCATGATGAGACAAAACCCTTCACCATTCCCTTGTGACTCTTGGTTAAAACTAATCTTTATTTAATTAATTAATTATTTTTCCTTACACTCACTTCTCTTTCCTACTCCTCTTCTCACATCTCGCACACACTCATATTCACCACAAATTTCTCACTTCCTTTTTATATCTTCATGCCTCTATGAAGAGATACATCCTTTCATAATGACCCTTCAAATAGTCATGACTCCTCTTAAATAGCAATTGCTACCTTTTCACACATCCACAATAATATACTTTTATCCTCCACACACTTCTCTCTTGACTAATAGATCTTCCTTTCTATTCCACACACATCTCTCTCTTACTTACCATAAACTCTATTTATATCTTTACATCTCAATGAAGAGTTGCATCTCTTTGAAAAGAGAACTCTTTAAAAGGATATGTCATTTTGCTATGACTAATTGCTGTCTTTTTTAATACTTTTTCTTTCTCCTTTTTATTTCTCCTCAATGGCTGCCTTTGAATGATCTTCTATTATTTTCTTCCTTCAAATCCGCTTGTGCTTGTATAATGTATCTTCTTATTCTCCGCACTTTCCACAATTCTTTCTCTTTTAATATCTTCTTGCCTCTATGAGGGGAGACATCTCTTAACAAAGAGACACAAACTTTATTAACCATTTAAAACCTTTGGAAACAAATCACACCTCTTCACTAAATGATGTATTCTTAATGAGTGTGTTCCACATCACCTCCGATTACGCTCTTGTGATCTTTTGCCTTTGACACAACTGACAATAGTCTCGTTCATTCACTTTGACATTAGTGACAATATTTTAACAATCTCTCATATTCCTTTGACATCAATGACAATCAATTCCAACACCTTAGTGATAGGATATGGTGACAGCGATTACCAACACACTTATTGATTGCATAAGTCCTAAGTATGAAAAGGTGTGCGCCACTTCACTGACCAAGAAGAAAGCTTCCATAGAGGCATCACTAAGAGTAATCAAGGATATGTGGCCTAAAATAAGTGTGTCTATAATATTTTATGAATGGAAAGATTGCAAAAATAGACCACTAATCAATGTCATTGCAAATCTTCCCTAAAAGGGCGATGGTTTTGAATGTAGTAGATTGTGAGGGGCAAGTGAGGAATACAATTTTCATTGCCAATATCCTCATACAATTCATTGAAATTGTGGGCTCACAAAATGTTGTCCAAATCATAATGGACAACATTAAAAATTGTAAGCAATTGGTTCTAAAGTGGAGGGTACGTATGGGCATATTTTTTAGACACCATGTGTTGCCCACTCAATCAACTTGATATTGCAAAAGATTGACACAAAAATCAAGTGGTCAAATAAATCTACATGAAGGCTAAGGAGATTCAAATATTTGTGACTAATCACCATATGTCGCAAGGCATCTTCAAGACCTTCTCCAACTTGAAGTTGTTGAAAGTAATTTAAATTTTATTTCTTATTATTTTTTAATTTTTTATTGTTGATATGTGACATGTCATCTACCTTTAGTATTTTAATTTGTTTTGTTTTGCACCATATTAGGTTGTCAAAACTCAATTTGCACCACACACAATCGTCTCAAGACAACTTGTGAAAGTGTGAGATGCATTGAGCACTATGGTCATCAACACTCTTTGTAGTCTACGGAAACAATCAAGTACAAAAAGAGCCCAAAAAATCAAAGCATTGATCCTAAATGATGAGTGGTGGACTCATGGGGAATATGTTTTGAGTTTCAAGCCCAACACCATCATGATTGAGTATGTCGATACAAATTGCTCATGTTTTGTAATGACCCTCCTCAAATCTGACCTTAAAATGCTGATTGAAGACTCGGAGAATTTCGTCAAACAATTCACATGCAAACTTCCAGCTTGCTGGTTTGAGTTATCAGTCTGATATAAATGCTTGAAGATGGTACCAAAGTACTCCAAATGCTTGGAAATCAAACTACAATGCATAAACTATATCCTAGATGCATCAATGACTTAATTTCATCTTTTACAATGCTTATATATGACTTCTAAATGCAAAACATGTACCTACAGCCAACTGGTAATTTTAGCAAACAGTTGGTATGCAACCTATATGTTGATAAAAACATCTACAGCCATTGACATTTTGTCAAATAGTTGGCATACATCTTCATATCACATTCAAATGAACATTACAACCATGTCAGACTTCCCAAAGATGATGTCTTATTGAAATGCAATTGCCTACACAAGTTATCATGGAAAACCTACAGCAGTAGCTAGTATTTGTGATTTACAATGCAACTCCAAAGATTAAAAGATGCTGATTATAACAGCTTGAATAAAAATGATGAACAAATACAATGACAATATTGATTTTATAATCAAGTCTGATACCAAAATAAACATCTATAGCAGCTCTATAAAATGCATCTATATGACATGTAGATAGCATGAAATCTTCAAGGAACCTGTAGCTTGAAGTTGCCTTGAGTCTCCAATGATGAAGCAAGCATTATCTCAGAAGATGAAGACCTCATGAACCCAAATCGAGCCACCTATGCTGCCACCCCTGTTTCTGAAGCAATGGCAGATATAAAATAATATGCAGCCTCTTGGTTGCCAACAAAGCCTCCAACAAGATCGCCTAGACCTCTAATATGAAGCGCCTCCACTCCCAGATGAAATCGTCCCAAGATGAAGTGCCTATGAGCAAAATCGAACCTCTCACACAAGCTGATATGAAGACAGAAATTCTGGAAATGACTGATATAAAAATCTGAGCATGCAATCGAACTCCTTCATGCCAAACTTGTTGAAGACTTAACACCAAAATGTCTCCACAAAGCCCTAAATCGAATCATACAAAAACTTGGCCAAAAGCCACTAAGTTTTAACAATGGAGTTCAAATAGAAAGTCTGAAGTAACTTTCTCCCAGCTGCAATAATTCAAGTGATATTTCACACCCTCAAAATTGCTCACCAATTGAGAGTTTTCGTTCTCAAATGGCCAATTGTGACTACTGCAAAAACCCTAGGCTCCACAATGCACGTCAACAACAAACATCAACATCAACAACAACAAATCTGGATGCTGAGAATGAAGCCCATGATGTCTATTTATACTTTTTCCTCAAGAGGTCGGCCTCCTTCTAGAACTTTCCCAAGTCACCTTCTAGAAGGAATATTATTTTATTTTATTTTATTATTTTATTATTTTGCACTTTATAATAAAATAATTATTCATAACATAAAGTGCAAACATAACATTACTTTATAACATGAGGTTTTTAAAAATAAAAACATATCAAGAAATGATTAGAACACCTCCATATGTAGACTGAATCACGAAATGAGCCAACCAATCAACTGGGTCTCTGCCAAACAATCCTCTGATCAAGTCCCATTAGCCTACGAGGATCAGGAATAGGCTAATACCTCTAAACTGCATTGCTCATGAAAAAGGGGACATCACATGTTTGGTGAAATTTATGATGGCATTGACTCCATGATTGATAAAATAAGAACCGTTGTAGAAGCCAAGGTGCATGACCACACAAAGCATTTTTCAAAAGGTGCAAAAGATCATTATTGGTTGTTGGAACAAGATGATTGTGCCCTTGCATCTCCTAGCATTTGCTTTGTCTCCAAAATATTATAGCTCAAAGATAGTTTCTTTTCCAAGGAGGATGGCACAATATAGGGATGAAGTAGTTGTTGTTGGCTACAAAACTACATTTAAAAGAATATTCCTAGGTGGAGATATAGGCCACTTCATATCTTCAAAGAATCATGATGTTTGCACTCTTCAAAAAAAGTACAAAACATGCTCATAAATGGTTGTACATACATGGACAAGGCTCTATTTATTTGCAAGCTCTTGCAATAAAAGTTCTCTTTAAGTATGCATCTTTTTACTTTCTAACTTTCTCATTTTTCATTCACTGTTATATATTATAATTTGTAATTTATGTTTGGTATCTAAATTGGGATCTAACTCATGAGTGTGTCGACTGAGACACTACAGTTGCACAACTAACTAAAGTCTCCATAGATGAGGCAGCTTCTGCACATGACATGGTTGTAGCTTATCGTAGCTCAAATGAAATTGAACTAATGTTTACTTTAATTCTCTTGATGAAGAGCAATATGAAGATTATTAAATATTGATTGTAATTTTCATTTTGTATGGACATTTGACAAATCATTGAATCATGAATTTATAAGTATTCTCATTTTTGCAAATTATGAAGCATTTAAATATATTATTTATTGGCAATTATGAGTATCATTGTTTTTATATTTTATAATTTTAAAAAAAATTAATATACATCGACAAACCCATACTTGTACCCAAGGAAAAAAAAATCCATACCGTCGTACCCAAACCCCATACCCGTACCCATCCCTGTACTAGGACCAGCACTTAGTTTTTTATTTGTATTTTTATTTCAAACTAAAAAGTAAACAAACCTGAAAGAATATACTAGATTTAGGTCACATTGGTCTACCGAACATGTAGTGCCTGGACTTAGACCAAACAAAAGTCATGGCTTGTCAAACATAGTAGCTATGATATTATACTTAGAGCAATTAAAGGATAACATAAAATTAAGCCACAAATATTTATAAAATTAGCTAGATGAAAAAACCCTAACCAACCAAATAGCTTAGAAAATTACGCTACGAATTATTTCTCAACATTACAACATGTTTAAGATTGATGTTTTCTGCCAAGGGAGATATGTTGTGTATGCTTAATTCAGTAGCCTAAGTAGCTAGGGTAATATAATAAGAACATGCCTACCTGTTTTCTATGGCACCTAGCCTTTTTCCTATATATTGAATATTCTACTCACATATCTCCAAATGAATTCTCTTCGCTTTGGGGAATCTAGGATTTCTTCTCACAATTATGACGTTTCCTTTAATAGTTATCTTTTTGTTTCATTGTCTAATGGAAATCTCTGGTGCATATGCTTACATTTTTGAATGGAGGAAAACACAAAGGTCCTAAAAATGCCATCCTTATTTTAGTTGTTTTTTATTGTAAAGATATTTTGCAAATTTTTATTTTTAAGGAAATCAGCTATGTTATTTCTCCATCCCAAATTCTCCTTTGCTTTTTTTTGCTTTCCGGAATTCAATATAAAATTATGCTTTCCTAGATACCATTTTTCAAGGTGGCTCATATGGCTTAGCGACATTTCTCCTTTTAAATGCCAAAGTCTTTTCCATTGGACTATATTCAAATGTTCTCATAAATCTATTGTAAATTAATTGTATTCTTTCACATTGAAAACAATTCTGAATAGAAAATTAAGAGTTTATCAAGCATTATCAAATAATAAACTGAAATGATGAATAACTTGTTTGCTTGCTTCAAGAGCTTGCTTGTTTTGTCAGTGCCATATCAGCATGTTGTCAGCAATTGAAAATGTGGAGTTAAAATGACACTGAGAGGGGGGGGGAGGGGGGTGAATCAGTGTCTTAACAGATTTGACCAATTTTCAAAAAATTCAAAATCATAGCTCAAATTTGATCTCAATATTACTCTGATTAATGCATTCATGAGTTGAATGTAAACATTCATAAACAGAATTGAGAAAAGTAATAATCCCAACAGTGAACTGAAACAACAACACAGTAAAGCAGTGAGAACACAGAAGAACAAAGAGACACAAGATTTTGCGAGTGGAAAACCCTCCTGGGGTATAAAAACCACTCAAATGCCTTCTAGGCTTAATCTTTTAATCAACTGTTCACAATGCCTTATAGGCTGATTTTTGAGCACCCACTCAAGGAGCACCAACCCCTCGTTTAGAGATATCTATCTCAAGGAGCACCAACCCCTCAAATTATATTTGAGAACAATAATATTTCTCAGAGGATTTCTCTGTTTTCAGTTAAGCACATGTTTCTCTGTTTTCTCGTCTACAGATACCTTAAAGATTCAATAATTGAATCCCTAAAATACTATATAGAGAAGAAATTTACAATATCTCTGCATCTTGTTATTCAGATTTTATTGCAGAGTTTATCCATACATTTTCATACAGCCAAGGAATGATAATCTCAGAATTACAACAACCGAACAGAAAACATAGTTTTCTACTTCTATTTATACATATTTTTGATTTAAATGCCAGAAAAGTAACTGTCTTCAAAAGTAACGGCTGAACAACCAACCTGAGAAGATTCAGACTGAAATTGACAAAGCTGTTTATAATAGAAATCTTCATCTTGTACCTAGCAAGATTATTAGACAAGGTGAAATTAATTTGCCAAAACAAGAGCCGTTTCACCCAGCTAAGAGCCGTTCCACCCAGCTAAGAGCCGGCCTCAACAAATCTGAAACGTATGTGATCATTTCACTACTTAAAAAGCACAACTGCCCACCACAGACAAATCTGCAACTCCCATGGCTCCATCAACCACTGTTGAGCTTTCAGCCAAAAATGCACCAAATAAAGCTTCCATATACCACTGTAAAAACCGTTACAGCCAGCAACAATAGAAACTAAAAACTCTCATGATGGCGGTCGGGCTAGGGTTCCATACCCAGCCAAAAAGAATAATCACGAAATTTTGCCCTAAACTCTCATTTTCGTCGATGTAACGATATGCCGAAGGCAACTTTAATCGTTAATCATACTTCGGTTCCTTTTGTTTCGCCGTGACCCTTCGTTATCGGGCAAACCCTATAGAGAATTCACTTTGTTTTGCCGAAAGCCCCGAGCTCACAATAGATCGCCGAGACATTAATGTTCTCACACCGACAAAAACCTTTTGTCTTATGTGCTTCGTTATGACATTATGATATCGGGGAGACCTCCTGTAGAGCACACCATGTCTTTCCGAAAGTCTTCATCCACTTGTGTGTCGCTGTGACATACTGTCGAGGAGACGTTATACAGCCAACATTGAGCTTCATCGATGGGCTTCCTTAGTGTATTATTCATTCGCTGAGACATAAGGAAACTTCTCACCGAGATTTACCTTTGTTTCATTCACTATGGCTGTGACCATACAATATCGGAGAGACTTCTCATAGAGTAGATTTTGTTTCACCGAAGGTCATCATTCATCTTGAGTCGCTGAAATAAGTCAAATCCAATACCGACATAGTCCCTTTATGTTCCATCGGCGAGACCGAAGGTCACTCGCCGATTCCTCACACCGAAAACCTTGACTCTTACCGATACACATCCATCCACCACCGGTCAGTGAGACATAACAATTTCGCTGTGACCTCATACCGACGGTGTAACACTTGCCGATAGACTTCCACATGCATTAGTCGGGGAGACATAACCCTTTTTCGCTATGACCCTTCACCAAAGCCTTTAACTCTTGCCGATATGTTCCCATTCAACCTCCGCTCGGTGAGACAAAGCAAATTCGCTATGACCACATACTGACGGTATAACTTATGCCAATATAATCCTTTTCTGTCGCCGAAACAAAAGAGAATGTCACGCCGAAAGCTGCCTAAATGAAAAAATCCAATCGACATGACATCAGAAATGTCTTGCCGATAGGCAACACAAACATTTCAAAATGGATCGGGGAGACCCTGCCATTCTCACGCCGATATGTGTAAGCCCGAATGAGAAACAACCAAAACCATTAGACAAATGAGATGTCAGAACCAAGGTAACTGTAATGCCTTCAAAAATGTGAGTTCAAAGAATGTAAACAAATGGCTTGTAACATGTGAAATACACCTGTGGTATGCAAAGAGAACCATCCTGAGACTGATCATCAAAGAGAACTAACTGAAAGAGATTTTGTCATCAAGGACAAACCATAAGATCACAACTGAGAACCAACAGAAAAGTCTCTTGCCAAGTCAGCTAAGCCATGTCAGCTTTGAATGGTCCGATATTTGTTTGAGGGCGGCTATTTAAATGGCATCGTATTTTTATGAAGTCGTGGCATGATTCCTTTATGGGGCGGCTATATCTAGAGTCATATATTCCTCTTTAGAGTAACAATTTCCTTCATGTTTATTTTTCTGAAAATGTCCTTATGGCAATGGCTCATCATCAAACATTATCTGGGTGGCTTATCAATTAAATTGCATTCAAAATTATGAGGTGGCTCCAGTTATTTTTCTTCTTGGCATCATGCTAGTTAATAAAATCTGAGCGCTTTATTATTCTTCTTGGCATCATGCTAGTTAATAAAATCTGAGCGCTTTCTTTTTGGTGATTAATATATATGAAGTTTTTTTTATAGGCTGCGCTTTATCCACTAATGCCATCGTTTTTATTCTGGACTATGCATTTGGTGAATATGCACAGTTTATTAATCACCAGGCATCTTAATGGTTTTTATCGGGCCTCTGAATGGAGTTGTGTAGAAATCATTTTGGATAGAGTCTCTGCATTTTGGAACTAACGGCTTCAAATATATCTATTATTGGCGGCTCTTTCTACACCTCGACAGCTTGAAGGTTTCAATTATTTCACATATTTGCTATATGCAAAGTATTTTTTTCAGTATCGGTGTAAGGGAGTTGTGCTCATTTTAAAAATCCTCTTCGATACTATTCTTTGTATGGACATTTTGCATAAGCTTCTTGCCATGAGAGCTAGCAGTATATACATGTTGAAAAGTTGAGAATCGATTATTCTCCTCCACTTACTGCATTTACTTTCTAATATCTTTGTGTGTATGGCTCAATATTGCATGAGTATGTGAGACGCTTTTATTCTTGGTGTGACGGCATGCTGATTGTCTGGTTGTTTGGGATGATCTATTAAGTGATGTGTGTTTGATGAGGACATCATTGAAGACAGAGAGCTTGTGAAGAGCTGAAAAATGAGTGAATATTCATCGTGAAAATCAGGCATGAGATTATTTCAAATACTGTATTGCTACTTGTCTGGCATGGGAGATGGCTGAAGTCTGGAAGCCTGGCATTCGGTACTCATAATTGCAGAAAATTTGGCTATGACTGTGTGTTCAATGAAATTTTATGCAGTGCTTTCTTTTAAATGGATTTCTTATTCTAAAAGGAGTGGACCGTTTATTCTGAGGTGTAGATTTCTATTTGGTATATAAATCAGTTAATGGAGTCACTTTTGTCTTCATGCTACTATATAATGTTCAGTTTATGTTCAGATTTGAAGTATTGATCATCCTTTGTTTCACAAGTTTATATGTTAGGAAGGTGTTTTGGATCAAAGAGTTTTTGCTACTGAAGTTTGTGTTTCAGAAGTCTGAAATTGGTGCTTCAGCATCATTGGAGTTGGTGCTTCAGTTGGTTCGGAGTTGGTGCTTTGAAGGAGAGTTGGTGCTCTCAATGAGTTGGTGCTCACTTGTAATCTAGGTTGGTGCCCATTGTTGATAATAAAAGCAATATCTTGTCGTGGTTTTTTACCCGAAAAGGTTTTCCACGTGTAAAACGGTGTTCACCTTGTTCATGGTGTCTTATGTTGCTCTTAATGTTCTGATTTCTGATTTATGTGGTTTCAAGTTTTAAAAGTTTTGAAATACTGATTCACCCCACCTCTCAGTATTTCGTATGTGCTCTTCAAGAATATGTCAAAAGCTATTATTATTTTCTCATTAAAAAGTTAAAACGAATGACACACAAGAATCTATAACTCTCTTCAATTACTTGAGTCAAAGATTTGTTGAATTCATCTCCTTTTGGTGAGTTCAAACTATTAAAAATCGTGGACACTTCATCATAAGAAATTTGTTAACCATGATATAAATGTCAGTTTGTACATAAGTAAGTTTAAGATTTGTAATATGGGTCAAACACAAGGTAGACTATCAAATTTCAAGGCAAATTCCTGGAACTAGAAATCCTTTGAGGTGGCTTCTATTCCTAAGGCTAAGGGTAATCTAGGCTTGATATCCATTCATTGTGCACTAACGGATGAGAGTTGAGTGTTATCGTGTGCATTAAAGGATGGGAGTGGAGTGTCATCTTGTGCATTAAAGGGTCACAGCAACATATTATTCATACCTAGCATAAAAATAAAACTTTCATATATTCAAAAAATGATATCCTATAAGTTTACTAGCTCCAAACCCAGCCATACTTGTAACCTCAAAATCCATGTGGCATAATGTCTGTAAATACTTTGAAAAATCCATATAACCCTTAGTACACCATGTTAGGATTAAGGTGCCATCTACCTTGTAAATGCTATGTCATATTACATGGTTCCAACATCCTTGGAAAGTGTGCCTAGGCACTTAGAGTGTATTGGGAAAATATTCTATAATATTTATTCTCACCATTCTTTGTATTACATTCATAAGGGGTTATGGGTTCCACTAGCAGCAGTAAAGGTGACTTGTGGACATACATGTTTAATATTGTTTTTCCTACATGTGGACGACTAGAATGGGATAATAAAAGATAAGGAAAGGGCAAATGAACGACTGTTGGTATTCTCCACATGGGAGCTTGGAAAGAGGCAACAAGTGTCTCTCGGTATTCCATCATTTATTGCATTTAATGTAATGTTTATCTTCCAAATTTGGGCACCCAAGTTGGAGGGAAAGAATTGGAGCCAAAACCGGTGTCCTTTCACATTCCGAAGAGGTAATCCAAAGGTTGAGGACATTTGGAATGAAGGGCCATCTTTGGGCGCCATGTCTGGTGCATTAGACCTCTTCACACAGCTATAGAATCAGCTCTTTGGATGTAGAAAAAATGAAAAACAGTTAACTATAGAGTTTCATTACCAGAACAAGGATAGGTTGAGGCATAAAAAAGTTGTTCACAGGTGCACAGGTGCTGTCATGTTGGAGGCAAAGAGGAAAATGGAACTAATTTGTACTGTAATCTCATTTATTTAAAGATAATGCATACTTAGCCTCTCTTCTTGGTGGAGTTTTTTCCCGCAAAGGTTTCTCCACATAAATCCTATGTTATGTGATGCTCTTGTGTTGTTGATTTGTGCTTCATTGCTGCTATCTTATGGTGATGTTATTCTTTATATATTTTTGTTATAAGTTCACATAAGGTAATGATTATAAGCATGTTATGTTGGCTGATTGTTGGCATCATAAAGAAGATGGATCTAATCATGGTAATTTCATATTAAGACAACTTAATTTTTGGATTTGCAAATAAATTTTAGATTTTCATATTGTTGCAGACCAAGCTTTGTATCTCATCCATTGAAGTTATATTTGGATAGAGATTGAATTTTCCAACAGTTGTTATTAGAGCCTGTTTATTTCTCATCACACTAGACCATTTACCATGGCCCTCTACAAACAAGAAAAATTTAAAACAAGTATGTTAGACTTTGGACTACCAATAAGGTGGGACACTCATCTCCAGGATGACATAGATTCAAAATTTAATAGGCAAGCCCTCTATGGCAATGCAACTTATAAACATGATAGAGTAGTTAAATTTCCATTATTAAGCATCTGATGGAGTTGTAGAAAATTCGATAGGTACAGAAACTAAGTAAATTGTATAATGTATTAAATGATATGGTGCCATTTCCCACTAACCATAACAGTCATTACTCGTGTCAATACAGACACACAACAAATAATTTGAAAATATAGTTGCACAGGAGCCTAGACGGGTTGTAGTGTAATAACTCTGGCCGATAGGTGGCTGGAGGTTGTTGTGTAATGATTATGAGGTACATTCAAGGATGACCTGTGTTTACAAATATTTAAAATGTTGTGGTGGTTCAACTGGTGCAGATGCTATGCCCATAAAAAGTTCACCAGGGTTCCACTCTTACTGAGTACAAAGGCGCAACAACTAAAAAGGCATTAAGCCAGATGTAAGTCATACGAAAACATCACAGGAAAACTCTGGAAACTCATCTAAAGTAGGCAAGTCATTTGCCGGGTGCAAGTCATAGGAAAATATTGCATAAACATTTTACTTTTTGGCAGCATAGATAAAAACGATGATCCTATGGTGCTAAAGTAAAGAGAAAGGTGTTAACTTGTTGAGGAACCAATAATAACTAGTAATAACAGTAGTAATAAATCACACCCAGCTTTCTATGTAAGTGTGTCATGACCCCAGAATTGTAACACTAAGGTATAAAGCATTGGAATGAGTAAATAAGATAAATAACAACATATATATTAAAATTATAAAAATAAATATTAGTAATTTAATATTGTTATAATTATAATCATCAGATATAATCTTGTAAATATTAAATATAGATGCTAACAAATTAAATATTATTATAATAACAAATATATTTCAAGAAACATATAATATAAAATATATATCAACCTATATAAAGGGCAGCAATCAAAGCAGCGATCATATAACAAAAGGGAAAGAGTCTAGGAAAAGCTGCAATTAGATATTCTTTACTAAGGGCAGCGTTTGAGTTTTGCAAACAGTGATTGGTTAAGACAGCAAAAGTCAAAAGTCATCCCCTTTCAAAAGACACATCTCTCTAAGAGACATAGGGATATAAAAGAAAAGGAGATCGGGGATGGGTAAGGAAAAAAAAAGGAGAAATATATTCTGGAAAAAGAATCATTTTGATAAAGGATATTCTTTAAAATCTAAGTTACCGGTTCGGGTATGAGAACCCGGTACGTGGGTACGGGCAAAAAATTTTTAGGGGTTTGGGTACGTGTGTATATATATATATATATATATTAATATATTATAAATATATATATATGTATTATATATACAAAAAATAAGAAAAATATACAAAATTGTAAAACTAAATCATTTCATAGTATGATACTTGAGCATTGATCAATGCCAAATGCCAAAGATAAATATTAAATGCCAATTGATAGTTGAAAAATATTCAAATAAAATTACTGAATTACAAAATGTAGTTCATGAAACATTGAAACATGATTCAATGTTCATTGTTCAAGTGCTCATCAATCATCAAAAGGATTGTCAAAATCATCGTGACTTGGATTTTGAGCGGTTTGAAGTTCAAAATCATCATCATTTGAACCCAAAGCGGATCCAACACCATGTGATATGTCATCAATATCACCCACATCATCCATAGTGGCTCTCGCAAGATCCTAAATGGTTGCATCCAAGTTAGCAGACTCGGGTGCTACATCCCAAAGCCTCGCTGCCCCCTACTTGTATTGAGGATCCTTACGTGACAGAAGACGCAAATTGGAATAAATATACACCAAATCTTCAGCTCTTTTTGCAGCCAACCGGTTATGCTTCACTAAGTGGATAAAGGAGTATCTACTCCAATTCCGTTCAACGGCAGAAGAGCTTGCAACCTGGAGAGAAAACCAACAAAATTAAAAATAAAAAATGCAAGATGAATTCAAAATTGTTAAGTGTTAAATTCTACAATACAAGTGGCAAAAAAAAAAAAAACTTACTTGTGAGAGGATCTTGATTGCAAGAGGTTGGAGGTACATATAATCTTGACCATGGAGGTACCACCATGTAAGAGCATCCATTTTGTATTGGTCTCTAACAACAGAAGGGCTATGATTTTTTCCTGAGATAAACATTCCAAATTCTCTCTTGACACTTGTCTGCACTTCTGGATCACTAAACATTCTACTAAATGCCCTCTTATACCCATTAGCAACTTCAAAATCTCTATATGGCGATATTCTCCCTGGGATAGAAAGTACTTCAGTGGTATAGTACCTCGGAGATAGGGCATATGCAAGGAGGTGCAATGGAGTTGTCATCTTGTTCCAACGATGAAGAACAATTGCTTCCACCCTTTTGTAAAGGTGTCTTCAGGATCATTCTCTCTTTTTTGTATTTCTATTTTTATTTTTTCCAACATTGTGTCCATGCTATCATAGACATCCCCCAAGCATGGTTCATCTGTATCAGCAAACCGAAGCATAGACATGATAGGTTCGGTGAACTCCAATACATAATTCACACGATCCCACCAATCGTCATGCAAGATCAATGCCTTGACCTTTTGGGCCCTCTCTGAATTTGATTGCTTCCATATACCCCATTGGTTGCTAATAACCATTTGACTCAATGCATCTTTCACCTTCACAAGTCGTCTCAGAACAATTGTGTGAGATGCAAACCGGGTCTCGGCAACCTAAGAACATGTTAATAGTAAGTTAATAACACATTTAAAATATGTAAATAATGCAAAAAATTATTTTATTCAATTATGTAAAACATGACATAAATGAAACTAAATAAATTAAATTTACCTTCAACAATTCCAATCTTGAAAAAGTTTTGAAAATTGCTTGTGACATATGGTGGTTTGTCACAAACATCTGGATCTCCTCAGACTCCTGGTATATTTCTTTCACCCACTCTATTTGGTTGCAAATTGCTTGCATTACCAAATTGAGGGAGTGTACGGTGCACGGTGTCCAAAAGATGTGCTCATATCTAGCCTCTACCAAAGCACCTGCAGCCCTACAAACTTTTGCATTGTCCGTAATTACTTGGACAACATTTTCACTACCCACCATCTCTATGGAGTCAATGAGAATCCTGGAAATGAACTCTGCATCTTTCACTTCCCCTTCACAGTCAACCGCCCTCAAAAACATTGCCCCCTTGGGGGACACTGCAATAACATTAATCAATGGACGGTTTTTGCAATCTTTCCATCCATCGGAAACAATAGATACACCTATTTCAACCCAAGAATCTCTAATTGGTTTTAGTTGGGCCTCTATAGATTTCTTCTCTTTTTGCAATAAGGTGGTACGCACCTTTTCATACCCAGGACTTGTGAAACCAGGAGGTGCACTATTTATTGCTGACACCATGTCCCGCCAATATGGTGATCTCACCAAGTTGAATGGAAGACCATTGGCATAGAGGCAACGTGCAATTTTTTCTTCAGCAATATCTCTTGCCTCCATTTTAAATGCCTTCTCTAATGGACCTCTCTTGCGGGTGGTGGTTTGTGGTTCTTCATCTTCTTCTTCCGTAGAGGGTATAGACAAGAAGGGATGTCTAGAGAGCCTAACTGTCTGAGTGGGTAATGTTGTTTTTTCTTTCCGGAACTATAACTACTTTGTTTTCCTCTTGCAACCAATTTGTCAGCATCTTCTTGTTCTTTTATAAATGTTGCTATTTGTACAACAGACAACCCCTTCTTATCTGGGCCCTCACACATATTAATCCCTTTACCACCAGGGCCCATAAAATGAAGTTTCACTCGTGTTGATGTGTTTTTCGTGACCGCAGCAACGCAGAATAAAGTCGCCAACGGCTACCCTATTCTCTCTTGATCAAAGTATCCAGCATGCTAAGATTGCAAGAGAGTTTGTGCGTTCAACTCCAAGGTTCTTTCAGTGCGAATAGTCTCAGTTGGCTCGATGTGATTTGCCGGTATTTCAAGGGGACTTACGGAATTGTTTGGCAGCGGAGAAAGGAATTCAAATGCTCGAAAGATTTGTCTATGAAGCATGGGTTTCCTATTCTAACCAGAAAGTACTGAATTGAAATGGCTGCAGGGTTTAGAGAGTCTAAATCTATTCTAAGGCGTGGGACATGGCGATCAATTCTCACAAGCTTCAACCAAGCTCTGCTTTGCCTCGCTTCGGACAGCCTCCACAAAACCGGTGCAATCTTCAGAGGAGTAGCTCAAGGTGTTCAGATCACAACTTAGCATGAAAATACCATCACAACGACGCATAGAAACATACAAATCATGATCGAAGTTAAGTGCATGATATTCCAGTTGACCACACAAGGCGCATTCACCATCAGCGAACACACTAGTGGTATGGATAGACGAAGTTTGCTCGAATTAAAGACCACATTCCACAATTCCTATCTACTACATGCATGAAATGAAATTACGCTACTCTACACTACTTGAAGTAGAAGGGATGAAGAAACCTCGCTAGCTATCCATAACAAAGACGAATTTCACCATCAATGAAAAGATCTTTTATTATGAAAGTTTTACACAACAATCTCTTGCAAAAGTTTTCAAAGGAAAACTTTCCTTCTTCTTCAACTACACTATCAATCTATACTAAGCTACTTCTAAGTTGTCCCTCTACTCTATGTCTACTGTCTAACTCTAAGCTAATTCTATTGAGTACAAATGAGGGGGACTCCCCCTTTTATAGCTGGCCAAGTCCAACGGACGGCTCATATTACAATCGGCTGGATGGCCCAGATCGTGCCACCTCAGCCCTAAACAAGATTCACCCTAAAAACCGCCACAAAGAGGAGTGGGGCAATAAATGAGCCATTAATGTCCACCATCCTTCCAGAAGATTCCAACTTGTAGACGCGTTCACACTATTCTTGATCTTCTTCTTGACGTTGTTCTTCAACTTCTTCTTTGTCACTTGAGTCATACTAAGTCTCAACACTTAGGCATTTTTCGCAACTTTTCTCCCTTCGAGGTTGAAATGTCATCTTAGATTACTTTCTTCATCACCTTAAGTCATCACCGCTTGGCCTCAACGTTCCTCCTGCAAAACAAGCAAGGAGAAGAGTATTAGAACACTTCATAATATAAACTCAACTTACTTACCAGGATTTTCATGTTTTAACTTCCAAGGGTTCATCGTCTTCATTAGCCAACTTTGCGTTCAAATTCTTCATGCCTTAGCCAAATTTCCAACCCATCTTGCATTCCGCCTGGGCATACTTCACTCTGATATTTTCTCCAACTCGGGCTCGAGGAAAAATGCTTTCATCAAAAATTTGATCAAAAATTTGATCAAAAATTACCTAGGTGCCCAACTTCAAATTCGTCTGCCGAGGCATTTTATCTTCACAAACATTTCTTTCCTTGCCTTAGAAAATTTCTCCAACTTTCCTTAAAAGATTCATCAACCTGGTGCCCATCAAAAATATTCATCCTGAAGGCTGCAACGAAGCATGGAAGACTTTAAAATCAACTTCTCATCGGAGATCTTCAATACCCAGAAGAAAATTTTCTTCAGAATTTGTCGAATTCATGGGTGTACAATGAACGGGTTCATTTAAATTTTTACGATTTTGAAGCTTAGAAAAATATCATTCACTCAATTTAAATCCGTTCTTCACATCTGTGAATATTTCTTGTTGCTCTGACTTGAAAATATTTTATCCACATCGCGAAGCAGGCACTCGCTAACTTTTCCACTGGCAACTTCATTCGTGCTTCTGAAAATTTTTATCACCCTCAGGTCTAGGCGTGATTTCCTTAAGGAAGAAAATATTGTGCCTTAGAAAAAAATTTGAATCACTTTGCATTTTTTAAAATTTTGCCTTAGAAAAAAATTTTATTATTCATCTTCAAATCATTCTTCCTATGGTGAAGAAATTCACTAAGAAATTTTTTTTCTTTTAAATGCCTTGAGAGCACATATCATGTCATGGGGAATATTTAAATTCCAATGCCCTATACTTTATTCATCACTTGGCAAACGCCTTAGTTATTTTATTTCACATTTATCAACTTTGTTCCACCACCTTGGGCGCATTTGATGCTTCATTAGGAATATTCAACCCGCCAAGCAATATTGTCTCTCATCAATTTTATTTCACCACCCTTTGACCACGCTTCACCCTCAAGACTTATCTTTTACATGGCGCATATTACATGCCATGGAGGAATAACTTTTATCACGCCTTCTTGTGACCCTTTGACTTCCTTCCTTTTGTCTTTACTTGCCTCACTTGGGCGCATATAGCATGTGTGAAGGATGACCCTTGGGCTTCCTTATTTTTGTCTTCACATGGCCCCATTTGGGCGCATTTAGGCCTGTAAGGAGGACGAGTTTCTAACTTAGAAACCTTTTGGATTTGCTTTGACTTGTTGACCTTAACTTGGGCGCATTTTGCCATATGTGGTGGATAAACTTTGTTGACCCTTTGACTCACTTGTTGCATGGGCGCATTTTGCCATAGGAGGTGGACGAAACTTCATACTTACAAACTTTTCCATGCTCAGCTTGTGAGGAGGGCGCATTTTTCCATAGGAGCAGGATGAGGCTTTTGCCTTAGAATTTCTTATGCTGAGCTTGTGAGGAGGTCGCCTTTTGCCATAGGAGGATGAACTTTTATACTTATAAAATTTTTATGCTTCTTCATCAAGCAGAGCGCATTTCACCTGTGCTGGGGGATATCTTTCAGACTTAGAAAATTTTTATGTCTCTTCATCCTTGAGGGCGCATTTTCATGTTGATACAGGATGAAGTCTGAGACTTAGCCGTTTTTCTTCGTCTTTGTCCGTTCCTCCATGCCTTACTATAAATAGTAAGCCTTTTAATTCTCACACTTCAGAAGCCCAGATTGCCTTGAAATTTTAAACACTGGGCCCTCACGACTTCATTAACCTGTTGACACTGCTATTTCGGGTTGGCCTGCTATTTTTAGCCCATTTTTGAAGGCGGTTTGCTATTTATAGTAACTGCCTGCTTCTAATATCTCCACAACTCCGTTTGATTTGAAATTCGAATGAGGCGCTCCTCACCACGTGACCTGCCTGTTGACACTGGCGCATGCGGCCAATTTGCTATTTTTAGCCTGTTTCTGAAATGACTTACTATAAATAGTAAGTGCTTCGTTTGCCCTCAAATTTTATCAGCGGATAGCTTGAGAGATGCTGATCGCGGTGGTATACACAGGTTTTCGAAAATTCTAACTTTTTACCCCTCTTTTCGGGCTCCGAAGCTGGAAACCCTAATTTGTTCTGCATGTATATCGACTGATCTCTGTTTGTTCTCATTTCTGTTGCATTATGATCAGCTCATGGTTCTGGAGTGCTGGGAGGCGGCTGCCGGGATGTACCTGCTAAAAATAGTAAGTTCTCAAATAGGTGGTTATCTCCGTTTGCATGTCACATCACTACGAAGCTCTCGAAAAACCCATAAAGAATATGCAGACATGCAAAGGAAACCCTGACATGCAAACCCTAAAAATAGCCTCGAAAGACTGAATTCTAAAAGTTATCATCTCGCTTTGCATGTTATACCATCGCGAAGGTCTCAGAAAACCCAGAAGGAATCTCCAGACATGCGTTGAAAAACTTTGCATCCAAGCCCCAAAATCTGCTCCGGAAGTTGAACTGCTAAAAATAGTAAGTTGTCTGTTTCAGCTCAAATTTTGCACACGAGCAACTTGATGTGCTCTGAATGCAGTGTGACTGTCGGAACTTCAAAAATACTGACGGAATGCCCGGAATTATACACTTACTAAAAATAGTAAGTTGTCAGAATCTGATGAAATTTCAATGGAAGCCTACTGGACGCACACTAACAACAGTGTTAGTCTTTATTTTCAGTTTATTCACCTTGCTTGACCACAGATTGACCAGGGAAGTACAAACCCTAATTTTCAGACTTGGCCAAATTCACATTTAAACTCAATGGCGGAGACATCCCTCGAAAGGCAGACAACAGAAAAGAGAGACAAAGGGAAAACAACAAAATCAAGCCAAAAGTTCGGAACGAAGCAAAAATTAGGGGGGTCCCCATTTGCAATGGGGCGATGTGTGAAAAAGGTCACAACAACTCAGTAATAGGAGCTATTATATTGTGTATTGCAAAAATTACACTTCCAAACAAACCCCCCACCTCCAGGAATTTGTGAAATTCTTGTGGTATGACTCCATAAAGGAGATCCTTTATCAATTTTAAACTTTTGGCTTCCCTCCCCACCCACTGAACTTTGACTACTGGCCATTGTTGCAATCTATAAAAAAAATGAAAAAAAATATATATACTTGAAAAACTTCTTCACAAACTTGAAAAAATCCATCAAAAACTAAGAAACTTAAAAAAATTCATCAAAAGATTAAAGAATAGGGTTTAAATGCATACCTTAAACACTTAAATCTCCTTTGTAGAAGCTATTTGCCACTCCACAATCGATCTCCTTCGAATACAATCACCTCCCTTCAAAATGCTAAGATGGAGAGAAAATATGGAGAGAGCAAAATGAGAGGTAAAAATGAAATGTTTTAGTGTTGAAAGGCCTCATATTGGGTCGTTTTAGGGTTAAGAGGCAAAATAATAATAAAAAAATTGTTTTTTATTTGACTTTGGGCCCACTTTTTAAGTGTTGGGCCGTGGGTTCTCCCAGGTACGCTCGGGTACGTGGCTGGTACCTCCGGGTCCGCGCACCATTGGGCCAAGTTCGCGCTGGGTATGCACAGGCCCTGTGGGTTCTCTCGGGTGCGCGCTTGCGCTCACCCGAGAGAACCCACAGGGCTGAGCACGCACCCTGTGCGTACCCAACACATACCCACATGCGAACCCGTACCAGGTTCGCACCAGAACCGGGTTCGAGGCCTGTGGGTACGAACCCTACAACACAGGTTAAAATCTGATCATCAAGAAATACAGCAGATTGTGGCTGAGAAGTAAGAAAGACTTTCTGCAGATCGATCAATAATACGGTGGTGAGCACTTCATGAATTTAAATAAATTGGTAAATACATTAAGAATTTAGATAATGACATTTAGTAAATACTTTATGAATTTCAATAATAATAAGTTTAATGCATTATGAAATTAGATACTGTTGTTCAGTAAAGACATTATGGATTTAGATAATAGTGTAGCCAAATAATAATTTATACATGTTGATATTCATTCTAGTGATGTTATTTATTTTTATTGATGTCATATGGAATAATAAAATTATACATGCTACTTTTTACTCCTATAGCACTGCTGATAAGTTATTTGGAATTGGACATCTAATTATATTATTGTGATTATTATAATTATTATATGCTATTACATATATTTTGTTGTTTATATTTATTATCCTCATCAAACAACCATGGGAGGAGTTGGGAGAGAAGATACTAGTTGGTTGAGCAAACACTAGACATCCTCCTAGGTACGCCACCCCATGAGGGTTGTCTAAGTGCGCCTCATGAGGGCCAAGGGGGATGGTATATCCACTCTTGGGCTTAGGAGAGGTTGTCTACAGGCCGCCTAGGGTAAGCCCTTCTCCCCAACCTCTACATGGGTTGATGGTTGAGATAGAACTAAGGAAGTTTCAATCATAAGAAGAGTGGACAAGATAACAAGGATAGGGAATGTAGATACAAGTTGTCCATCGGATAGACCACCCCATGAGGGTTGTC
The DNA here is from genome assembly GCA_007258455.2 of Sequoia sempervirens. Lineage (NCBI taxonomy): Eukaryota > Viridiplantae > Streptophyta > Pinopsida > Cupressales > Cupressaceae > Sequoia > Sequoia sempervirens. The sequence goes on from VDFB02270651.1 coordinate 632,428,083, forward strand.
TAAGTGCGCCTCATGAGGGCCAAGGGTAATGGTATATCCGCTCTTGGGCTTAGTGTGATAGCTTTGGGCAGACCTATCATGCTTCTCATCCACTTTCCCTTATGATCCAACTCCCAATGCGAATTATAAATGTTATGTGGTTTATATTACTTAGACATTTGCATGATATGAGTAGATAAGCATGTGAATTATGTTCCAATATTATCTAACATGATTGCAAGACCTAAACCGAGAATTATCCGGCTTAAACCATTTAATTGATAAGTTGTAACCCTAACTACATTAGCTTGTATTTTTACAGCAAGAATTAGGGTTTTCTCAAAAGGGAACATTACAATTGGTATCAGAGCATCTTTCCTACCATCCTATGTATGCTTCATGTATTACGTATATGCTTCATGCTTCCTATGTACACTTTAAGTATTATGTGTATTCAAGTGTACCTTATGACTTATGTGTATTCAAGTGTATACGTTGTGATTTATGTATTCAAGTGTATACCTTGTGATTTATGGATACAAGTGTATTCAAGTGTGGCTTATATGTATTCAAGTGCATTCAAGTGTATACCTTGTGATTTATGTATTCAAGTGTATTCAAGTGTGGCTTATATGTATTCAAGTATATACCTTGTGACCTATGTGTCTTCAAGTGTATACCTTGTGACCTATGTGTATTCAAGTGTATTAAAGTGTATACCTTGTGACCTATGTGTATTCAAGTGTATTAAAGTGTATACCTTGTGACCTATGTGTATTCAAGTGTATTGAAGTGTATACTTTGTGGCTTATGTGCATTCAAGTGAATACTTTGTGACGTATGTGTATTCAAGTGTATGCTTTGTGGCTTATGTGTATTCAAGTGTATACACTCAAATACACATAAGCCACAAGGTATACACTTGAATACACATAAGCCACAAAGCATACACTTGAATACACATAAGCCACAAAGTATACACTTCAATACACTTGAATACACATAGGTCACAAGGTATACACTTTAATACACTCCTATGTGTATTCAAGTGTATTGAAGTGTATACTTTGTGGCTTATGTGTATTCAAGTGTATACCTTGTGGCTTATGTGTATTTGAGTGTATACCTTGTGGCTTATGTGTATTCAAGTGTATACCTTGCGACTTTTGTGTATTCAAGTGCATACTTTGTGGCTTATGTGTATTCAAGTGTATGCTTTGCAAACTACATGCTTTGTGACTTGTGTGCACTCATGTGTATACGTGTATTCATGTTCAACTTATGTATTTATGTGTATACTTTACATGTATTCATATGTATGCTTTGTGACTTCATGTACTCATGCATATACTTCATGTATTATTCACATATATGCTTCATGCTCCTTGTGTATCCTCTATGTATTACGTGTATTCGTGCCTCACATTTGTACTTTATGTATCACATGTATCTATGTGTTACTTCATGTACCTTCAATAAGATGTGTTCTTATAATTACTTTATGCTTAAAAACTCTGAAAATGTTAAAAAATGTTGTCTGTCAAGTTGCTTAAGCTGGTTGGTTGTTTACTTGAGCTACTTGGTTGCATGCTCGAGCTATTTGGTTGCGTGTTTGAGCTACTTAGTTGCGTGCATGAGCTACTTGGTTGCATGCTTGAGCTGGTTGCCTACTTGCTTCAGCTGGTTGTTTGTGTGCTTGAGCTACTTGCCTACTTGCTTGAGCTGGTTGCTTACGTGCTTGAGCTAGATGCCTACTTGCTTGAGCTGGTCGCTGCTTGAGCTGGTTGCTTGCATGCTTGAGCTACTTGCCTACTTGCTTGAGCTACTCGCTTGCTTGCTTGAGCTACTTGTTTGCCTGCTCGAGCTACTTGCTTGTGTGTTTGAGCTACTTGCTTGCTTGTTTGAGCTACTTGTTTGCCTAGTTGAGCTACTTGCTTGGTTGTCTGCTTTAATTTCTGATTCATGTGGAGCTCATCATTGTGTTTACTTTATGCTTAAAAAACTATGAAAATGTTAAAACTTGTCTGAGTTGAGAAACACTAACAAATTAACTTATTTGAATACAATAATGAAAAGTTAAAACTACTGAAATGGACAGGTGTGACTCCCTCAAACTTGTGATATAAAAGGGAGAGCATTTTGTCCATACCATCCAGAATAGAGCCTTAAGTAAATTTGCAAGAAATTTAAATTTTAGGATATGTCAAGAGGAGTAATAACGTCCAATTGATCTGGAAGATGTGGCATGAATTGGATGTTAATCTATCAATTTAAATCCTTCTACGAAATGATTATGGGCGATAATTACTTACTTGTACATCTTTCAAATGTTTCGAGTTGCGATTGCTTGAGGGCAAGTAATCTTGGGCGGGGTGGATTGTCATGACCCCGGAATTGTAACACTAAGGTATAAAGCATTGGAATGAGTAAATAAGATAAATAACAAAATACATATTAAAATTATAAAAATAAATACTAGTAATTTAATATTATTATAATTATAATTATCACAAGATAATATTATGATTATAATCATCAGATATAATCTTGTAAATATTAAATATAGATGCTAACAAATTAAATATTATTATCATAACATATAAATACTAAAATATATATATATATATATATATATATATATATAATAATAACAAATATATTTCAAGAAACAAATAATAAAAATTATATATAAACCTGTATAAAGGGGCAGCAATCAAAGCAGCGATCATATAACAAAAGGGAGTCTAGGAAAAGCTGCGATTAGATATTTTTTACTAAGGGCAGCATTTGAGTTTTGCAAACAGAGATTGGTTAAGACAGCAAAAGTCAAAAGTCATCCCCTTTCAAATGACATGTCTCTCTAAGAGACATAGGCATATAAAAGAATGATTTAAGTTCATAACATGAAGTCATCTATATTTAAAAACATAAAGTGGACGCCACATTTAACGTATATATTATTTGCCAACAAAAGCAAATGAGCTTTTTAATATTTAATGATTTAATTGTGCTTGGGAAATTGTGCCATTTGGAAAAGGTATAAAAAGCATTTCATTCATTCATTCAACACTTATGAAATTTGTGAAGCTTTGGCTGTGAAGAGAAAACCAGGGTTTTGCTGCAATTTGGTCTTGGAGAACGTGGTATCTCTTGGATTGTGCTTCCCACAGGTGTGAAATATCACCCAAAGGTTGCAATCATCAATTGGCTTTCATCCAGAAGTCACATTGTGCTCATTGAAGAGACTATTTCAAGGTTTTAGGAGAATAATTGCTTGAGATCAGAAGTATATATGTTGTGATAGTTTTTATTGCTTATTGTATTCTTGCTGGACCGTACCAAATCTCTCTTGCTGGGCCATACAAGTCATTATCAGCTGGGCCATACAGTTTCAAGGACATGACGTTTGGTTTCTAGGCTGAAACGCCTAAGTTTTATGCATCTTTCCACCTTCATTTGGAGGGGCCAAACCTTAGCAATCAATTTGATGCATTAATATGGTGGAGAAACCTGTATATGAAGCTTGGAGTCCATGATAAGGGTTTTCCAATTGCTGATATGAAGTTTCAGAGCTGCAACTTATGATGCTATGGCTATCCGGGTATGAAATCATTGTAAAGCAATCATTAATAAATCTGATCAGAAAAGTTATTGCATTTGCTTTTCAGTATTTCTTTCTTCTTGCATCTGTATATGTTATATTTGCATGTCATGGCAAAATTTCTTAGAAAATACAAAAACTACACAAAAATCTATAAAACCATAAGCAAACAAACCGGCAAATTCCGAAATAAGATATCCATTTGGAGGGGGGATATCTCAATGGTATCAAAGTAGTTTTCCTGCCATCCTATTGGGTACCTGATCTCAATTGCAATTGATTGGTGGTTTGGTAAAAATGAAGTCTACGTAAGATCTCCTAGCAGATTTGATGGAGGTCTTGCAGGACTTTATACAACAGCCGGAAAAATTAGACCCTTTGTTTGCAAAGGGAAGGAAAGCAAACACTAATGCACATAATTTTACCCATATAGAGGAAAAACAAAAGGAGGGGAAGAAAGAAGAGGTTGGAAAGGAATTACAGGTGACTGAAAAGGTACCAAATGGACATGATGCTACAAATATTGAGGATGAAACTAGTCCCTCAAATGAAGTAGAATACATTGATCTCCGCAATAATGTTGAGGAGGAACAATCAGCAGATTTGGAGTTTACTAAATCAGCAAGTAAGGAACCAAAGAATGATTTTCACAATGTTAAGGAAAGAGAACCACTTGATGCTTCCACAATAGAGGTGTGCAAAAGTTTTTATGTTGGTGATGTAAAGATTCTATTTGATAAGCTTTGTGGGGCCCCATTACCCTTACAAGAAGAAACACATGAGGCATCTACACAGGAGGTGAATATGAGTCCCCTTGACATGGAGCATTCCGGTTTAGATTAACCTTATGGAAGCATGGATTCTATTGGTGATCCTTTGGATGATCACAATGCCATCTCCCCTTTAATGCTTGAAGATTGCAGAGCATCTACAGATGAGAAAGTTGGTTTTGATACAAATGAAGAGCACATAAAGTTGGAAAAAGACACTGCAAATAGGTATGATATAACTTCCTGATTTTCTGTTTTATGACAGCAGTCACACTACTAAGCATAACAATGCGGTAGAAGCTATGGCACATGAGGGGAATGATGTTGAGGAATCTTCTATTGTTGGCACGCAAGATGTGAGTGTCAAAAATAAGGAATGCATTGTGGATTCAAGCCACAAGAAATCTGATTTTGTATATCAGACCTTGGAAGATGTGAACAAGAAACAAGTTTTGTGTGATGCGTGGTTACAAAAAGCTAGGAGGCAAAGTTATTGGTTGCCCAAGCAAAACAGCACTTGCAAGAGGTCAAGGAACATTGCAACCAGCTAGATCAAGCAAAGAAGCAGAGTGAGTCACACCTTAAATCTCTAATTCTTCCAAGGGAAGACTGTGTAGAAGTTAAGCATGCAAAGGAGGAGCGTCTTGAGGTAAGCAAACAAGAAGACTATGCAGATGTGTGTGAACAAGAGAAGAGGTATGAATCAGAAAATTTTATTTGTGTACCTAATTTACATCTTGAGACTCATGAGTTACCTCTAGTTGAGAGCTCATTAAAGGTTCAAGTCCTAATGTTGGGTGGAATAGTTGATTACACACTTAGTGGATCAGCCACTAATGTCATGACTACACATGTGGATCAAAACATGGGTGAGGCAGATTTGTATTGGTTTATGAGCATTAATGACATGCTCAATGGGATGCAATCCTCTCATGTTGTTGGCTCATTGGGGGAGTATGTAGCTGCTTCACTTCTGAGATTTGTGCCAATTAATGGGCATACTTGGCAGATGGAATCAAAAACTATGACACAAGCACTTGGAATTTGCCTAATGAGGAAATTCAAATCCTTTTGACCAAGTGTTCAGATGAGAGACCATTAATTGTGACACCGTTTTCGGCACCTATGAGATTTGCAGAGTTTGGAGTGGGGTGTTGTGATGCTAGCACTTCGAGCTACTTCCATCTCCTCATGTTCGATGGATGTGAGGTTCTAATGTGTTGGGATCCCGGTGGTGACAGGTTTGGCACGTTAGTTCAATTGGATCCCGATGTGTTGCTTCACCACTCTCAGCATGGTAAAGATTATGACAAAGTGGTGCAGTGGAAGTCAACGGGTGATGTGCATGGCAGGCTTCCATTCTGGTTATGGGATCCAGGGATTCCTATGCTTGGTAGATTGCTCTGCATTGAGGAAGTTGTTCACACTGATGTTGAGCATGGTTTAATCTCTACCCAACGGATGCAGTGGATATGTTGTTGGCCATTCTACAAAATGATTTGGGATCCAGGTATACAAGTGACAGGCCAGGGCATCCAAGTGAGGATTGCTTGGGGACAAGCAATCTTGGGAAGGGCGGACTGTAATATCTCCTTTTCCTAAGCAGTGTTCAGATGCAGTGGTTAGCCTATCAACAGGTCCTCGTAGGCTAATGTTGATGTTTTGAGGGACTTATGTGGGAGTTATTTGGTTCTTCAGGTGCTAGTTTGCATTAGTGTTCTCTCCTCCGATGCTTAGCGATATTCAGAAACGACCTTCTTAAGGTGTTACAAGCTCTGATTATACACACTATTTTTAGTAAGTCACTTGGACGTTGGGGGCCAATCTTACTATTTATAGTAAGTCAGTCTGGTGAGCAAAGGAAGCAGTGGGCTACCCTTTGGTGTTGGCAGAATCAGTATTATGTTGATATTCACGGAGTTATGGATTATTGATTATTATTAAAGTGATAACTTCAATAATAATTAATTATAAGGTGAATATTATTTAAGGAGTTAATGACTTTATAATGTATCATTTAAGTTCATAACATAAAGTCATTATTTAAAAACATAAAGTGGACACCACATTTAATGTATATATTACTTGCCAATAAAAGCAAATGTGTTTTTTAATATTTAATGATTTAATTGTGCTTGGGAAATCCTGCCATTTGGAGAAGGTATAAAAAGCACTCAAAAAGCATTTCATTCATTCATTCAACACTTATGAAATTTATGAAGCTTTGGTTGTGAGGAGAAAACCAGGGTTTTGCTGCAATTTGGTCTTGGAGAACATGGTATCTCTTGGATTGTGCTTCCCACAGGTCTGAAATATCACCCAAAGGTTGCAATCATCAAGTGGCTTTCATCTAGAAGTCACATTGTGCTCATTGAAGAGACTATTTCAAGGTTTTAGGAGAATAATTGCTTGAGATCAAAAGTATATCTACTATGATAGTTTTTATTGTCGATTGTATTCTTGTTGGACCATACCAAATCTATCTTGCTGGGCCGTACAAGTCATTATCAGCTGGGCCATACAATTTCAAGGACATGGCATTTGGTTTCTAGGCTGAAACGCCTAAGTTTTATGCATCTTTCCACCTTCATTTGGAGCAGCCAGACTTTAGCAATCAATCTGATGCATTAATATGGTGGAGAAACCTGTATATGAAGCTAGGCGTCCATGATAAGGGTTTTCCAGTTGCTGATATGAAGTTTCAGAGCTGCAACTTATGATGCTATGGCTATCCGGGTATGAAATCATTGTAAAGCAATCATTAATAAATCTGATTCAGAAAAGTTATTGCATTTGCTTTTCAGCATTTCTTTCTTCTTGCATCTGTATATGTCATATTTGCATTTCCTGGCAAAATTTCTCAAAAAATACAAAAACCACACAAAAATTTATAAAACCATAAGCAAACAAACAGGCAGAATTCCGAAATTAGATATCCATTTGGAGGGAGGATATCTCAATGGGTTGATGGTTGAAATAGAACTGAGGAAGTTTCAATCATAGGAAGAGTGGATAAGATAGCAAGGATAGGGAATGCAGATACAAGTTGTCCATCGGGTAGACCACCCCATGAGGGTTGTCTAAGTGTGCCTCATGAGGGCCAAGGGGGATGGTATATCCGCTCTTGGGCTTGTTGTGATAGCTTCAGGCGGACCTATCATGCTTCTCATCCACTTTCCCTTATGATCCAACTCCCAATGTGAATTATAAATGTTGTGGTTTATATTACTTAGACATTTGCATGATATGAGTAGATAAGCATGTGAATTATGTTCCAATATTATCTAACATGATTGCAAGACCTGAACCAAGAATTATCCTGCTTAAAGCATTCAATTGATAAGTTGTAACCCTAACTGCATTAGCTTGTATTTTTAGGGCAAAAATTAGGGTTTTCTCAAAAGGGAACATTACAAAGTGCACTCCAATCAGTGTTTTAAATTGATGGCAGTTTACATCTTTTGTTAGGGGATTAAAAGTAAAATATATGAAAAGCTTTAATTGGCCTGTCTGTGTTAACCTGCAGTCGTAGAATTTTTCTGTCACCATTCTATAAAATATTATAGATATATATGATATGTGCAAATATATAATAGTATGTTTCAAAGTTAAGCTTGAGGTTTAATACTTAGCGTTCTACAGCTATATTTTTCTTTAAACCATTACAGACAAATAATTAATTTATTCGAAGCTTAATGTCAGGAACTGAGGAGTTATTTATTCCATCAAATTAAACAGAAATTAAAAAAATGCTTGACAGCCATAACACTCATCAATTTTAAATCCAAGCTCCAGCTCCAGAGGAATACCCCTAGACTACTTACAAACCATAAAAATAACAAAAAATAGTTATTTTCTGTTAGTAGAATATTCTCTCCCACATATCGGCCTCTGTAGGCCACTAGTTAAAACAGGTAATTTCCAGAGAAATAGAGAACATTATTCCAAAACCTAATCCCTAAACGCTAAATGAAGTAATAGAAACCTAACCTAAACTTTCTTATTTTACAAAAACATTTAAATGACAACAAATACTTTTCATTATATGTTTAAACCATAATTTTAGCACAGCTATTACTGCAATACAATCGGCAAAAATACAGCCATAACTTCTAAAGGATAGTTTTCTCGGTCTATTGAATAAAAATGTCTTTCAGAAAATATTTCTCTCCTTTTCTCAAGTGCTATCAATTGATTAAAAAGACAAATGAGCAATGGAGAATTGGAAGAATCAAATTACCCGGCTTTAAGCAATTTTTCACAGTTCTATTGCATGGAAATTTATCCACAATGATTTTGTGGCATTCTTCGAGCTAAATGGAACATCCTCCCGTGATTTTCAGTAGGCGCACCGACTTACAGCATTTACGAAGGAGCATTGTCATAATTTCATTGTAATTAATGATCACGTTTTTGGATATTGTTTAAATTTAAAAATTGGAAGTCAAATCTGCGATACCCGTGCCATTTTCCATTTAATTTTGTCTCTCTTAGAATGTTTTAAATGCAATAAATTGACAAGTGTCATTTTAGTTTAATAAAATAAATAAATAAGTTTTATTAATATGAATAAAATTAAGTGTGAGTTTTATTAATTATAGTATTAACATAATCATTTTAAAATGTCACATTAATATTAATTTTTATTAAAATTATAATAATATATTAATCATTATAATATAAATTGTAAGATAATGCATGTCTATAGAACAAAAGATAGTTATGTATGTATTTATATTAATATTAATAATTATTAATTTAATCTTAATTATATTATATAAAAATCAATTATCTTATATAAAAATAATATAAATATCAAATAAAATCAAATGATAGTATAATATAATTAGAAGAAAAAAATGATAATTATTATATAAATATAAAATTTATCTAATAATTATGTTACATATTAATATGTATAATATAATATAAATTTATTTTAAATTAAATCAAATGGATGTATACATAGGCATAGGCAAAATAATAGTTCAGTTTTCTAGAAAATAGGAAAAATAATAGGTCATTTCACTTTTCCTAAAAATGGGTCAATAACACACCAAACTTTTTAGCCAATCATATTTACAAATATAATTTTTCTAATTTATAAAGTTAAATATTTTACAAGTTAACTTTACAAAATTAAATTTTATTATATTTTAAAAAAAAATATTATTCTTGATTGGTTGAAAACTAACTTATTAATAACTAATTAACTATTGCAATAGTATTGCTAGGCAAGTACTAACAAGAGTTGCAAAGCAGCAAAGTTCTTGCAGAAAGTTTTAGAATAGTTTTGTTTGTATTTGTTGAGTTTGTTGTCTTTTATGAACAATTGGTCAAGATTGTCACCTAAATTTAGGAATTTGATCATTGATAGAGTCAACTTTGTCTTTCATTAGAAAATGACCCTTATAACAAAAGAATTTTGGTCACTTCAAAATTTTGAGATGCTCTGGTTGTGCTTTTAGGCCATGAAGAAAACACAATTTACATGTTGTCAGCATTATTTAAATATTTATGAGTTCAAATATTTCCTTAACCATTCAACATATATGATAAAAAGTCCTCTTTAAAAAAACAACGATCTTTAGAACTTTCATTGTACATAGAGTCATGTATAACCACCCTGCTTAAATGTTACAATTTTCTACACAAATGAAAATGAAAGCATATAGTCCTAAGTCCTCTTATAGATGCCTAATGTCTGCAAAACTCAATAAGTTTAGAAACTGATGAGCAAAAATATGAATGGATTCTCTCTATCAATATTTATTGTTGCATCTTTCTAATTAATGTTGATCACTATTTTCTGTCAAGTATTAATCGAACCTCATTTAATATACCTGAATTACAAGCAAGAAACCACTAAAGGTTAGCATGGGAAACCAAGGCTTTCCAGCTGATCAATGGATTGTTGTTCAAGTTGGGGCCCAACTAGGTATTAAAGTGTGTGGTGTGGTAAGAGATTGGGAATGTACTTCAAGAGGCACATGAGAATCTTATTCGAGGTCATTGGAACTTCAAGTTCATGCCGGAACATGCAATGTACTCTTAGCAAATCTATGGTGGCCTTGATGCCAAAGAATAGGTAACGAAATATTGAATTGGAAAACCATTAAAACAAGACTTTATGCCCCTTTGGCAATCCCAACCACAAGAAATATTTGAAATATTTGGCATATATTTGAGCCAAATCATGCAAAGAGACTATAAATTAGTTTATCTAAGAGGTAGATGAATGAGGGTAGAATCAGGCTAGCTCAATATTTTTAGACTCTTATTATTTATTTTTCTTATATCAACAAAAATCAAACTTAATCAAATGTAACTTGATTGGCTTTCTCCTGTCCTGAATTACCTTTCCCAACTCAAAAATCTTGATGATGCAAACCATGTCTTCAAGCTCCAACAAAATTCATGCAAATTGGATTGAAATTGATATATTTCTTGTCTCTATTATCTAGAGATGTTAGTTTCTAGCATGCCAAAAGCAAAAACAAAGGAAAGAAGACACCCCACCCCCTTCTTGCCAATATTCATAAAGAAGACACCCCACCCTCTTCCCGCCAATATTCATGCATACTGAATTACACTACATTTCAGTTTGATAGAAAAATTTCCAGTGAATCCCTAATTATAGCAATCACTCCTCACTTTCCAAAAAATATTCCCTTCATAAAAACATATCCATTTGTTTACCACGCCATCTATAGTTAGATTCACAAAAGTATAGACATGCTGAATTGGGAGGAAGCAGACAATTTTCAAACCTACTTCTTGGGAGGAAGCAAACAATTTTCAAACCTACTTCTAATCTTCCTTTCTATTCATGCAAATTTATACTATGAAGTCAGAGAGCAAAAAAGCCACCAATCCTAACTCATTGGGCCTAGCCAATGTATGAAGAAAAAAATTAAGATTTTTAAAAATTTATTTAAAAAAAACATAGAATTTTTTTTCCTACCATCTTTCTAATATCATACATGGGTGGAAAAGGATAAAAAGGGAAAAGGCATGATTCATCCATCCTACTAGTCAATTGATGATAAGCCACTATCTACTTTCAAGTGCAGTGAAATTAAAAAATTGATTTCTACTAGAAACTATCCATCTAAATGCTCCAACAAAAATAATGGGAAAACACAAAAAATGAAATGTAAAGAGAATTTAAGAAAAAAAAATTATTTTAGTTATTAACCACCAAATTTAAACAATGAAAATAAAAGCCATGATTCTCATCCATTATTCCACCTTTGAAACAAAAAGAATGGAAATGACAACAAAAAATCAATTAAATTTTAAAGAACTCAACAGTAAAAAAAAGCTTCTATGCAAAAAAAAGGAATTGATGTCAAAATAAGTAAAAAGGTTACAATGAAGTAACAATAAATTTGAGAGCAAAATGTAGTTGACATAACCAAAACCATTAAAAATAAATAACTGCCAAACGTTGAGAATTTAACTAAATGGTTTGAATTAATTGGCCACATTTTCCATGGAGCCCAAGATTTGTGTAGATAATTTTTTGTATTCATGTTATGAGAAAAATTATTTGAAAAGTAGAAATTTTTATTTAAAATGATTGAGAACCATATTTAATTTATAGATAAAACCAAATATTTATCATTTTGTATGTTAATTAAATTTCCCTTTAAAATGATAAATTAAGAATTTAGATAAAAGCCTTCTCATGCTAAAAAAAACCTTTTGAAAATCACAAATTACGAATTTAAATAGAAGTTTATATTAAAATTTCAAAAAAGAAATTTAAAATAATAACTAGAAAAAATCATAAGTTTATAATTGTAATAGAAAATAAGGAAAAAAAATTGGTTGTTTTTTTAAGAAATATTTGATAATAGACCAATAAACTTTAGAATGATACTTAAATTAAATGGATAAGGAAAAAGATTTAGTTAATTTTTTCATTATTTAGACATAGATTTTATTTATCTAGATGCAAAAGTATATTAGTTAAAATTTTATTTTATAAAGGGATTTATTATTTATTGACAAAGTAAATAGATTTAGTAAATTTATTTTTTAAATAAAATAGATCAAACTAATTTAGCATTTAATTTAGTATTAGCAAAAATAATATAGTTTAATTATTAAAATAATCAAATTATTATAAAAGTAATTATATTAAAACTATCTAGAAATTAATTATTTTCATATTGTATTTTTTTAAAAGAAAATTAGTTTAGTTCAATTTATCAAATTTCAAAAGATATTAGTATTAATTGATTTTATATTATAAAAATAGATTTCAAGAAATATATTTTAATTTATCAAAGGCAAATGAAAATTAATATAACCAAAAATTAATCTTAAAAAATATAGTTTGAATGTATAGATAAATTTATTTAACAAAAAAATAATCTTCAAAAAATTAGCATACTTGAATTTATTAATATCAAGAATTAACAAGGTTTGTATTGCATAAACAAATTGAATAATTAACCTATATAATTTAAATTACATAGAATATTTAAGAAATTAGTATAGGGGAATTTATTAGCATTTAGACTTAGTTAAATTTAGATTACAAATGTCAATAGAATAGTTAAGTTAAAAGTAATTTTAATTTTCTCCTGCCTTTTCCATCTCCCACTATAATCGCAACTTTGATAATGGATCCGGGAAAATCGCCCTTATCGCTCAAAAGTTTTGAGCCAATAATATTCAAGAGAAATAATTTTGAAAATTAGAAAAGTTAAAAAAAATGCATTTAACTTTAGAAAAAAAATTAAATATAATGTATAAAGGAAAATAATCAATTTTGATTGGTTGAAGTTCAAAACATTAATAACTAGTTAAGGAAGAGGCGTGCCTATAGTTCCTTGGCAGGAACTAATAAGTGAAATGTTCACATCTATAATCTTATATATTGTAATTTATTAGTTCCTGCCAAGGGAACTATAGGCGACCCCTTTTCCTTAACAAGTTATTAATAACTTTGATTTTAACAAATGAGAACTCAACTTTTTTTCTGTTTGACAAATATTTGTAAGGGCGGATTTTCAGGTAGCATAAACTTTTTTATTTTTTTCACTTGTAATTAATCTATTTCGTTATTTTGAATCTTTTTATTAGTTCCTGCGAGGGAACTATAGGCACCACCAAATCTTAACTAGTTATTAATAATTCTCTTTTTAACCAATGAGATTTGAAGCATTTTTTCTATATTTCAAAATTCAATTCTCTTCAATCTAATTGGAAGACAAATTTCACCCAATATAAGCGATTAATGTGCTTCCATTACTTCCATTTCGAATCTTAACTAATTTTTAGGAGTTTTATTAAACTTAGGTTGTTTATTTCTAATAATTCAATGAGGTAAACCATACTAACTATTTTGAAAATTAAATTACACTATAATGATAAATTACTTTTTATTAAATTACACTATAAAAATAAATTACTTTTCATTAAATTACTTACTAATTACCCCTCACATTGGGTACGTAACATTTATTTACTATTTTCCTTTGCATTATTAAAATAATTATAATAATTAATAAAATTTATACTTTGAATAACAAATGCTAACTAATTAATCAATATAACATCAAAATTCAACTATTTTTAATTACCTTTAATACTAAATTGATTTGTAGCATAAATTTAATTGAGCTAATTCTTTCAAAATATTAATACCAATTACTCAAAAAAATTACTTTTTAATATAAATTAATTAATTATTATTTAAAAATAAATGAATACCTTGTAAATTATTTTTATATTATAATTTAAATAAATTAATACTAATCACCTCTCTTTGTCATAAATTAATTCTAAAACAACACTTATTAAACATATATTTAAACTAACAAATTTTCAATTGCTTTGAAATTTGAACTAACTCTAATTACTAAGATACGTTTTGCAAAATAAATGAATTAAGACTACAATAATTATTTAGAATAAATACTAATTACTTTTATAAAATATTTATTATTTTTAAAAATCAACTTTAAAATTAACAGTAATTACTTTTAAATCAAATTGAAATTAATATTAATAAATTAATCATTTAAATCAATCACAAATTCTATCATATTTGTTTTAGAAATAATTCACCTTCTATTTACAACTTATATTAATTACTATATATTAGTTTGTGAAATAAAACATGTTAACTAATTAATAATTAATAAGGAAATAAATAACTTTATTATATTAATTAAATAAATAGTCTAAATTTAAAGATTTTTTTCTTCTCATTTAAATTAAAAAAAAATGTTTAGTTTTAGCCAAGTTTAAATTTTCATATCCAATTTAAATGTTCATATTAAATATTTTAATATATATATAAATATATAATAAATTTAAATATTTGTAAAGACAAATATATATATTTTATATTATATTATAATTTTTTTTAATTAAATATTAATTAATAATAAAATTAAAATTTTATTAATTTTTTTAAAGTAACAAGGCCATTGGCCTCTCCATGGATTTATGCACGCTGTAAATATATATTTTAAATATTTATATTGAATTAAAATAAATATATATATATTATTATATTTATATATGTATTAATTAGTAATATATATATTTATAACTATATAAATTAAAATTGACATGATTCCCTTTTTTATATTAATATTTGAATAAAAATATTATCATAAAATATTAAACTTTAATTTATTGAAGTAATGAAATGTATATGATTTTAACAAGAGCTACAGCAGTAAGTTCACAAAAAAGTTATTAAATAGTTATGTTTTAAGAAGTTAGAAATGAAATTATTGATGAGGTGGGACTCTTGTGTAAGAAGAACAAATGATTAAGTTAAGGATTGTATTTGTTGTTATAACTTTAATTCTACTATATTAAATTATATTTTAGATGGTATATATGTTACATATATATTGTATATATATTATAATATTATAATGATGTTAAAATTATATATTAGATATTATATATGTTACATATGTATTATATAGTGTATATATTATAATATGTTGTTAAATTAATAATATAATATATTAAAATATATTATTTATTTGAATTTGTTATTAGATTATTTTATATATTTGAATTTAATAGAATGGAAAATATAAAAATAGACAAGCTAAGTTAAATGATTTATATTGGTAACATAGGAGACAAAAATTAAGAGAAAATATTTTATTTAAAATTATAAAAAATAAAAACAATATGCTACTTATAACACTATTTTTTCATGAAGTTACTATTTAAATTTCAAATAAAAACATAAATATTAAAATATATAACATAAATTTTAATTTATTTTAAAATATAAAAATCTAATTAAAATGTGGTAATTTGTTTTTTAGAGTTTAGACTTATATTTCTATTTTTCTAAGAAGAAAATTATTAAAATTAAAATTATTTATATTAATAATTAAAATATAAGATAATAAAAAAATTAAAGGAGTTGAGAATTTTTAAACTTAATTATTATAGTGGATGTCTTAAACAATTATTCTTTTAGAAATATCAAAACTAAGAATGAAACCAACATAAAATTTTAATAAAATATATTTCAATAAAATGATGTGTACACTAAGTTAAAGCATTTATATTGTTAGTCAAATGGTATGTAGGGAAAACGAAAACTAAGAGATAAGAATATTTAACAAATAAAAATATATACTATCTCTAGCAACAATTTTTTGAGGGCTAGAAATTTATAAATTATAGGTTGAATGGTAAGGCTAACAATTTTTGTTGTGGTTTGTATTTTTCTTCTGTGCTTTGTTTGTGCTAGGTTGTTGCCCATCTGTCTTTCACTCTCTTTGTTTATGCTTGTATTTCTCCTTATAGTTGTTTAGTTGTTTTGCGGGTTGAGGTGTCTATGCTTTTTCTAAACAAAACCATTTAAAATTAAATTATATCAGTAGTCAAATGCTATGCAAAAAAAATAAAAAAATAAATAAAAAGTCTTACTTTGTAAAATTGGAAAACCTAATTATTATAATGATGAGTTTGTTTATATTAAAAGAAAGGTAAAGATCACATGAATTATTCACACTTATAAAATTGGAAAACATCCTACTTATAGCAACACATTTTTTTCACTTATTAAATGGTGACTATTAAAATTCATAATAAAATAAATAAATATTATAGTATAGCATAATAGCTCAAATTCTAATTAATTTAAAAATATCAAAATATAATTAAAAGCATAAAAATAATTACCACTGTATGCCACTAACCTAAAATAATGAAAAAAGAGATAAAAAGTCTTACTTTGTAAGAGTGGAAAGTCGTTGATCCAATTGCATCTTATAGAAACTAAAAATATATACCTTCATGGTAAAATTGAAAACCTAATTATTATATTATTAGCACATTTTTTATGTATTAAGAATGTAGAAATTATTATTTTAAAAATATTATTTATTAAAAATTTATCTTTTTAATTAAAACAATAAAAAAATAGTCAATTTATAACACTAATCTAAAAGAATGTAAAAAAAATTAAATTATATATAAAATAAATATTTCAAAATATAAAATATAAGTATAAATTTAATGAATAGGTTGAATGATAAGATTAGCCATAATATCTAAAAATTAAGGAAGTTATTAAAAAAGACTAAAATTTAAATATAAATTTGTTGATTAAACTATAATCTTCTTAAAAATTAAAAATATTAATATCAATATAATTTAACTATTTTAATTTAAAAATATTTTAAATTAATATGAAGTATGATTTACAATATATATAAGATTAATAGATGAATACTAAGTATGATTTGTTACAATGTAGGATTATACAAGTGATAAGATTAATAGATAAATACTAAGTATGATTTGTTACTATGCAGGATTACCCACCATTCCATAATAATCGTTAATGGAAGTAATGAAGCGCCAAAATCGCTTATATCGGGTGAAAATTGTGTACCAATTAGATTCAAGAGAATTGATTTTTAAAATATATTTTGTTATATAATTCACATCTATACATTGATAATAAATTGAAAAAATTCAAATAGAAAAATTATTCAAGTTCTCATTGGTTAAAGTGAGAGTTATTAATAACTAGTTAAATTCTGGTGGTGCCTATAGTTCCCTAGCAGGAACTAAAAATTGTAAATAAATTGATTGAGTCAAATAATTTAGAGGAAATAATATAAAGAAAAAATATGGGTTTGAGCCACATAAAATTATTATAGAAAAAAAACTATCTTCAAAACAAATTTTAATTTTCAAAGAACATAAAAATTAAATATATGCATTTTAATATTTGAGTCAAATATAGATTTTTAAGAAATATTTTTTTTATATTTTTTTTAATTGATTCCTCTACTTGTTAAGTAGGAAAGCATAACTAGCTATGCATATTCATCTCAATTCCTTTCAACCTTATAAGTTAATATTCAAGTAGATACCTACTTATCAATTAGGAAAACCTGACAAACTGTGCAGATTGTTTGTAACTATGTTTATCTCAACAAACTCTTTCTATTCCTCTCAATTCCTTTCATCCACACGTGTTCATTCTAAACTATAAAAAATAAACTACCTCATCCTCAAAAAATTTTGGCTACACAACAAGTACAATTACGTTTCTTAATCTATAACATCATGTAATATTGTAATCTTATCAAAATATTATCTTTTGACAACTCAAGCATGATCATCCTTAAATTGTTTCAAAATTTTATATCTATTGGATAACATAGTGAATTTGAGCAACTTAGTTTTCCCTAGATTTTGAAAGCAATTATAGTAGCATTGAGCTTAGAGACCACAATGTTGTATTATGACTAAAACAATTTTTTTCCTTTAGATGGACTTGATAGCATATGTAGAGAAGCATGAATTTGTTTTCGATGTAGTCCTAGATGAGCATGTCACAAATGATGATGTGAACTAATGTACCCATGCCATTGTTCTCATTTGGAGTAAAATCATTATATCATGCTTATAACTATCCTTGATTACGTCTATCAATAGATTGCCTAATCTCCATTGAGAATGTCATAATCTAAAAATATTGTCAGGTGAATGGCATAATCTATAAAAGGGGTTAGATATTACTATTATTAACACCTAGAGTTTTCACATGGTACACCACTATTGTAGTCAATGTAATACAAATTTGGTCGGAACATTTATCTCTCTTAATGGTGTCAGAAGTTCTCTCTTAATGTTGATGTAATACAAATTTGGTCGGAACATTTCTATCTCTTAATGGTGTCAGAAGTTCTATCTTAATGTTGATGACTAAAAGCAAACTGGATGTTGAAAGAGTGTTGGTTAAACTTGAATTTTTATGGTATGTCATACTTCTATGGTTTGAATTAGTGTTGTGATTAGGGTCAAGTTCAAGTTATAGTTAGGGTTTATTTAGGCTTATTTTGGTTAATCTTACAATTGGGGTTTAACTAGAATGCTAATTGAACCCTAATTTAACCCCTACAACAAGGTTCAATTAGAGTTAGGGTTCGAGTTCAATTAGGGTTAGGGTTGGCATTCAATTAGTGTTATGATTAAATCAAGTTCAAGTTACGATTAGGGTTCAATTAGGCTTATTTTAGTTCAGTTTACAATTAAGGTTTAATTAGAGTTAGGTTTATGGTTCAATTAGGGTTAAGGTTAGGGTTCATTTAGATTAAGGTTCAAGTAGGGGTTCAATTAGGTTTTAATTAGGGTTATGATTATTGTTTAAATAGGGTTAGGGTTAATGTTAAGTTAGGATTAAAATTATTAATCTAGAATAAAACTTGAAGCTAAGGTTAGAGCTATGGTAAGTGGTAGAGTTAGGCTTAAATTAGGGTTTAATAAAGGGTAGGGTACAATAAGGGTATAATAATATTGGTTAATTTTTAAGTCATGACCATATTAGATGCCAATTTGGTTTAAAAGACCCTTGTTGAAGCCCACAAGACATTTATTTCTATATACCTTAGATATTGTTCATATTTATTATCATTGTGTTTGACCTCATGAGAATGCTTCAGAGTAAAGTACACCTTGCAAATCCACCTACACCAGGAGAACCATTCAATCTCTCAAAATTTTACTATTATTCTACAATGATTATCAAATTAGATATGTCCAAAGCCTTTAATAAGTTGACTTGGCAACTTCTATACTGCATATACCTCTTGTCAATTCAACCAGGGGAGTACTAATTGCATAATGAATTGTCTTCTTTTTCAATTCGATTAATCATCCCCCATAGGGTCTTCTTCATAAATTAGGGGATTAAGTTAAAGAGACCCATTATCATGTTCTTTTTCCATCAAAATGGTAGAGGCCCTTAGTGTAGAACTTATACTAGCCAGTATGTTACAAAAATTTACATGACTTCCAATTCTAGCAGCACAAGCTAGTACATAGTGTTTGCAGATGTTACCTGACTTACAAGATAGATGAGTTTCTAGAGGAGATGCAAATAAAGACAACTTTTCAATTTGTTTCAGTGTCCAGTGTGGAGTATCTAAAATTTATTGTTAATTATGAATCTGACATTGACATATATCATTGAACTAAGATTGATACTATTGTTTTGATTCATTGGCGATAATTATTGGATCAGTGTGAAAAATCTAGAGATTTGTGTTTGATCTATTTAGGATCTAGGACTAATTGCTTACAGAATGCGTAACGTAAAAGATCGATTATTTTTTTCACCTTCTGGATGCCCCTAAAGCCAGTTTGACTGGAAGTTTGACTGGCCGTAACTTGCACAAACGGAGTCCTTTTCGCCCCGTTCAAGTTGCATTGGAACCAGGACGTCGTTCTCTTTCTGATGAAGCTGATATCTGGAGCATTGGGAACACTTCAATTTCCACTGAAAAATTGTCCCCCAGATCAGGCCTCCCCACTGGAGAGCTTTAGGACCTCCGAAAGCTTGATTACTTGGAAAGTAAGTGAGGGTAAAGTTCCCTCACTTTACCAATCTCCATCCATCTTGCTTTGCTTGGATGCATCCCCTTCAGGCCCACTCTGAGGTACTCAACATTTCCTCTTCGTGAAGTTCTAACATTCCTGTCAAGAATAACATCTTCTGGCAACTCTGACATGTACTCTGGAGAAAGGTCATCAACTGATGGAACTCGAATGTCTGAGACTTCATCTAGGATCATTGGAGGCTCATACAGTTTCAAATTCTCAACATTGACAACCGAGTAAATATGCATGTATGGAGGAAGATTGAGGCGGAAGGCATTGGTACCAATCTTCTCAAGGATCTCAAAAGGACCATATCTAATTGGCTTAAGCTTTTTACCTTCACCTTGCATCCTTTCCTTGCTGATATGTAACCAAACTCTGTCTCCAACCTGAAAATGATGATCAGTGCGATGCTTGTCATGGCGAACCTTGTATTTTGCTTGGCTCTGTTCCAGCCGTGCTTCCAGCACGATGAATGCTTGGACTTTCTGGATGAACTTCAAAGCCTTCTGCATCCGAGCGTCCATCTTCAACATCATCTTTCCCAAAAGCAAAAATCCATCGGTGTCTTGGGCACATAACCAAAGCATGTCTCAAAGGAGACCTCTTAGTAGAAGAGTGTGCTGCATGGTTGTAGGCATGCTGCACATAATGAAGACTCTCATCCCACAACTTAGGATGCTTACTGCAGTAACCTCTGAGTAGATGCACAAGCGTCTTTGTTTACAACCTCACATGCGCGTCAGTCTGCGGATGGAAGGTTGTACTCTTCTTCAGCTTGGTGTCCATGAGTCCCCACAAAGTTGACCAAAATTCCCCCAAGAATCGAGAATCTCGATCCGATACAATAGAAGTAGGTAACCCAAAATGAACCCATACAAATTGAAAGTACAAATGAGCTGTCAGTTCAGCAGTGACTTGCTTTTTACATGGCATTAAGATACACATTTTGCTGAACCGATCAACTACTACATACAAGTAATCATGTCCCTTCCTAGACATAGGTAACCCCCCAACAAAGTCCATTGACACACTTTCCCATGGACGAGAAGGTACAGGTAGAGGTGTGTACAAACCCAATTTCCTGTTACTAGGCTTACTAGTTGCACACATAACACAACCTCTAATATACTTAGTTACAGTTTCTTGCATATGAGGCCAATAACAATACTTCTGCAGCTGAGACAATGTTTTGTTTACCCCAAAGTGTCCTGCAATCAATGAGGTATGTGCTTCTCTAATCACCTGTGCTTGTTCATCTTTTGGAATACATAATTTACCCAAGTGATATAACAGTTTATCCTGCACATAATAATCTTTCTCTTCTACATGTTTACCATTCATTAAAGCAGCATAGATATCCTTAAAGTTCTCATCATTAGCATATTGTTCCTGAAAACTTTCATGAACCATAGAACTATTCTGAAGGATTATCAAAGCATTCATCATAGGAGGTCTAGAGAGCATGTCTGCTACTTTATTATGGGTTCCTTTCTTATACTTAATAACCAAATGAAACTGTTGTAGAAAACCCATCCACCGAAAGTGCCTACTTTGTTGCAGTTTAGTTTGTGAGTGCAAATATTGAAGTGGCTGGTGATCAGTGTGGATTACAGTTTCTTTCCCCATTATGTAATGTTTCCATTTTTTAACACTCTGAACTAAAGCATAAAGTTCTTTATCATATGTGGGATAGTTACTTACTGCTCCTGAAAAGGTTTCAGAGTGGTAGCAAACTGGTTTACCTCCTTGCATGAGTACTGCTCCCATGGCAAACCCACTCGCATCTGTCTCGATCTCAAATGGTTGATGTAGATCTGGTAAGGCCAAAACTGGTGCGGTGCTCAACTTTCCCTTCAAAGTGTCGAAAGCCTTCTGTTGCGGACCTCCCCACTGAAAAGTTGCCTTTGTACTGGTTAATGCATGTAATGGTGATGCTATAAAAGAGAAGTTTGCAATAAACTTTCTCCAGTACTGAACTGCACCTAGAAACTTCTGACCTCTGTGACTGTACTTGGCTTAGGCCATTTTACAATAGCTTCGACCTTCGCAGGGTCTACTTTCAATTGACCACTCCCTACGACATAGCCTAAGTACACTAAGGATGTCTTAGCAAATTAGCATTTAGACATCTTTACATACAATTTTTCTTTTCTCAATACATCAAAGACTTTCTTTACATGACTTACATGATCTTTCAAAGTTCGACTGAATACCTCAGATTTATCATCTTCTTTGGCTTTTACAAGCATCAATACAAAGTTTTTACTTGAATTGACCAACCTCTTCATTTGACCAGCATTAACTAGTGTAAGATTAGTCTTCACCTTATGTGCCCGTACAATGTATTCTACCCCATCTTTAAAAAGATGATACTTATTCTCCCCTATAAAAGATTGCTTTTCTGTCATAAAGATAAGGACTCCCTAACACAAGCCCACAAATATCCAAAGGGACCACATCTACTTCTACCTCATCTACAAAGTTTGCAGTGATAGCAAATCTCAATTTACACTGTTTAGTTACTTGTAGTTGAGCATCATCGCAAACCCATCCAAGTGGATATGGTTTCGGATGAGGTGTTGTAGCCAAATTAAGTTTCTTTACAACTTCTTCAGATATTAAGTTGACTTGTGAACCCGTATCAAACAGAGTATCAATCTTAGTATGTTTTGTTACAACACGAATGTGAAACAATTCATTTCTTTGCTTATCAACCTTAGGAGAAGATTCTTTACTTGTACTTGCACTGGCATTAGAAAAACTTGCATCAGATGAGAGAGATATACCTTTCCCTTTACCTTGGATTCCGGTAGCAACAATCTTTGTCTCATCTCCGGAGTCTGAACCAAGATCTTGTTGAATCACTGCAGTAGTCTTCTTGCCTTTGTTACCTCCATATCTTTTCGGCCTCAACTCAGGATGAAGCTTCCAGCATCTCGAATCATCATGCCCCTCTTTCTTGCAATGGGAGCATATAGGTTTCTCACCCTCTTTCTTAGCTGTAGCTGTTTTCTTCCCTTTGCCTTTATCTTTGTCTTTGTCTTTCCCTTTAGACTTACCCTCGAACTTAGATGGCTTCTTAGAAAAGTTATCACTAAAATTATTCTTACCCCTAGACTCTAAATGAGTAGCTTGAACAGACACCTCTTCTAGATTGTTGGGACTCAACATCAAAATAGTGTGCCTAAGGTAAGAATGTAAACCACCAATATACTTAAGTAATGTGTCTTGGGTATACAAGGGAACATTTAGAGCAATGGCCCGTTTCCTAAACTCATGAGTATACTCCTGGACAGACTGCCCCTTACCTTGCCTAAAGGTTTGCCAATTCATGGTTAACTGTTGCATGTAACCTAAAGGGTAGAATTGTTTCCTAAGGGCAGCAACAAACTCCATCCAAGACATGTTAACTTGACCATGGCGAGCAATTTCTTCACGAGTTTTACTCTCCCACCAGGTGAGAGCTGTACCTCCCAACCGGAGAGTTGCTAATTGAATCCTAGAAGCATCTTCTACTAGGCCTTGTATCCTACAGTATACTTCTACTTGTTGGACCCAATCGTCTAACTTCTCAGCATTTAACTCCCCACAGTATTTAGGTAATTCAAATTTTACATCAAGCTTAATTACAGGCTTAGACTTGCTCTTAAATGGATTTACATTAGAAGAAGGAGAAGGAGAAGGAGGAGAAGAAGGAGAAGAAGGAGGAGAAGAAGGGGGAGTAGAAGGAGGAGAAGGAATTTCTGGAGCTTTCCCCTCTGTGTCTTTCTGCTTCTTGTGCTTTGAAGAATCTCCCTTTTCACTCTTCTTCTTTTCAGCATAAAGTTCGTCCACCATTGCCTTCATGTCAAGAAATAGCTTCTGGAAATCCTTGACACTAAGCTCTGAACTTTGACCACCTTCTTTTGCTTCCATCTGTGACGGTTGATTAACTCTTCGTCTTCCGATTTCTGGATTGTATTCTTCAAGTTCTCCTTCGCCTCGTTGCAACCTGGATCTCGTTAGCATTCAAATTGCAATACAAGCCACATACATAGCTCTGATACCAACTTGATCTATTTAGGATCTAGGACTAATTGCTTACAGAATGCGTAACGTAAAAGATCGATTATTTTTTTCACCTTCTGGATGCCCCTAAAGCCAGTTTGACTGGAAGTTTGACTGGCCGTAACTTGCACAAACGGAGTCCTTTTCGCCCCGTTCAAGTTGCATTGGAACCAGGACGTCGTTCTCTTTGTGATGAAGCTGATATCTGGAGCATTGGGAACACTTCAATTTCCACTGAAAAATTGTCCCCCGGATCAGTGTTTGACTGCAAAGAGTTATCTCTTGTGATTTATCAACAAATTATTATTTCTATTCGTGGGATTCTTACACAAGACAATATATTTATGCATTTCTTGTAGAGTCTATTCTAATTGATCATAATAAAAAAACTTCTAATTTTGAAAATAATATAACATAGAACCAAATAGCAGTGAAAATCCCAAACAAAGATTGTCAAGTGTGTATCTCATTTAGTTTTTATTTAATCTTTCTCTTTATGTCTACATTTTCTTGAAGTTTTTTCTGATCATCCAAATAATTTAACGTTGATGGATATGTAACACATTTAGTTCATTCATGCCCTAGTTCATCATATTTGGCAAAGAGCATGCCCATCTAGAGATGACCTTAGAATTTGGTTATGACTTATCCAGAGATAGTGATGTCGACAAAAATTTAAATGAGACAAGAAGATTTGGAAGCTAAGGGTATACACATCAATGTCTAAGTTAAACAATTAATACCCTAGATAAACATCAGTTCACACAGTGATGAGTCTGTAGTACGTAGTTGTGATTCTAGATAGTAGGCCAAGCCAAATTTGGTTCATGGTGATTGGTTTAAACCTGGTGCAATACTAATTGATCTTGGCTTAAATGCAGTAGAGGTATGACACCTTCTAACTGCCTTTTTCAAAAAAAAATTGTAAGTAAAAGATGGTTAATATATAGCAAATTAAGCGGTATTGGCATGGTGTGTTGGTTTATAGGTGGCATTGTTGTGCTTTCCAAAAAGGTTCAAACCTCGTTGGGGTGGTATTGTTGAATGGTTGTATCCGATTCATAGCTCCGGTCAAAAGCGTTTACCCCTTGAATAAAAAAATATATATAGCAAATTAAAACTATTGCTTCTACTTTTGTATGATCCTAGTGCTAAAAGAGAATACCAATTAGTTGGTCATGTTTCCTATGAAGAGGATTCAAGAGTAACTTCATCAATTAATCCTCTACCTTGTGGTCTTGGTCTAATGAATATTGCTATGCTTTTGTCCACTACTCTACAATCAACAAAACAAGCATATGGGTTCAATTGAGATTTCTGATGTTTGATCTAGGCCTTTTGCAATACACAACAAATACAAACAAAACTATTCTAAAACTTTATGGCAGGAACTTCGCTGCTCTGTAGCTCTTGTTTTCTATTATTATATTATTATTTATATTTATTTACTTATGTTTTAATTATCATTTTAATTTTAATTTTAAAGTTCAATTTTAGGTGATTTGGGATTTGATTCAAATCAATTTATGAAATTTGGAAATGAATTTAAATTTCTAAATTTTAAATTTAAATCTTAAGCTTCATGTTCATTTTTATTAGTCATTATAAATTAACTTAAAACATAATTGTGCAAGATGTTGCATATCATGGCATTCAATGTGCAATCAATTCATATGTGATTAAAAGAGAAAACTATTAGAACGCTCTTTGATTTCTAAAAGGAAATAAAGAATTAAGCTCACTATATTATCATATAGGTCATTTGATGTTTGTCTATATTGTTTTTAACATTTCTCATCATCATTGATCCAACCCACCAAAAGGTTTGACCCAAGAGAACTCAGTCACCTATTGAGTCAACAAACTCCTTAACAATGTCCTTAAAAACAACCCTAACATAATCAATTATTGGAAGAAAAAAAAAGAGTATGTTTACTAAAATACATTCTATCATATTATTTTTGTACACCATAGTTCAATCATGCACATCAATTTGAATCTATGCCACTTGAGATCAACCTTATAACACTAGGTATTGAACCGCATGAATTTTTAAGATTGTACAAACTTTTAACACATTCATTAAATCAAGGGTATTAATTTGTGGATAATAACAAATGGATTCAAAATGTCACTAGTAGCATTTTTCATCATCAATTTAAAGCTAAGTACTATTGGAATGTGTTAAAAGCATTGATAACCCAATTTTAGTGTAGAATAGACATGCAAACCCTTTATTCAACAAATGACTTAAGAATCAAACTAGAAAAATAAGGATAACTTCCAAGAATGAGAGAGATAAGCACAAGATTGCATGACAAATTTTGGCTCAACACAAATGCATTAACCAGAAGGCTCATAATACATGAATTAATATACAAGGTGAGTTGATACATAAATAGAAAAGACAAGCAAATATGACCAATGAGAGATATAACTTTAACTAATCAAAAATAGGTAGGAGTGGCATTCATGAAAGATGATATCTACCCTCATAAATTACCCACTCCTAACAACCTAAGAAAACTAAACAAACTTGTGGGAAATTACATGATATCCAACTAAAAATAAATAAAAATCCTACATTAACACTATCTTAAGCATACCTTAGGTGGGTTAAAAGATGGTTCTTGACAAATTAAGCCTAGTGAGGTACCCATGTACATAGATATCCATTCAAATAGAAGAAGCCCCATAAGAAAAGAGAGATAAGTGCTCCCCACAATAGACACTCAAACCCTTATTTAATAAATAACTCAAGAATCAAACTAGCAAATTAAGGATAGCTTCCCAGAACAAGAAAGATAAGCACAAGATTGCAAGATGAGAATTTCCTCAATATAAATGCATTAACTAAGAAGATCATAATACATGAATGAAAATAAAAGGTGAGTGGATATATATATATATATATTAGAAAATAGAAGGAAAATACAACCAATCAAAGATATAACTCCAACTACCCAAAAATAGATAGGAGTGGCATTCATAGAGATTCAATCTACCCTCATAAATGATCCACTCCTAACAACCTAAACAATCTAAGCTAAACAAAAATGTAGAAAATATATAATCCAACAAAAGGAAATAGAAAAATATACACTAACACCCCCCTTAAGCATTGCTTAAGTGGGTCAAAATATGACTCTTGAAAAATGAATCCTAGTGAGGTACCCATGTACGTATAAATTCTTCCAAAGAGAAGAATCCCCCAAGAAAAGAGAGATCAACATTGCCTTACCTATCACCCCCCAAAAGTAGAGAGAAAAGACTCCCCAAAGTAGAGAATGGAAGGAAAGACATGGTCATACCCCAAAGAAGTGGCCACTCACACCCTAATAAAGCTCATAAATGAAGAAATATTTTTTTGTGAAGGGTTTGGTGAAGATGTTAGCAATCTACTCAAGAGTTTAGGTAATTAGAGATTAGTGACCTCTTCATGAATAAGCTTCTAGATATATTTCATGTGAACATTTGTGTGCTTGATCCACCAATGGTTAACTAGATTCAATGAAATCTAAATAACACTTTGATTGTTGTAAAAAGTGATAGATGGTCATTTGAATTAGACACCAAACTTGATGGGAATGTGTTGAAGCCAAATGGCCTTAGTGGTAGCATTAATAGCCCTCGATACTTTAGCTCAATGGAAGATAAAGCAAAGCATGATGATTCTTACTTGACCAACATATATGACATTGTAGACACTCAAATAGGCCTAACTGACATTATGCATCTAATTTTGATTAATTAACATCACTTCTACTATTAATCAAGTAATTAAGTTTATTTGATTAATTCACTTCCTGCTCACTAATGTTCATCATGTTTAATTAAATAAATCAATTTATTTAATTAAAACCCTAAAGTCCTCTCATTTGATTTGATAAATCAGATTATTTAAATCAAATGTCATAAACCCCCTAATCCCTTCAAATTGATTAATCTTGAATTAATTAACTCCTAATCATCATTATCCATTTCTTTACTTTTTAACTCCCCTAAAGGTAAATCAAACCATGGTCAACTAACTAGGTTGCACATGAAATTCATTTCTTTTAATTGTCTAATTACCTTATTTATCCTCACAATGGCATATTCCTAGGAATATTCCTCCCAACCACCCCCTCATTCAATTCCCCTCCACAAGCCTCTTACACACCCATAAATACCTCTTACAAAGACATTTACTCCCTCTTACATGTCATCTTGTCTCTTAAAAGGGCATTAATCTCTCTTGCATCCTCACCCACATTCTCTTACACTCTCAACCATATTCATTTAATCCTCTTACATCCTCATAACTCTACACATTCTCCACATTCTCCAAAATGTGCTTCACCTCTATCCATTAGCCTTGTGACAAGTGTCACATTCCTATTGGCTCTCATTTTAATCCCACATTCACCAATTTCACTCTCTCTTCAACCCTTCACTCCTATAAGTAGAAGCCTCTTCTACATAAAATGGATCCACAATCATATGCAATTTTACTATAGGCACATTCATCACTCATTTTCATCACATCTTGGAAGCTTATCAAAGGGGGTAGGAAAGGGCATTCTTTCCACATCAAAGGAGCACCACTCCCACTATGGGATAGGGTTTGAATATGCTTATATAATGCTTTCATTAGCTTCTTTGGTTTCTTATTATCTTGTTTGCATATTTAGCATGTTCAAGTATCTCATAGGAATACTTTATTTGGTCTATTTAAAATGATTAATATGCTAATATTTGTCAATGTTTGAGTAAATGCAGGTTTAGCATTCACATTTTTGGCACCCACCGTTTAATGCATTTGATAGGAATATAAAGTCTTTTCACCTTCATTTAATGCATTTGATAGAAATATAAAATATTTGTTTCTTTTCACCTTTTGTTTAATGCATTCGATAGGAATATAAAATCTTTGTCTTTGTTCATATTTATCGATGCATTAGATACAAATATAAAGTCTTTGTTTCTATTCATATATCGATTCATGTAGTAGATGGGAATGTAAAGTCTTTGTTTCTGGTCATATAAACTTCAAGGTTTGGCTACTCCATTACTCTTACTCTTACTGTGGAAATCTTTTGCTAGAAGCGTTAGATGGCTATGAGTGCTTTAAATATCGATTAATGCATTAGATAGGACTATAAATTCTTTGTTTCTATTCAACACGAGATCGATTAATGCATTAAGATGGGAATGTAAAGTCTTTATTTCTATTCATTTTAACTTCAAGCTTTGGTCACTCCGTTACTCTTACTCTTACTATGGAAATCCTTCTTGTAGCGACATTTTTCTTGAGGTAAGCTTTTTATTTTAATTTTTTTGGAAATATTTGTTGGGCGACATCTTTCTTGAGGTAGAAAAATACAGTTTTAGCAAAAAACCAATTGATTATTTGTGTGAGTAGCTCTATAAATCATTTTCCTTTAAGAAACTCAGGAAAATAGGATGGCATATATAGATTAAAAAAATCATAGATAAGAAACTAGTGGCTGGGGGATACAAAATCCATGAATGCATAGTTACAAAAATATTGATTAATGCATTAGATATGAATGTAAATTCTTTGTTTCTGTGCATAAAAAAATTCAAGCTTTGGCTGCTCAATTATCATTACTCTTACTGTGGAAATCTTTGTTGCAACAACATCTTTCTTGAGGTGGGCTTTCTTTCTTTTTTTGCAGTGCCATCACATCTTGAGAATCTTTGTTGGAGCGACATCTTTCTTGAGCTTTGCTAGCGACTAGGGGATATAGAATCATTGAGTGCATAATTAATGCATTGAATGCCACCAGGCTCAAGGAGAAGTTGTTGGAAGCATTGACTGGTTAGCATGCTCATTATGCTTTATTTTATTTTAATATCGATTAATGCATTAGATAAGACTGTAAAATCTTAGTTTTTTAAAGAACCTTAATACCCATTAATGCATTAAATAGGACTGTAAAAACTTTTTTTATGATCAAACTTTGATATCAATTAATGTATTAGATGGGAATGTAAACTCTTTGTTTATGTTCATATAAACTTCAAAGCTTTGGGAATATATTGATAAATGATTTGCATATCTTTAGATTTTTCTTGAACATTTATCCATGCGTTTCTTTGTATTAATATTGTAGGTGCAATATTATGGTGTAGCAAGGCAGAGAAATTCAGAAATAACAAGCAGATTTGAGTAGAA
Organism: Sequoia sempervirens; assembly: GCA_007258455.2. Lineage (NCBI taxonomy): Eukaryota > Viridiplantae > Streptophyta > Pinopsida > Cupressales > Cupressaceae > Sequoia > Sequoia sempervirens. Next base: position 632,458,561 of record VDFB02270651.1, read on the forward strand.
AAAAGTGGGCATTGGAATTGAAAAAGCATTTTTAAATGCTCATTTTAATAGCCTAGAGCATTCATTGTTGCTTTCACTTTCTGTTTTAGACCAATTAGCTTCATTTTGGGTTTAAAATTAATCATTGATTTGATCTTTTTCAAATTGGTTAAAATTGAACTTAGAAATTTACTGGACATTGCTTTGTGGGATAAAATTGAACAAAACAACTCACACTCAATTTGGTGCTTAAAATAAACTTATCTTTGCTTTGAGGGTTAAAATTAACAAGTATTTTCCATGTCTTATGGTTTGCATTTTTTTCCATTGAATGTGTATGCTCTTCTCTCACGCCACTTAGCGATCTTGAGAATCAAAAGGATTCCTTTGACATTTTGTATAACCGCCCACATATTTCTATCTGGATTTAAAATGAACCCCATGCTAGTGTAAGGAAAATGCATTGTGAATGCTCTCTCCTTGCGTCATGTGATTTGGGAGATCAAACAACAAATGTACTTCCTTACTTTTGTATACCTTTAGAGGGCCTGCCACCCCGCTTCAAAAGATGGGAATGACCCAAGCGATAACAAGCTAAAGCCAAGCTCTTTCAAATTGCTATATTAAAATGTGTTTGTGATGAAATTCATAAGAAACTGGTGCAAACATTTCATATCAACAAGTGCCACCACTAGTGTCCACATGACGCGTCAAAATCCTTTCTTAGGAAGGGACTGGGAGGCCTCTTGATTGAAATAATCTTGAGCTAATCTTGTCACATGTATGACCACCTTGAATGAAAATACTTACTAAGAACCAACTTGTTTAGTGACCAAAAACCTCAATGCTTACTGGTGTAGGAATTATCGTTCTGAGGCCGCCCCACATTCCACTTTTCATAATCGAAACAGAAAAAATCCTTCGGGGTTTTTAGATTTGATGCACCTGAGAAGTGTGTGTCGTGTAAGGGGGATTCAGTGCCACCAAATCTCTAGTTGTTTGCTATGTCTTAGTGTTTGGAGCAATCCAAATGGGGACTCATCAAATAGTATCTCTTCAGCCTAGGATTGTGCATTTTGCAAGTCATTTGAACACTTTACTTGATTCCAAAATGTTGAAACAAACATTTAACAATCATCAAAATTTCAAACCCTTTGGAAAGAGTGAATACCTTTGAAGAGTCCAATTATTATTGCTTGTCCCTAGGGATTTTATCCTTAGAGGCTTCTAAATACTTGGTCATATCTCAATTCACTCTCTTCAAAGTCAACCTAGGGAAACTATGGCCTTGGCTCTTTGATTTTCGCATAATGGACTATGTGTAATGAAAAGGAGCTTAGAAATAGACATTAGTTTGAAATTTAAGCAAGAACAGTGGATGTGGTAAAATCAATTCATTAACCAAGAATCAATTGAACCCCACACATGTGCTTGTTATCTTTTTTCTTATGGTCTTCCAAGCAAAACATTGGTCTTTTGGTTTGAACTACTCATAGGGTAAAGCATGTTCTTCACTATCTTGGTCTTGTAAACAAGGTCCCTCTTAGGTTCATTTAGGATAAAATCAAACACTTCATCCATCCCAAACATTTATCATCTTCATCCCACAAACAACTTTTAGAGCTTTGGAAAAAATCAAAATTCTAGACTTGGGTTAATCCTTAAAACACATCAAAATCACCTTGTTTAGTCAGGAGTGTGAGAATGCATCCTTTCTCATACCTCTAGTTAAATTAGCACCCCTTTGAACAAGTTTTTCCTAAGATAACATGTCCATCTAAGGATTCACAAGTTCATTATCCAATCAAAACAATCAAAATCAAAACCTAAGTCTAGTATTGACCAAAGTTCTTAAAAGTTCAAACAACGATATCACTCATCCTTTCATCTTTCATCTCATCATTGGTCCTAAATTCCTTAGAGGTAAACAAGGTCAAAACACAAGAAAAATATGGACTATAAACTTGATTCATACATCATGAGTGATCTAGGTCAACCAAACTATCAAAGCCTTACAATACCAATTGATTATCAAAACGCACATTTATACAATCCATACATGGGGTCATTATCTCTTACAAAACTCAATGATACAACCAATGTGTGTATGCCCAATCTAAATTTTGGAAAACCTTTCCCTATGATAGATTTAAATCAAAGTCAAAACCTACAAATCTATCAACAAAATGATCAATGCATGAGTCTTCAACAAAACAACATTATCCCACCAAATCAATACATGTCAAATGTGAATATACCAAATACAAGCTTACCAAACATGAATATATCAAATCCACACTTGGTGAACTATGGGATATATATGTTTGCGAATCATACCAATGTTTTTCAAAGTCCAAACAATATGTTAACAACTCAATGTATTGATCCAAGTCAAGGTAACACCATGCAAAATCAAGGTTACCTAAATCAAAACAATGTGATTCCCAACCACAAAAATGTTCAATGTCAACCTATAATGCAAAATCTAAACATCATCCCAAATCAGAATATTTTCCAAAATTAATTTGTGCATGATCCCATACAAATACCACAAGTGTTTATTCCAAATATGCTTGACCAACAACCAAATCAACTATATCAAGTGTGTCAAAATCAAAATCAAGCTCAAATTTTGCGACATAAAATTGCTTCACTTACCAAAATAATTGATTCATTGCGCCAAGATACATCTCCACCCCAAAATCTACACACTCCCCTATTAGTTAAACCATGTCATCAAAACATTGGGTTGTGTCCACAACCATATCAAGAACAATATCTCCAATATCAAGAGGTTGGATATCAAGATCAACAACATCAACAACAAACCCAATCGCCACATCTCCAAGATCAATCGCAACAAGAATCACCTCAACAAGCACAAATCTCACGAGATCACAAATGTGAATACAATCCTTTGGGAGAGCCAATTGGATCAGTGCTAAGAAAGTTAGTTAATGAAAAACTCATCACTCTTCCAAAAGTAAGTGCTTTCCACTCTATCATAAACTTCCCTTGGAATAAGGGTAGAGCTTATTGTGAGTATCATAGAAAAAATCTTCATAAAACATGAAATTGTATTCAACTAAAAAATATCATCCAAGGCCTTATTGATCAATGAAGAATAACTATTGAGGACAATGATCAAGATTCAACCACTAGTGATAGTAGTGACAATCTCTCCACCACAATTGTTGAAAACAATGATCAAGATCTATCCATCAATGAACATGTTGAAGATATTTCTACCTCATCCAATGATCAAATCAACATACATCAAGAGTCACTTTTCAATCATGATCAAAATCCACCAACAATATCCAACAATGATCCAATTCAAGAAATGTTAACATCATTTGATCCTATGGTTGAAAATTTTGACAATATCTCCACCATAATTTTTGAGGATAGTGATCAAGATTCATCCACCAATGATCCTTTTGATATGACCTCTACATCATCCAATGAGTTAGAGGATATATTTCAAGAATTTATTCCAAAGCATGATCAACATCTTTCACCAAAGTCTAGTAATGGTCCTTTCCAAGACATATTGACATCCTTTGACCTCATGGTTGTAGATATTGAAGGAATCTTCAACTCAATACTTGATCCACATCCACTTAAATATCAAGAGGATATTGAGCCACTTCACATGCTTAATGAAGATATCCAAGAACCCTTTGTAAGAAATCCATCCTACCCATGTCAAGAACTTGATCCAAAGCACAATCAAGAATCTATATCTCCAAGATGCTACAATGATTGACTAATGGACACTCTCCAATCTATACAAGATGTCACAAATGATGATCATATCCATATAGCACACACTCCTCCATCCCATGAGATGCTCTCTTTGGATGGACACGTAGATGATCTTCATTCAGAACAAGATTCCTTTACTCTTGACATTATTACACAAGAACAGTAGGTTATTGATTCCTATAGTCAAGTTGGGTTGTCAAAATTAGGATCAGATATATCCCAAATTCAAATTGAGGACATCATGTATGAAGATCTCCAACATTATCCACTCAAGGAAATAGGTCGAACCAAATAGGATATTCTGGAGTCAATAGAGAAAAAAATTCAAATAACATCATCTACAATGGTCATTTATCAGAGAATGCTTGCTAAACATGACATATTGAAACAAGAAGAATCAAAACATGAAGGTACTACTTCCACAATATTGGGGGCAACTTCATCTCAAGAAAATGTCAACATAGGGAGCACAAAGAATTCTTATGATGAAACCAATGCCAATACTACAACCAGCCACATCACGAGTCTTAATCCACCCATCACCCCATCCACGAATTGGGACCAACATCAAAAGAAAGATTTGAATCAAAGCACAAAGAACGTTATCAAAGAAAAATAAGTTTGGAAGCATAATGGACAAATAAAATACATATGGATACCAAAAAATACAAAGATAGATCATCCCTATCAAACTCCATCAATCAAAGAAACTATAGGGAAAAATAAAAAAGGGAAATGTATCCATCAAATAAGTCCACAAATGCAAAAGCAGGCTTCCCAAGCGACGTACAAAGTGTATCAAAAAGTTGGTTCTAATTCCATGCACACTTTCGTATCCACCCATCATTGCTCACCTTCCCAAGTTTGGAAAGTCAAAGGTTCCAAACTATCAACCAATCCATCTTTTATTCCTAAACATACTCCACTATCCCCTCCTCCATCCATGATATCCAATTCTCACATTGAACATGTATTGGTAACCATCCTTCATCATAAGGATTCAGAAGGCATTCTATTGCAATGTGCACACAAAGACAAAGTTAACTCCTATGACTGATGGTTATTATAGGTTAACCACACTTGATCCATGAGGAATTGAAATGCGATTTAGCCACTAAACCTCAGTCCCAATAAAATCATTCAATGTAAATCAAAGTGGAAGCCATTAAAACTTAACATGTTAAACTACAAAATCTTTTGAAATATCTACTCTAATCCATTGAAACTTATTATATTTGGGATTGGTGTCGTGTTGATGTGAAATGATGACCCTTTCCCAATCTTGTGATCAGTGAGGTTGTTTCAGTTGATTCTATGGAAGAGAATCAATGAAACCATGATGTTTGATATGTGAAAACCTAAATTAAGTTAAAATGAGCATGATGCAAGCTAAGTTACCATGATTTTATGCTACAAATGATCTAATTATGAAATTGCTAAGCTAATCTAAGCTTAAATAAGCTAATTTAAGCTAAAATGATGCTAAAAGATGAAAACCCTAATTTATTTACAAACTAAGATGGATACATGGAAGCCATTAATGGATGCTTGAAGTTATTATACAACTAAAATAAATTTAAAATAAGCTAAATGTGTGAAAATTGAGAGTATGGATGTGAGTAAATTTAACAGCATAAGTTTGCAATAAAAGATGGATCCATTTGTCTCCAAATAGTGATCTATTTATAGGAGAGCAAATGAAGAATGGATGGTTGAGATCAAAAAGCTTAATCAACAATTCAAGATGAAGGAGATGAGAGGCATGGATCATGGATTCTCATCAACAGATGAGAATTTAGGATGAAAGTTAATCAAAGGCTCACAATTGCCTCAAACAAACACACTTTTGACCTGCTCACACAGGTCAAAGGTAACTTGCCAAAGAGGTTGAAGGGTTTAGCTTGTTGAAGAATCCAAGTGAGTTGATTGGAGGAGAGGGAATATTCCTTAGAATATTCTATTTGGACGAGGAAAAATGTTAATTTACAAATTAAAACAAAGTTTTAATTGTGCAAAAAGGATAAAAAATATTTCTTGGGAATATTCCCTTTGATTAGAGGAAAATTAGTTTAATTTCTAATTTTAAACAAGGTTTAATTTATGCAATTAGGGAATTAAAAGAATTAGAAGATGATATTTATTAAACTAGATGATTTAATAAATAGGGGAGAGGTGAAATGATATTTAATTAAATAACTTAGGGTTATTTAATTAAATAAGATGACTTGGGAGATTAAATTAAATATTTTGATCTATTCAATTTAATGAGATAAAGTGTCAGTGTGAAAAGAGATGAATTAACCCAATTAAATTAATTAGGCCAAATAGACGAAAAATGATGCAATTAATTAATTAGCTAGGCTAATTGAATCAATTAAGTGAAAAGAGGATAGATAAAGAGGAAATGATGTTAATAAATCCAATTCGAGTGTATGACATCGATTAGGACATTTTTCAATGTCTAAAACTCCAGTATCAACAAAGTAGATCAGGAATCTCAAAAGTTGTATTCAAGTGCACATATCTTGGAAAAGTAGCTTCTTCGAGCAGATATTGATGGCACATTATGATAGAAGCATCTACATCAACACCACCAGGTAGTTCAGCATGAACTTAAAATCTTTCACAAAAAACAAAAAAATATGAAAATAGTAAAAATAAAAAAATCGTCCTCCAGTGAAAACCACTATGGTGGCACTTTGGACAGGTACCATGATGAAAACCTAGAAAATAGGCGTCATGTGTAGAATGGAGCATCTGTGTGTGCTAGTTCAAGTGAAAGCATCTTATTTCATCCATAATAAATCCATCATTCCATCTATCTTATCCATAATCAAACCATTCGTCCATGAACCATTTATCCAATCCATTTTCATCCATTTACATCTATCTTCCAAATTATCTTGATCTTTACAAAGTTTGGTGCACACTTGCTTATGGTAAACATAAATTAGCATGTCATTTTCATTGATCCTATCCTACCCAACATTATATAAGTCATGAAGCACTATCCAAATGAGTATCCTTTGTTTGAACACCTTATCTTATCACAAGATAATCCTTGGCATCCTTTGCATGCTTACGATATCCATCCATCCATACATCTATCCAAGCATCAACCCATGGCACTCCATACATTGCTAGATGTTGGGGGTAGATATTTAGATCTTGCTTCAAGAATAAATCTTGATCTATATCTTCCAACTTATGTGGTGATCTAAACATTGGAAAATGTAAAATCAAATTGGTCAAAGCATTTTTTTGCCAAAATCCAAATCATAAACCCATGACATATTTTGACAAGAAGATGTTCCTTATCAAGCTTTATCTTTCATCAAACAACAATCCAAACAATCAATATCAGTTGCATCTAATTTGCACTTCAGTGTCACAACAAATCATTCAAACAAATTTTGTTCCAAAATGAGCTTTAAAATCTTGATCAATCAAATCCAATTAATCCATCATCATCTCAAGATATCCTTCCCATTCCTCATGTTGCTTAAACACTATCCTTGCATTGTTGTGTATCCTCAATAATGTTATCATCATCAATCCATCAATTAGATCAATCAAACTTAGGTTGGTTTTCAACAAAATCCCAAAATAGATCACCGATATCATCACACATATCCATATCCAAATCATCAAAACCATGCAAAAAATCCAAAAAACATTCAAAACATATCAAAATCCCAAAACAGGTCAAAAAGTAAAAAAACATCAAAAACATGGTTACCAAACTACGCCGTCTCTAAGCTTAAACATAGGCAAGGCTAATATTTGATCAGCCCCCGATACACAAAAATACAAAACATTTGAAAACACAAAACCCAAAAATAGCCTCAAAACATTACAAAAACATTTAAATATTTGAAAAAATCCATCAATCCCATTTCACTTTCCCTCACGATAAACTTTCATCCATAAAAAATCAATCGTCACCTTCATCCTTTGGAAAAACAAAGAAAAACAACCACAACAATCAGCAAAAACAAACTTCAAATGCAAAATCACAATTGAAACAACAAACTTTTAAACATAAAATTCAAACTCTTAATCTTTTTAGCAAACATATCAATTAACCTTATATCAATAGCCTTTCAAAACCTATCAACTTGCCACCATCCACTAACATGTCCTAGGATGCATCCTTCCTACAATGGGTATTATCTTTGGAAATCACTTTGGATACTTATCCTAAACAAAACACATCCCTTTGGCTAAAGGTATGAAGAACATGAACTTGTTTATTTGTTTGATCTTTTCTTGCAATTTATCTTATTATGCTCACTCCAATGACCTCTTGATGATGTCTATCAGAAAGATTTAGAGAGAAAGGAATGGGGCATTGAACATTATCTTTCATTTGTCGTGCTTGTTGGATGTCCTCGTAATATAACCTTGGCGAATACTTGCTTTAATAGGTATGTATGGAGGATATTTTGAACTTGTTGACTATTACATCGGAAGGTTTTTTCTTTCTATGTTTTGGTCTAAGATGTTCAAAGCATCTAAAGTACATCCTAGCAAATTTCTTCATATGTCAGGTGTGAACAAGGATACTCCTATCTGTTTGCTAAGTCAAAGTCCATTGCACTATATACCACACCATCCCGGTTATCCATACCTCGATGCATCGTATCTACGTGTTTAATCAAACATAAGGAAATTTGTGTTGTTTGTGTCTCAATCCCTGATAAGAAAATTATCATCACTCATCATCATATCTAATAAAGTCTTGATGGCTCATGGACTTGTTGTAATTTTGCATCTTCTTAGAATCAAGGGTTGATCCCTCTTATTCTTCTATCCTCTTTCACACTAACATGGTATCATGACATTCGGAAAAATATATCAATGCATCCATCCTACATCCACAAACCATTAGCATCCTGCATAATCATGGCATATCATCATAGGAAAATATCATCCATCTCATCATCTCACTTGTATTATCATTTAAGTTGCTTAGGATAATATAGATTTTTTTATTATAAGCATCTTAATCCATCTTGATGAGGTATAAATAAACTCGTGATTATAATAGGCTAAATACCCTTCTCTGTTATTATTAATCACTTTAGCCCTGCCAATTGTTTATTTTTAGGATCAATTATTGTCTAATTTTTATAAGATTGTGTATAAATCTCTATTTCTCAAATCAATTGAAATTAGCAAACTAATGTTGATTTAATGGTATAGATTTCAAGTCATTGTACATGACTTTTGCACAACCGAAGAATGAAGTGGACTTTGAGTGAACTTCAAGTAGTTGGAGTTAAAGCGCCAGAAGTTTAGGCGCCAGAAATTTAGGCGTGCAAAGTGCAACAATTTCCTTTAAAGCTTTTTGTTCAACTTTCTGTTTAAGACTTTACAGCTCCACTCTGAGCCTTTATTATGTTTTTATGTAATGAACATCTGTTAAGTTAATCAATTGTAATTATGTTAAAAGAATTTTTCAATGGTGATCTACTGCCATCTAAAATTTAGGATTTTGTAAGTAATATAAATATGTGTAACTACCAAGACAAGAGGTTATTGTTATGATGTTATGATGCTATGATATGCTTTGAATAATATTCAACTATGTCTCTGTGTTACACTTTTATGATATGAATAAAATAAATATTGTCAGTCTCATTCTAAGTCAATGGTTCTGTGTAATGGAAGTACCATGAATGGATTTATTTTGAAGATGTGAAGTACCACATGTGATCTAAATTAATCATAGGAACGCCTGAGAGCTAGCCACTCGAGGGATCTCATAGAGTAGATAAGTATTTTTCTTGTTAGTATCATTACATATTGAATTTAGATGAATGTTATTTTGTGTCAAGCTTTGTACTCCTGCAAGTCATAGTTTCAAATTTACAATCTTTAAGTTCTATTCATTTGGAAATTTTGGAGCACCTACTCCTATTGTTAGTTACAAGTCATTAAGTGTACTTTTTGTCAACAGTTAGTCGTTAGCATTGGTTTCCTTCATTTAAATTTCACAATTTAACTACAAGTATTAATTTCTAGGTAATTTACATGCTTTATAGTATAAGAATTTGAATGATTTATAGTTTAAACAATCTCATGCTTTCTAGTTTAGTGTCTTTCTAGTTTAAATTCTATTTAAAAACATTTTAAACATTAGGAAAACCTTAGAGAGATGGCGAAAAAATTCCTTATTGCATACAGCCAGGTAAGTTGAAAAAGATGGTTCCCAAAAAGGGGGCTTAAGTGGCCACTTTTTTTGAAATCAGGAAATATTAACCTTGAACATGAAATTGAGGATAGTTACACTCAAAATTTTGAGATGGAACAAAAACAAGGATCGAAGTGCTCTGAGTCTACTTTCTAAACTACTAATTTATTTTGAAAATGGTTGAGATTAAGGGGTTCAAAAGTGGGACATACAAAAATTGGTGTTGTTTTTGTTAGAAAAAACATAACATAGCAACTCTTGTATGTCCCTAGCATAGTGAAATTTTTTTAGTATTTTTAAAATTGCTACAATGAGAAGTTAGCTAACAGTATGTAGTTGATGCACAATTTTTCTAATAATTTTTTAATGAATATTTGATTTTTTACTAATTTTCTAAGTGGACACTTTCTGAAAAATAGAATTTTGACCGTGCTACCCCTACAAATTTTGGAAACTAATTGATTTTTTTAAAAAAAATTGTAGAATGGAGTCTAGTTTCTAAAAATGTAATTTATTTAAAATTTTGATGAACAGTTAATTTATAACAAAAAAACACCAAACATTGTTTTTTACCAAAAAAAAGACGCACAAACAAAATAAATTATGGATGAAAGGCTTAACATTGTTAGAAAGTGAAAAAAATTACATCGTTGGATAGCTAAGAGAGAACCTAACATTACCCAGGTGTTCGATTTGTTTGAAATTGAACCATGTGCAATCCTAATGGTGAGCTCAAACACGATTATGTGAAATATTGTAGAATTTGCAAAAACACGTCTCTAGTCATTGGGAATGCCCTCCAAGCCTTTGGGTTGGTACTCCAAGGAAAATACCAAGCCCAAGGCTAGGGAACTCCGAAAGCAAGATATAATGTGTGCGTGTTATAACGTGCTCACATTAATCTTAGTTTTGACATGGTTTTTTGCATTTGTGGGGGACATGTCTAGCAAGACATAACATGAGCACAATATAATGTGCTCGCATTATGTCTTGCTTTATGTTAAATGCTACTCTATTGAGTGTAAGTTTATATATTTGTATGTTTGTATGTACATGTATGCTTGTATGTCATGTATGTGTGTATGTATGTATGCCTATATTTATGCATGTATGTATCAATGCATGTATATTGTATGTATGCCTATATGTATGTAAGATTGTATCTACACATGTACATATATGCTTGTATGTATGTAGGATTGTATGTACATATGTATTATGCTTGTATGTATGTAAGTATGCATATATTTATGTATGTCTTTAGAGGGATGGAGAATTTTAAGAGAGAGAGAGAAAGAGTTGTCTAGGTAGGGTGGCAGGGAGAGAGAGAGGGGGGGTGGAAGTGAGAGTTTAAGAGAGAGGGAGTGAAGGAGAAGGGGTTGGAATGAGAGGGACTTAGCTAGGTAGAGTGGGAGGGATAGACGGAGTGGGGAGAGAGGGGGGGTGGGAGAGAGAGGATTGAGAGAGAGGGATAGAGAGAGAGAGAGAGAGAGAGAGAGAGAGGTAGGGTGCCAAAGGGAGAGACTTGAGAGTGTGAGGGGGATGAGAGGGAGAGACTTGAGAGATAGGTAGTGAGAGGGAGTGCGAGAGAGAGAGAGAGTGGGAGAGAGGGAGTGTGAGTGAGAGACCTGAGGGAGAGGGTGTGGGAGGGAGTGACTTGAGAGAGGGAGAGAAAGAGGGTGTGGAGTGAGAGGGAATTATCTAGGTAGGGTGGGAGGGTTAGATAGGGAGAGAGAGAGAGAGAGAGAGAAGTTACCTAGGTAGGTTGACAAAGGGAGAGACACGAGAGAGGGGGTGGGAGGGAGAGACCTAGAGAGGGAGAGAGGGAGTGAGAGAGATAAAATAGAGGGGGGTGAGAGGGTGGTAGGGATTGATTGAGGTGAGGAGAGTGCTGCATTAGAAAGAGAGGGAGAGGGTAGATAGAAACAATTGGGGAAGGATAGGAGGGAGGGAGGAGGGAGAGGTGAGAGATGTATAGATAGAGAGAAAGCGATAGGGGTTGAGGGTATAGGGTTGAGGGATTAGAGTGGAGGACCTATAGGGTTGATGGTTTCTAGGGTATTAGGGTTTAAGTGTTGAGGGTTAAGGGATTAGGGTCAAGGGTAGAGGGTATTGGGTTGAAGGTATAGGGTAGAAGGTTTAAGGGTTTAGGGTTATAGGGTTTAGGGTTGAGGGTAAAGGGTTTAGGGTATATGTTTGAGGGTATATGGTTGAAGGATTAGGTTGAGGGTCCAATGTAAAGGGTAGAGGGTATAGGGGTTTAGGGTTTAGGGTTTAAGGATTGAGGTTGAGGGATTAAGGATTGAGAGTTGAGAATTGAGGGTAGAGGGTTTAGTGTATAGGGTAGAGGGTAGAGGGTAGAGGGTTTAAGGGTTTAGGGTTTAAGGGTTGAGGGTTGAGGGTTGAAGGTTTAAGGTTGAGGGTAGAGGATTGAGGGATTAGGGTTGAGGGTCCAATGTATAGGTTAGAGGGTATAGGGGTTAAGGGATTAGGGTTTAAGGGTTGAGGGTTGAGGGTTTAAGGGTTGAGGGATTAAGGGTTGAGGATTTAGGGATTAGGGTAGAGAGTTTTATTAGATTTAAGAGTTTAAGGGTTGAGGGATTAGGGTTTTGGGTAGAGGGTATTGGGTTGAGGGTAGATGGTAGAGGGTAGATGGTTTAAGGGTTGAGGGTTTAGGGTTAAGTGTTTAAGGGTTTAAGGGTTGAGGGATTAGGGTAGAGAGGGATGGATGGATGGATAGAGATATGGAGGGAGAGGTGAGATAGAGAGAAGGAAATAAGAGGAGGGAGAAATAGATATATGAGGGTTGAGGATCCAATGTATATGGTAGAGGGTTGAGAATAGAGGGTATAGGGTTGATGACTTTTAGGGTTGAGGGATTAGGGTATTGGGTTGAGGGTACATATGGTTGAAGGATTGGGGTTGAGAGTCCAATGTATAGGGTAGAGGGTATTAGGGTTGAGGGTTTAGGGTTCGGGGGTTGAGGATTGAGGGATTAAGGGTTGAGGGTTGAGAATTGAGGTTTGAGGGTTTAATGTATAGGGTAGAGGGTAGAGGGTTGAGGGTAGAGGATTGAGGGTATAGGGTTGGGGGATTAGGGTCGAGGGTCCAATGTATAGGGTAGAGGCTATAGGGATTGAGGGATTAGGGTTTAAGGGTTGAGGGATTAAGGGTCAAGAGGGTTGAGGGATTAGGGTAGAGAGTTTACTAAGTGGGTTTAAGGGTTGAGGGATTACAGTTGAGGGTAGAGGGTAGCGGATTGAGGGTAGAGGGTTGAGGATTTAAGGGTTTAGGGTTTAAGGGTTTCAAGTTTTCAGTTTAAGGTTTAGGGTTTAGGGTTGGGTGTTTAAGGGTTTATAGGGTAGAGGGTAGAGGGTTTAATGGTTGAGGGTTGAGGTTTAAGTTTGAGGGTAGAGGATTGAGGGTACAAGGTTGGGGGATTAGGGTTGAGGGATTAAGGGTTGAGAGGGTTGAGGGATTAGGGCATAGAGCTTACTAAATGGGCTTAAGGGTTTAAGGGTTGAGGGATTAGGGTTTAGGGTAGAGGTTAGAGGATTGAGAGTAGAGGGTAGAGGGTTTAAGGGTTGAGGGTAGAGGGTTTAAGTTTAAGGGTAGAGGATTGAGGGTATAAGGTTAGGGGATTAGAGTTGAGGGTCCAATGTATAGGGTAAAGGGTATAGGGGTTGAGGGATTAAGGTTTAAGGGTTGAGGGTAGAGGGTAGATGGTTTAAGGGTTTAGGGTAGAGGGTAGAGGGTTTAAGGGTCGAGGGTTGATGGTTAAGGGTTTAGGGTTGAGTGTTTAAGGATTTAAGGGTTGAGGGTTTAGGGTTGGCAGAGAGGTGTTAGGGTAGAGGGAGGGATGGATGAACTAGAGATGGAGGAGAACTAAGAGATAGAGAGGAGAGGGCGAAGGGAAAAAAGATATATGAGGGTTGAGGATCCAATGTATAGGAGTAGAGGGTTGAGAATTGAGGAACAGGGTTGACAACCTGTAGGGTTGAGGATTAGGAGGTATTGGGTTGAGGGTACATATGGTTGAAGGATTGGGCTTGGGAGTACTATGTATAGGGTGAGTGAGTGAGAGAGAATTAAGGGTATAGGGTTGAGGACCTATAGGGTTGATGGTTTAGGGTATTGGGTTGAGGGTAGAGGGTAGAGGGTTTAAAGGTTTAGGGTTAAGGGTAGAGGGTTTAGGGTTTAGGGTAATGTTTTAAGGGTACGTGGTTGAAGGTTTAGGGTCGAGGGTCCAATGTATAGGGTAGAGGGTATAGGAGTTGAGGGTTGAGGGATTGAGGGTTGAAGGTTGCGAATTGAGGGTTGAATATATAGGGTAGAGGGTAGATGGTTTAAGGGTTTAGGGTTTAAGAGTTGAGTGTTGAGGGTTTAAGGGTTGAGGGTTGAGGGTGAAATTGGTGACCTAACTTGGCCTATTTGAGAAATGGGTCCAAGAAATGGGGTTTGGGGTTTTCTCAAACAAGCCAAGTTAGGTCGTCAATTTCACCCACTAGCTTGCCAATTCAATTAAATTGGCAATGTAGTGGTCTATTTGAAAAAATGGATCCAAGAAATGGGGTCTTGAGACCCCATTTCTTGGACCCATTTTTTCAAACAAGCCAAGTTAGGATGCCAATTTCACCCACTAGTTTTCCAATTCGATGAAATTGGAAATGTAGTGGTTTGTTTGAAAAAATGGGTCCAAGAAATGGGGACTCCTAGTGATTTACATCACCGGGAGACCCCATTTCTTGGACCCATTTTTTCAAACAAGCCAAGTTAGGTTGCCAATTTCACCCACTAGCTTGCCAATTCAATGAAATTGGAAATGTAGTGGTTTGTTTGAAAAAATGGGTCCAAGACATGGGATCTCTCAGTGATTTACATCACCAGGAGACCCCATTTCTTGGACCTATTTTTTCAAGCATGCCAAGTTAGGTTGCCAATTTCATCCACTAACTTGCCAATTCGATGAAATTGGCAATGTAGTGGCCTATTTGAAAAAACGGGTCCAAGAAATGGGGTCTCCTGATGATTTACATCACCATGAGACCCCATTGGAGACCCCATTTCTTGGACTCGTTTTTTCAAATAGGCCAAGTTAGGTTGTCAATTTCACCCACTACCTTGCCAATTCAGTGAAATTGGCAACCTAACTTGAGAGGGATAAGAGTGAGTGAGAGACTTGAGAGAGGGAGAGGGGGTAGGAGGGAGAAACTTGAGAGAGAGAGAGAGGAGTGGGAGAGAGATAGAGGGTAGAGGATAGAGGATAGAGGGTATAAGGGTTAAGGGTAGAGGGTAGAGGGGAGAGAGATAAAAGGATTGAATGAGTGAGAGAGAGTTGAGAGAGGAAGAGGGGGTAGGAGGGAGAGACTTGAGAGAGAGAGAGAAACAGGGAGGGAGTGGGAGAGAGATAGAGGGTAGAGGATAGAGGGTATAAAGGTTAATGGTAGAGGGTAGAGGGGAGAAATATAGAATTAGGGTATAAGGGTTGAGGGTATAAAGTTGAGGACCTATAGGGTTGATGGTTTAGGGTTTAGGGTTAAGGAGCTATATATGGTTGAAGAATTAGGGTTGAGGGTACATATGGTTGAAGGATTAGGGTTGAGGGTCCAATGTATAGGGTAGAGGGTATCATGGTTGAGGGTTTAGGGTTTGAGGATAGAGGGTAGAAGGTTTAATTGTTTAAGGTTGAGGGTAGAGGGTTTAGGGTTTGAGGGTATAGGTTTTAGGGTTTAGGGTTGAAGGTAGAGGGTTTAAGGGTAGAGGGATAAAGGGTTTTGGGTTGATGGTATAGACAAAGAGAAAAAAAATCTATAAAAAATCAACTTTCTCATAACACGAGTGCATTTTGAAGTAGTAGAGATATGGCCTTTTTTTAGCAAGAAATAACACGCTCACATTATAACGCAAGCGCATTTTGGCTTGCTCTAAAAATGGTAAAAAACTCAATATACCCATGATCTCAAGGCCCACATTCTGCATATTCTCCTAGTTCTATGCGTGCTCCGACAAAAAGTATCTTTTTTATGATGTTGTGAAGTGTGCATGCATGTTTTTCACATTCCACCACCTTTTTCATGATCTTTCCACCACCTTTGCATGAAATAGCAAAATTTTTACGTTGAAAGGCATATAATATCAATTCAAGTATGAATTCCATTCAAAAGTGATATACAATTGAAGTTTGGAGGGGAACAAGCTTTTGAAAAAGTCAAATTGTTGAGGAGTTTGAAGAAAGAAGAAGCAAATGCTACATAATTGGGTAAAACTCCTCCATTTGAAACTCTGATTTTTTAGGTATGTGAAGTCTTTACATATTTTATTTCATTCTATTACGGCTTGCTTTCATTTTTGTTATTTTTCATATTCCATGTTGATCATTGTTTGTTTGTCATTATAACCCTAGGTTGTCAATGCACATTTTAAATTACACAATTCTATACACTTGCTAATTATATTTTTAAACCACATCTCTTTGAGGCATTTTGTTATTTAATAATTGACTTACCTTGTGTATGCTTCCACATTTTGTATACACATATATATGACAAAACTTACAAGGAAGTAAAATAAAACATCATTTCTCAATCCTTTATTATGGATGTGCATACCACTCTCCAAAGCTTTCATTGAGTTATTTTGTCAAATAGTTATACCAAGTAGCCAATTGCCTTGTTTATGCTACCAAATTTTCCATACATGTCTCTAAAAAATTGGAATATACTCCTCCCACATTGATAGATCTTTGAAACTATTTTGGTTTTCATCTCTATTTCTAAATTTACCTCATCACTAAACCTACCCCATCACTTATGTTGTGATATATTGTAAATGTTTCCTTGATTAGTCTACCTACAAGGGATTCTAACCCTTCTCTCCACTGTTTCAAGACTCTTTATTCAAGGCTAAGTTAGCAACATGGGGAAAGGTGTAGCCTATCTTGCAATCATGGCTCAAAATGGAAGCATGGACAAGACATTTGAATTGTTTGACAATAATGTTTTCGTATAAATGTATGCAAAATGTGGTAGCATTGACAAGCTAGTGAGCTTGGCAAGATAGTGAGCTCACTCACTAGCTTGCCAATGCGGTAGGGTTGACAAGGTAGGGGCAGTGTATGCCTCATAGAATTGGGAACTCTACATCACCATGATTCCCTTATTCTATGAGACATACGCTGCCCCTACCTTGTCAACCCTACAACATTGGCAAGCTACTGAATGAGCTACCTTGCCAATGCTCCACTAGCTTGCCAATGCGGTAGGGTTGAGAAGGTAGGGGCAATGTATGCCTCGTAGAAATGGAGTCTCATAGTGATGTACTGTGAGACCCCATTTATATGAGGCATACATTTCCCCTACCTTCTCAACCCTACCACATTGGCAGGCTAGTGAGTGAGCTAGCTTGCTAATGCTCCACTAGCTTGCCAATGCGGTAGGGTTGAGAAGGTAGGGGCAGTGTATTCCTCATGGAAATTGGGTCTCACGGTGACTATGAGACCCCATTTCTATGAGGCATAGGCTGCCCCTACCTTCTCAACCCTATCGAATTGGAAAGCTAGTGAGTGAGCTAGCTTGCCAACGCTCCACTAGCTTGCCAATGCGTTTGGGTTGAGAAGGTAGAAGCAACATATACCTCATAGAAATGGGTCTCACGGTGATATACATCACCATGAGTCCCCAATTCTATGAGGCATACGCTACTCCTACCTTGTCAACCCTACCGCATTGACAAGTTAGTGAGTGAGCTAGCTTGCTAATGCTCCACTTGCTTGCCAAGGAATTTGAATTCACATGCCTTTTCCATGCTTCCATTTTGAGCCTATCTTGCAATCATGTCATGCCACATTACCACATTTTTTAAGGCATTCCATAAAAAAAATCATGTGACCTTTGTCTATGCTAGAAATACTCTTCTACAGGATGATTGTAATTATTTTTTATGAAGCCTTGAATGACATATTTCATTTATTTGAATGGAAACATTTTTTAGGAACTAATATTCGTCTCATTACCATACTACAAGTAAAATTATCTGCCATGTCGAGCAAATGAACAAGGAATAAACTAACAGACAAAGAGTATGAAACCAAAAAGTAAAGGAGAGAGAACGGGTGGCGGCATATCATGAAAAGAAGAAATTGGATACGATTGATGAAAACAAGCCAATTGAAGAGGAACCTCAACCATCAAAAAGAGAACATGCATTGACAACACAAAGGGCACAAATTTGAAAGCATTGTGGTAAGATAGATTTGGATACCGTAGTTGGAGACACACCCTCTACTACAAGTGAATATGAAGGGACACCATTAAGCACAAGCAAATATGGAGGGACACCATCTACCACAAATAAATATGGAGGGACAACATCTACCGTAAGTGAATATGGTTGGACACCATCCACCACATCTCAATTTGAGAGTACATCATCACTCGGATTTGATGAAGAAGGTACACCATCATCCCCATGTGAACCTCAAGGTATGTCTTCTACTCCACCCTCGATCGAAGGTATGCAATCTAACCCACCTCAATTAAATATTGATGAAATTCCTAATGTTGAGATGTATGTACCTAGGAGAACACTACCTAGAATTTTGTGTAGAAATCCAAAGTATTTGATTAATATTGATGAGGATATTTTGCAACACATGGAAGGTAAGATTCCAACACACACTTGTAGAAGATATGTTGATAACATAGGGAAATTCTTCTTTGAAAGGCTAAATGAGACCGCAAGATGTCAACTATTTGCTGAAATGATGCAGGGTATAAAGTATAGAAACATCATGAAGACTCTTGGGTTGAGAACACCGAATGCATCAAGTGAAAACACTATTGTGAAGAATCTAATGGATGCTTATGAGAGTGTGGGTAAGACCTCATGCTCAAAGGATAGTAATGTCACCCAATGTGTCATTACATTAACTTCGGTAAGTAGTCAAACAAAGAGAGCTCGTCTCATTAGAAAGATGAGTGAATTTATGAGAATTGAGGGGACCGATTCAAATGAATTATGGGCATTCTCAGGGAGACTGCCATGAAAAGATTAAAAATTTGTTGAAGCATTGATCTAACACTAATTGAAGAGTACTGGAAGAATAACACAAGGTTGTATCTGAATCAAAGGGATGTGGAAGAAGGAGAATCAGTAGTCAGAACCGTGAGCCACATCCAAAGCATTTTTTGGATATAACTCAAACCCAATTTTTTCGTAAATTTCAACAAGATTATCCTCAAGTTAGTATTTGTCAAAGATATTTTGAAATGCTTAAACCTTTTTATGTCAAGATAAATCACACATGCACTACTTGTTGTAGACTAAATATTGAATTCTCTAACCATTATGATGTTTATCGTTCTATATGTTTAGATTTGCATACTAACGATGTTTTGCAAGATTGTGGCATAGAAGCTCCACCAACATCTTCAAGAGAGTTCTTATAAATTTTTTTTATTTGAAATAGAGGATGGCCAAATATTCTATAGGACAACATGCTTGGATGATTTATGTGAGTGTTGTGGTGGCTTGCAACGTATGCGAGTATGTCAAAATATGGAAAGCACAGATGAGGTGGGATAAAAACTAGTAGAGTTTGGGAAGTATAAAATAGTGGCATACGTTACAAAAGATGGGTCTCGAGCAAAAATGTGTGATTTGGTTATTCAAAAGATTTTAGTGTATCATTTTATGTCCATGTTTCGTGACAATATAGTGTATGAGTATGCAAGGCATACCCATAGAGCTCGATGGCTGGACACATAGTTCAAGTTATGCAAGGAAACCTTTCCAGTTGGAAGCATAGTATTAGTGGTTGAATTTTCAGAGAACTACACTCTACATCCACAGTGTGAGGTGCAGTCACAATATTACAATTCCACATAGGTTTCAATATTTGTGCACATAACATTCATTCATGTAGCTAATAGTACAGAGGACCAAAGGAAGGTATTGAGGGAGTATCACTTTTATATTAGTGATGATTGCACACATTCTCCAGAGTTCATGCAAGGTTGCTTCCAAATGTTCTACAGTGATTTGGCTCAAAAGGGCATAGCATACAATTGGCATATAATATGGTTGGATAGTTGTGCAACATAGTTCAAGAACTCACACATGTTCTACTAGTTGAGCATGATGCATGTCATTACAGGTGTTCAACATATGTGAAAATTTTGTGAGGCCGAACATGGAAAGGGGGAGCATGATGGTGCAGGAGCATGTTTGAAAAGAGTATTAGTAGGAGAAGAGTTAAAGTATAAAGACAATGCAAAGTTGACAGATGCAAAATCAATTGTTAAGTGGTGTAATGCTTTGATGGGTCTAGGTAATGAAGGTACGTCTTCAGTTCGTAGATTTTTTTGGTTGATGGATGATACTAACATTTCACCACATGAGGATTTTTGTACACTAACAGGATCAAGTGAGCTACACTCTTTCCTTAGCTCAAATGCAGGTTCATGGAGTATCAATACACGAAAGATGGCATGATTTTGTTCTACATGTACAATGCAAACCTAGGATGATTGTGAGTCAGGGGAGTGGGTTGACAAATGGTTGACAAGTTATCTTAGCCCACTTCACATGTATCACTCTCTAACAACATTGGAACTAACACAGATGGAATCATCGGTCGACTTTGACCACGTATCAGATCTAGTTCAATTAGGTAATATATCTACTTAGTTTTTGAAATTCCTATTGTTATCTTACTTTGTAGTGTATTTGTAATGTTGACTAATTTCAAGAGATTTGTTGTACATATCAATGTAGGGCATGTTTATGTAGTTATTACAAATGAAGACAATGAAGAGGGAACAAACTATTACTTGTGTCATTGTGTTGAGGCTAAAAATAAATTGGAGGCCCCAATTATAGATGGAGAAAACATCAAATACCGTACATGCTCAATTGTTGTTACTGAAACGTGGCTCAGAAGGTACCCACATAAGAGTGTTAAATATTGGCTATTTCAGGACTTTGACACAGATCATAAGATTCTTCATTACTCAAACCTTGTCATGGCATCCAATGTTCATTTGACAAAATATGGGGGTAGACCTTTGAACGAGACCTTGTGGAAGGTCCTTGAGTCTGACTATGAGACAATACTTGACACAATAAAGAGAAAAGTAGACTTGGATGGTTCGTTGGATTAATTTGTAAGTATGCACATTGGTTCTTATTAATTTATACTTGCATGCACATTGATTTGTTTGATGCCAATGCTATCATCTTATTTTACTTTTCCTATTTGAAAGTAACCTGCTAAAAATTGATTGGTGTCCCCTTGCAAAAAATGCAGGTTTATGAGCCATCCAAGAGAATATCAACCAAAAAAGCAATGCAACATTCTTATTTTTGATGATCTTGACAAATCTCAATTATGATTTTAAGCCATTATAAAAGTGTGTACGAAGCTTGGTGAGGGAATTTCAAGTTATTCATTTGAAGTTAACCTTATCATGAGCACCTATGATGTAGACATTATAAGAGCATCTCAAATTTCAAGTTATTCTATTCATGAGAGGTGTTGTGTGCAATAGGTATCTTGGAACTCCTAGTGAAGATGTATGGCCAAGAGTGACTAAGTTGAGAGACTGGCATGCTTATCCTCAATGGAAGCATCAAGATTTATGTCTTGTTGTTCTCGAGTTGGAACCAAATGGTGTGGATTTTTTGTTTGTGAGTGCCTTCCATCTATTTTCATTTTATTTCCATTTTGGATGCTCTTTCTTTTTCTTGTTTTACTTTGCGTATTTGTAAGTAAACTACTAAAAATTGATTGGTCTCTCCTTGCAGAAAATCTTGATCTATGAGCCATCGAAGAGAATCTCAACTAAAAAAGCAATGCAACATACTTATTTTGATGATCTTGACAAATCTCAATTCTAATTTGAAGCCATTATAAAAGAGCGTGTGAAGTTTAGTGAGGGAATCTCAAGTTATTCATTTGAAGTTAACCTCATCATGAGCACCTATGATGTAGAAATTATAAGAGAATCTCAAATGTATGAGTGACATTGTAAAAGATCTGTGAGAATGGACTACCTAAAGCATTGTGCCTATGGTGCAGGGCATTTGGGCCTTCATTTTTTAAAAGGAGTTTAGTATGTAGTGTCTTTATGTTTAAGGTCATGTTTTTGTTTTGAAATAATGTATTTAAGACCATGTTGCAATGTTTTGGGTCAGTTTTGGTTAGGAGGAGTCATTTTCAGTCAATTTGACAAAGTTGCAAAAATTGTAAAAGAGTTACATAAGAACTTTTGCATTTTTGATGTAAAAGGGAAGTTGAATAGTTAAGATGTTAAAAGTTAGTTGTAGTTAGTTGGATATGGTTGGAAAAGGTTAAATATGCTTTGTAATGGTCGAAAAAAGGGTTGGATGTACATTTGGAGGATTGAATAACAAAGATTCACTAATTTTTTGCATTTTCCTACATTGAATTTTGCGGCTACAACAACTTGTACATTTTGGTACGACCTAGAAGTGCTCATTTGTGCATTGGAATTGATGGAGGAGTGAACTACCTTTCATTTTCATCTTTTCTCATTTGATTTCATCAGGATTTGAGTGAGTTATAGTGTTTTGATACCCTGCTTTGCATCAATATAACTAGCATACAGTCTAACTTATTATAAAAACTTCATTTATTAAAAAAAATCAACCTAATCATTATATATCAATATCAATATAGCATATAGTCTATTGAAATACACTTGTAATGAGATTACTCAAATATTAAAATTTATTGCTGCCCTCAAAAAATCATAATTCAAACAATGTAATTCCTTAACAGTCCAAATTGCAAAAGGGCAATAATCTTTGATGAACTATTACCCAAATGCCATATTAATTATGGGTATTCCATTTGAGGCATCAGGATCACATAGGGAACCTCTAAAATAACCTCTCAATTTTTGTTATCTCAAAGTTATTTTTCCATGGTGTCCAATTTTGACTTGATAGAAAAAGTGTCAATTACAAGCAATGTAAAGTTGCAAAGTGGCGCAACTTTCGTTTTGAAACTCATGTGACCAAAAAAAATATTCCAACACATTTGAATGGGTATTTTTACACTAGGCATGGTCCTCTTTCACATCCAAACACGTGGAATCACTCTGAGCTACATTCAACCAGATTGATCCCTTAAAAGTCCAAAGTGCAAAAGGGCAGCAATCTTTGACGAGATATTACTTAAAAATTGCGATGCTTAAGAACTCTTCATCTAAGCCTACAGGATCATGTTGGGCCCCTCTACAATAACCTCTCTCGATTTTTGTTATCTTGAAGTCATTTTCCCGTGGTGTCTAGTTTTTACTTGATAGAAAAAGTGTCAAATGCAAACAATGTAAAGTTGTGTGATGCAACTTTTGTTTTGAAACTCATGTGACCAAATGAATTATTTCAACACAGCCGAATGGGTAAATTTATGCTAGCCATGGTCCTCTTTCACACCCAAACATGCGGAATCGCTCTAAGCTATGTTTAATCGGCTCGATCCCTTAAGGGTCCAAAGTGCAAAAAGGTAGCAATCTTTGGCGGGCTATTACTAAAAAACCGTGGTGCTTACATAATCTTCATCTGAGCCTATAGGATTGCATTGGGACCCTCTAGAATGACCTCTCTCATTTTTTGTTATCTTAATGTGGTTTTCTCGTGGTGTCGAGTTGGGTGGGTTTATGCTAGGAGTGGTCCTCTTTCACACCCAAATATGCAGAATCACTTCGAGCTACATTCAACCGATAGAATCCCTTAAGAGTCCAAAGTGCAAACTGGTTGCAATCTTCAAAGGGTTGTTACTCAAACACCATGACACTTAAAAACTTCTTGTTTGAGCCTATGTGATCATGTTTAGCCCCTATACAATAACCTCTCTAATTTTTCTATCTTGGAGGCATTTTCCCATGGTGGCGAATTTTCACTTAAGAAAAAAGTTGTCAAATACAAGTAGTTGAAAGTTGCAAAGTGGTGCAACTTTCATTGTACAACTCATGTGACCAAATGAACTATTCTAACATGTCTAGGTGGGTACATTTATGCTATGAATGGTCATCTTTTGCACCCAAACACGTTGAATCGCTCTAAACTACATTCAACTAGTAGAATCTCTTAAGAGGCCAAAGTGCAAAATAGCTACAAACTTCAACATGTTGTTACTCAGATACTGTGATGCTTAGAAATTTTTTGCCTAAGCCTATGGGATCATGTTGGATCCCTCTACAATAACCTCTCTCAATTTTTTCTATTTCGGGGACATTTTCCCATGGTGGCGAATTTTCACTTGGGGAAAAAGTTGTCAAATGCAAGTAGTTGAAAGTTGCAAAGTGGTGCAACTTTCATTCTGTAACTCGGGTGACCAAACAAACTATTCCAATACATCTGAATAGACATGTTTATGCTAGGCATGGTCCTCTTTTGCACCCAAACATGCGGAATCGCTTCGAGCTACATTCAACTAGATCGATCCCTTAAGAGTCCAAAGTGCAAAATGGTTGCAAACTTCAGCATGTTGTTACTCGGATATCATGACACTTAGAAACTTTTCATCTGAGCCTATGGGACTGCGTTAGGCCCCTCTATAATAACCTCTCTCAATTTTCACTATCTCAGAGGCATTTTCCTGTGGTGGCAAATTTTCACTTGGGAAAAAAGTTGTCAAATGTAAGTAGTTGAAAGTTGCAAAGTGGTGCAACTTTTGTTCTGCAACTTGTTTGACCAAACAGTCTGTTGCAATGCATTTGAACGGGTATGTTTACACTAGGAATGGTCTTCTTTTGCACCCAAACACGTGAAATCGCTCTGAGCTATGTTCAACCAACTCAATTCCTTAAAGGTCCAAAGTGCAAAAGGGTAGCAATCTTTGATGGGCCATTACTCAGAAACCGTGACGCTTATGAACTCTCCGTATGAGCCTATGGGATTGTGTTAGACCCCTCTACAATAACCTCTCTCAATTTTTGTTATCTTAGAGTCATTTTCATGTGGTGTCCAGTTTTGAATTGATAAAAAAAATGTCAAATACAAGTAGTGTAAAGTTGTAAAGTGGTGCAACTTTCGTTTTGATATTTGTGTGACCAAACAAACTACTTCAACATGTCCTGATAGGTATGTTTACGCTAGGCATGGTCCTTTTTTACACCCAAACATGCAAAATCACTTTGAGCTACGTTCAACTGTCTTGATCCCTTATGATGGCATGCAAAACAATTAAAAAAGAGAAACATACACACAATGGTTGAGAAGTCTGAGTTTTCCACACAAAAAGCATATGATCAGCCTCAAGTCTAGCAAGTGCAAGACATTTTTCAATTATATTCCTTGCCCTTACAACAATATACAACCAATTGTAAATGCGTACAATGGTGGAACTTGGAAACATTTTATTTTTCCTTAATTAACCACTTTGGTTGTGAAGCATTTTGTCATTTTCATTTGAAATGATTTGTTATGCTTGAAAATTGGAGTGTAAGAGAAACAAGTGATGCTCTAAAAATGTTTAAAGAATATTCAAGATACATGTTTGTATGATAATGTGTGAAGAATTTAACTACTTCATCTACTATGAATATTATGTTTTGCAAGTGTTGTGAAGATTATGTATTCTTTGTTTAATTGAGTTGTTCCAATCAAAAGATTAAATGTATTGGAATCTTTTTATGAAATATTTCATCGAATACCAATTAAAAACGTGTTTTTTTGCTTTTAGATAAAGCATTTCATGGAACTCTTTGGATTAAACTGAATTGAGATATGTAAGAACAAGGGATCATTAGGTAATACATTGCTCAAGGATTTTAAATAAGCCTTCTCTCCCATTGCCATTTTGGGTGGATTATTAATTTCAAAGTATTGGGAATGCTTTTCCTATTTTCTAGTTGGTAGTTTCCATTTTAGAAGGCTCATCTCTTGATATGTTTTATACTCATTCTTAATCAATTATCAAGTTAATAATCAATTCATTTATTTATAGTTAATCTTTTCTTTTCAATTTGTGCAATTTTGGAATTTGTAACTCTACTAGTATTCCTAGAAATATTGAAGTTGTTTAGCACTGACTAATAAAGTTGTTTAGCATGAATCAATTAATATTCAAGACAAACCATGAAGGACAACAATAATCAATGCTAGGGCTAACCAATTAATAAGTATACATGTGAATAAGTCAAGGATGTACATGTGAATAAAGGAAGCACAAGTACTCAAAAACAAGTAAGCCTTGAAGTATACACACAAATACATAGTATACACAAATTAATACAAAGTATATGCATGAATACAAGGTATACACATGAAAACACGTAAGTTGCAAAGTATACATTGGAATACACATAGGTCACAAAGTATACACATAAGTTGTAAAGTATACACTTGAATACATGTAACTCATATCTATTGAAACATGGATTTATAATGCAAATATGGACACCATCAATAAAAAATATTTGTATTAACCAAATAGCCATGTAGACATACATATATATATGTTGATATAAGTATAAAATATAGGTACAAAATAGCCATATAGGCTTATGAGAATGCCATCTAGGCATATAATGTCCAATATATCCAATAAAAAATATGTACAAAAATGCCATATAGGCATACAAGAAAGGGCTCTGGAATCAAAAGTCATTTCTCTCCATGCTCTCAAAATAAACTCTTGCCCTTTGTTGGTTGATCAGATGGTGATACATTTGTCACTCATTTATTCTGTAGTTGAGGAGTGCTCCTGCTGCTCCTCCTAAGGTTTAGTTCTAGGTCAAGTTTTATCTGTTACAATAAGAAGTGAAGATATTAATATATAGAAATTATATTAAAAAAATGATATATTTAACAAAAAAATCACTTACCACCATCTGATGATCACTCTCCATGAGGGAAATATTCAAATTCCCATGCTGAGGCATGTTGAAGCCCTGTATAAACCATCCAAATAGAAATTAAACTATGAATCAATAATGGTTTGATTTTTCACTAACATTTATAACAACGAATGTAAATTGAAATTTAGTAATTTGCCTCATACCTCCCTTGTCAGAGCCATCGAGGAGTCTATAACAGATGAAACACCAATCTCCATTTCCCTATGAACATTCAGAGGTGTATCTGCTTGCAACATCTGAAAATAAAACAACAAATTATTCAATCACGAAAACTACAATAGCGATTCATTTCATGACTTATAATGTATGAGATAGTGAACAAAATTTTGAGTACTTATTAAAATATATATTTTTGAATATCATGATTACTATTTTCCTTATCCATATCTTGTTTGAAAGCATGTGTTTTTAGGCTTTACCCATAGCAGCAAGCCGATGAACCATTTGATAAAATTCTTTCATGGACATGTACAATAACTGTGGTGGCATAGAGAAGGCAGTGAACTGTTTGAAAAAATTCCTCAAAGAAATGGGGTCTCATGGTGATGGAATTCCATTACAAACAAATGTGTCATGGCATTCCATCACCATAAGACTGCATTTCTTTCAGGCATTTTTTCAAATAGTTTGTTGCCTTCTCTATGGTATTGTGCTGGGATGGGGTGGATGGTATAGTGTGGCCTTGGCTATGAGATGGAGGGAAATCATGACATGAATAGGGAGGAGTGGGGACATGAACAAGTGTAATAAAGGGTGGAAGGTTCCATGGATTGGTAAATTGAGGATGAGGACCTTGAAAAGAATTTAGAGGAGAATTTTGGCTAATGGATTGGTTTCTATTCTTCAAGAAGTGAGCTGTTTGAAAAAATGCCTCAGAGAAATGTGGTCTCGTGGTGATGGAATGGAATTCCATCACCATGAGACCACATTTCTTTAAGGAATTTTTTCATACTACTCACTACCTTAACTATGATATTGCTTACTATTATGCTTTGATAGAAATTTTTCCAAGCTTCCATAGTTTGTTGGAAAGCACCTATTTTAGGATTTTAGCCATAGCAGGAAGGAAGTGACTAGTTTGATAAAATTATTTGGTACACATGTATGGAAAATGTGGTAGCATAGAAAAGGTGGTGAGTTGTTTGAAGAAACACCTCAAAGAAATGTGGTCTCATGGTGATGGAAAGGCATTCCATCACCATGAGACCACATTTATTTGACACTTTTTCAAACTACTCACTACCTTGTTTATGCTATTGCTTACTATTATGATTTGATAGATCTTTTCCAAGCATCCATAGTTTGTTGGAAAGCACCTTTTTTAAGCTTTTAGCCATAGCAGCAAGGAAATGAACTATTTGATAAAATCCTTTGGTAGACATGTATGGAAAATGTGGTAGCATAGAAAAGGCGGTGAGTTGTTTGAAAAAGTGCCTCAAAGAAATTGGGTCTCATGGTGATGGACCATGAGACCTAATTTCTTTGAGGAACTTTTTCAAACAGCTCACCGCCTTGCCTATGCTATTGCTTACGATTATTCTTTCATATATTCCTTCCAACCATCCATAGCATAGACAAGGCAATGAACTGTTTGAAAAGATGCCTTAGTAAAAAGTGGTCTCATGGAATGCCATGACAAGAAAATGCAATTGGAAGTTTCTCCTACTTATTACTTATGCTATGTGAAGTAATTGTATCACTGCTTATGTTGATTTTCTAAAAAACTATATTGTAGTTGAAATTTTGTCATCTATCAACATCTAGTTATTAGTTATGGAATGTGAAGTAATGCTTTGAGTTTGAAAGATGTGCAATGCAACGTAATCAACGATATGAATATAAACTACACAAATCTATTAAGTACAATTCATTAGTTAAACTCTTTATTCTATTACTTGCGTGTAGGTTTGTCTAAATCCACTAGCACTAGGAGGTGTTCCCTCGAAACCTCCAATATTAGCCTATTCAACATCCAAAATCACATATTAAAATACCATTCATAAAAAAATGCTATTAACATGTAATAAATTTATAATTGTTTACTAGTTACATACCTCAATGGTAGATGTGGTGGAGAAATAAGCAGGTGTAGGGCCGGTGTAACTAGTATCAACACTATGACCCTGCAATTTTATTAAAATCATAAAACTAAATTAGTTAATCTTGCATTTCAAAATCAAAATTTAATAAATTAAATTCAATGAATATGCTAACATTTACTTGAGTATCAATGCCATAGGCGTCATTCAAAATGTCAACTGCCCTCGCCATCTCCATAGTTGCAGACTTTATCCTGCGTAGCAGCCTCCTGACTGTTGGTGGGGTCATATGAACAAATCACCCCGCAAGACTGACATAAATGGGATCGAAGCCTACCACTCGAAGACTCCCCTGGATGGCACTGTAGAACAGGGATGGAATGCTAGATAACACTTTGGGTCAAAGAGTTGATGGCCTGCAAAGTCTCTACCTCGACACTCTCCTTCGCGATGGAAGGGATAACGATGTGCACATGAGGCAGCCTAGTGAGATGTTGTCTCCCTTTCCACCCAAGATCTTGTTCTGCACTGAATCTATCTTGAGCCGACCCCCCTCCTCTCCCTTATAAGTCCCTCATATCAAAATAATTCAATATTTTGTTCAAGATGAAATCACAGTATAGTTTCCTAAGGAAATACTGTGAGACTTCACAATTGTTGCATGGTGGGTAATCAAAAACCATGTACCACCTATCCCAAAAAAAGTTCCTAATTTTTTGGTGGTGGCACCAATGGATAGGAAACCTCTTCGAATTGAGGGTAAGATTTTCATTTGTGCTCGGGTCAGTGAATAATGAGAACAAATCAAGTTTTGTAACTTTTACATCTTTTACATCTTTATATGATAATTTATCCTGGTAATAAGTCCTAGCCACCTACCTCTTATCTTGCCAACCAGTTAATTGTTTGTTGATTAAATCTACATGTTTTAACATTTCTTTGAGTGAAGTTGCCAAGGTCATTATTTCCACGATTGAATCGTTTAGATTGTTCAATCTCTTGATTAAATCCTCAATTTGTTTTTTATTGTTTTCAATTTCACTCATTAAGTTTTGTTGAGTGCTAGGAGGATGTTGAGGGATTAGTGGAGGAGATTGTTGTTTTGGTTGATCAACTTGAGGATATTTTTGTTGTTCTTGTTGTGCTTGTTGAGGATTTTGAGGAGGGTTTGCTATAACAACCCCATGTTTGTATTTTTTGTTACCTTTCCTTGATGGATTCTGATAACTGTATATATTGTAGTTTCTTTATTCGTCCCTTCATTATTTTGTATTCACATCTGAGAGGTGTAATTCCGTGACTATTGTGTTAGATTACATGTTTACATTCTTATATTTTTATATGTTGTTATGTTGTTGACATGATTATTGTTCATGCTGGATTTCATGTTTACATGGTTAGTTATTATGTTGGATTACATTCCTATATGTTTATATACTATTGTATTTGCTTATGTATGATTATGGACAGGAAAGGGATGATGTCGTAACACTCGTACCCAAGAGGCTTACGATATCATGACCCTTTTTCCTGATGATTGATGTTGCTTCAACTATATGATATATGTTATATGCACATGTACTTTGACGTGTGATTGAAGTGATGCAGGTATTGAGTATCACCTTTGTTTGGATTCATAGGACTGCTCGTATTCTCATTCCTCGATGGTGGTTATTGGAAGTAGTCATAGGCCAAACGTACCCTACCCTAGCCAATGCACCCCGTTAGTGGAGTGTTCCCATGTTGTTGTCTTACCGTTCGGTTACCTAACGGTAACATCTGAAGCACCTTTCGGTTGTATGTGGTTTACCACTATGTCTTGTTGAGGTATTTTGTCTTGGTTTCTGTTAATCTTTTATGGGGTTATATATATAATTGGTTGTCGATGTTTTGATGTGGTTCCGAAGCACCTTTCGGTCGTATGTGGTTTACCACTATGTCTCATTGAGGTATTTTGTCTTGGTTTCGGTTAATCTTTTATGGGGTTATATATATAATTGGTTGTTAGTGTTTTGATGTGGTTTCATTGGCATCTTCACGTGATTTTAAATATGGTATTTTATGGTGTTTAATTGATTGGGGATTTGAATTATTATTTTCATGAGGTTTTAAATATTTTGTTTAAATGATTTATTAATCCTTTTTACAAACTCTTATAGTCTTATTTAAATCTTATTGGGGAGCTTTGTGTATTTTAATGATTGTATATTTAGTGATATTAATTAATTGAATTTGGAGAGCTTCAATAGCTTGTTTAATCAAATGTCTTCATTTTTTATTGTTTTGGGAAATTATAAAAGGGAAGGAAGATTTGTTTTTAGGGGAATTTATCTTTTGGGAGATTTTTTTGTTTTGTTTTGTTTTGGATAGAGGAGAAACCCCATGATTTGGGCGGTAGAGTTGGGGAGATTTGTGGGAGATTTCCTGAGAAGAACTTTGTGGGTATTGGATTGTTGAATTCAACATGCCATTTCTTCCTTGTTGTTTTATTTTGGAATCTAGTCGTGCCTTCCACACTGAGCAATTCTTTCATTTCTATTTTGGGGAAGAATTGAGGTGTTTTCCTTGTTATTCTTGAATCCTTGTATGACTGGTGATTTGTGCATTCCCTTATGTTAGATTTATACCTTGAATCTCATTTCAGTTCTGGGTTACTTTTATTTTTGTGAATACTTGGAGGAACTCCTCTATTCTATTTTTGTGAATACTTGGGGGTTGGATAATGTTTGTTTTGGATTCTATTTGCTGCTTTGTAGTTTTTCTGTATGGCATATTTTTGTGCATTCCAATAAATCTGAAATGGGTCGATGGAAAAATTGGATTTCTAGGTACTTTCATTTTCTTTCTCTTTTTTCCCAGCTTGTTAAAACATGTTTTCCTTTGTTGCACCTTAACCACCTGTTACAAAAGCAAAATAAAGGTAGATTCCATGTAGAAATGCCCATATCTCATTTGGGTCTTTGTCAAATTTGGATTCTGGGCACTTTCATTTTTTAATGTTTTTTCTTACCTAGTTTGACAAAATGATGTTTTTCAGAACACCTCTTATTTAGTTGTAAAATAAAAAATTGGTGGAATCCAACTTGAATCATCAAAATCTGAATTGGGTCAAGCTTAAAATTTTAATTCGGGCACTTTTAATTTTTATGGAATTTTTATGCCCTCTATTTCATTATGAATTTCAGTTGTTTAATGATTTTGCAACATTGTTTGCTTGGTTATTTTTAAAAGGATTTAATGATGGATTTTTAGTGACTTTTCCTATGATTCATGTTTTCCTTGGATTACTTGTTGGTTAAACAAGATGAGCTTAGGTCTAGGTAATTATAGTGGTCTTATGGAGTGGCTCTCTATGGGCTTGGGGCCTGCAAGTGGTTGCCAGGGGAACTAGTAGCCGAGTTAGAGTAAACAAGTGATAACTAAATAAAAATTAACGAGGTAAAACACTAATAAGATAATTATTCCTCGTGCATGGCCTTGAGTGCTTGTAAAGGCTAAGGATGCACTTGAGAAGGCATATTCATTTTTGGGGCGTTGAGTTATTCGTCTGCAGGGCATGATTGAGTCTTTTCGTTTGTATGAGAGGTGTACTTGATTCCGTGTGGTTCCATCCCTTCGAGCACACATGATGACACTCCATGTGATCTGCACTCTAGTACCTAGCAACTTGGTAGTCGTGAGTAGTACCTGACATGTTATTGAATGAGCATCTCTATGTTGTGACATTGGCTTTATGCATCGTATTTCGTGTTTGCTCCGTGACTGAAGTGAGTGTTGGTTTTGGGCCTTGTGACTAACTTCGAGCATGGTGGGGTGGTCTCTTTTGAGTCCACATGGTAGGGAGGCATTGCCACCGCCATTGGGGGCTGGTGTACAGGTTATTGGAGCACCAATTGGAGACATCCCCTCTCATATCTTTATCTTATCAAATGATGTATCTTATTCATGGAAATGCTATTGTACTCATGCTTATTCCTTTATGCATATTGTACTCTCTTGAAAGAGAGGAAGTAATCATATAATTTGACGAGAAGAAATGTGATGTTTTATGTTTGGCTTATGAGTTTCGGTGTTGGTATCGGACTTGCATGTACTATGGTGATTTTTACAGCTTTTCATTCCTAAGTATCATGCAAAAATCAGAGCTATGATTGTATATTTTTCCTTCATGCATCAAGTTGCAAAATTTTGGGTGCAACACAACTTGTTGTTATTGATCTGTGTTGCTGCTGCAAAAGTTTCAGTGCAACACAACTTGTTGTTATTTATATGTGTTGCTGCTACAAAAGTTTCAGCGCAACACAACTTGTTGTTATTGATCTATGTTGATGCTGCAAATTTTCTAGAGCACCACAGCAGAAAGTTTCAATGCATCAGAGTTTTTTGTATGCTATTTTGTGATGTTATAGTAGAAAGTTCTGGAGCACCGACATAGAAATTTTTGGAGCATCAGAGTAGAAAGTTTCAGAGCACTAGCGTAGAAAGTTCCAGAGCATAATTTCTGGAGCTATCCTGTTTGCTCCTGTTTGAATTTTCTCTGGAGGGTAAATCAATCCTCTCCTCTTGGTTGTACATTTTACCATACTTGGCCATGTATGTTTTCAATTTATCATATCGACAACTGCTTTATGTGTAAGTTATTCTTCTTGTTTCTAACAAAAATAACAATAAAAAATTATCTTGTGCTCTTTTGGCTCTTAACCTTTGGAGTTGCATAGTGGGATGTTACATCTGGTATCAAATCTAGGTTCACACACTAGGAGCTCTAGCGTACTTAATCCTTCTATGTTATGCTGTGTTTGGCGTGTGTGGCATGAGCTTGTTATATTGTTTTATAGTCTTGTTGTTATGCTTTCATGCTATAGTATGGTGAATAGGTCATCCTTGTAATGATTTATTTTGATGTGTTCTTTGTTTTCTTCAGGTTGCCTTCTAGGGGTAGAGCCAGAGGAAAAGTTAGAGGTAGAGCCATTGTTCTTCGTCGTAGCACCTAGCTTAATTCTGATCAGGGTAATCAAGGTGAGCAACAGAGGGAACAACATGTTGAGAACCAAGCTGAAGGACTTAGGGGTGCTCAGGCTTTAGCTCATTTACAATAGATTATGGATCGATTACGACCTTGTCAGGAGGTATCTTTTGAGGAGTCACACCCTTCTCACTAGGATGGTCGGGATGCTAGAGCTGAGCATGAGCGTTCTCGTAGTCCGGGTCATTCGAAAGATGATGTTGTGAGGGATAGGGTGGATGGAGACAATATTGATCCAAGTCACATGAGGGATCTCCTTAGAGCCCATCCCCCTACTTTTGATGGTTCTGGTATAGGTACCAAGGTAGAGACTTGGTTGATCAATCTTGATCGATGCTTTGCTATGCATCCTTATAGTAGCAATACTAGAGCTCGATGTGCCATTATGCATCTCAGAGGCTTTCCGCCTACATGGTGGAGATTATAGGAGTAGAATCTTCACCTAGACATTGATTTTGTTTCTTGGGGACTATTCTTAGAGAGGTTCCATGCATGATTTCTTTCTGACTACTACCGAAAAGACATGCTAATGAGTTCCATGAGCTTCGTCAGTTGATTATAATGATAGATCAATACGAGCATCACTTCTTTGAGCTTAAGCAGTATGCTAGAATTTTTGATGACGAGCTAATGTTAGTGCAACATTTCATCAGAGGCTTGAATGCCCGTATCAGTGGTGGTGTTCATGTGTTTGAGCTGAAGACCTTAGAGACCACCGTGTAGAAGGCGAGGTTCATAGAGGAGAATCTGGTTAGAGGCTTTGGTGCTTAGGTAGGTGTTCAAATTGGTAGTGCCCCTCCTTCAGGATTAGTTGCTCGTGGTGAACAGTCTCAAGAAGCTAGACCGTTTAGATCTCAGTCTACACCTTCTAGATCTGGTCAGCAACAAAGGCATAGGTCTACTTAGTCTCAGCAGAGTGGGCAGATTCCTGGTACTCCATTTTCTATGGATCATCTACGTCATCGTTCTTAGAGTAGGCAGCAGAGTGGTCCAAGGCAGAGTTCTCAGAGTACACAACAAAGTTCTAGGGGTGAAGGAACCCAGTAGTTGCATGCACCATTTTCAGGATGAAGTTTTGGCAGAGGTGGTTGTTTTACTTGTGGGTAGAATGGTCATATAGCTGTTTAGTGTCCTCAAAGATCAGTGGCCGGAGGTAGTCAGAGACAGGCTACTTCAAAGCCTACAATTGGTGATGCTGGTAGATCTCATAGAGTTTTTGTTGTGGTAGATAACCATCAGGCTGAGCATTAGGGCACCATGGTTGAGTATTCAGGTGTGTTATGTGGGATTATCACATCTATTTTGTTTGATTCAGGAGCTTCAAATTCTTTTATTTCCCCTTCCCTCATAGAATGTTGTGGACTCGTGGTGGCAAGGAAAGATGTTGGTTGGCAGGTTGAGTTAGCTATTAGAGCCAAGGTGGCTATAGACTCCCTTGTTCATGGTTGTGTGTTGGATTTGGGCATCTTCACTACCACATTAGATCTTCGTGTGTTGTCTTTGGGGTCCTATAGGATTGTTTTAGGCATGGATTGGTTAGAGATGCACCAAGCCAGTATAGATTGTCGGTGTAAGTCGATTCAGTGTGTAGATGATGTTGGAGAGCGTACTGATTTAGTTGGGGTCTAGAGACCCATTTCTCTCTATGTGATTTCAGCCATGCAGCTGAAGCGTGCCATGTGGAAAGGTTGTCATATGTTCGCTATTTCGGTTAGTGATCTTGCTAAGGGTGGGATTTAGGAGGTATCTCTTGACGATCATCCTATTCTTCAGGAGTTTGCAGATGTCTTTTCAAGTGCTATCCTAGGTCTACTGTCTAAGTGCAACATAGACTTCCGTATTGATCTCATCCCTAGAGAGGAGCCTATCTCTTGGGCATCGTATCGTATGACTACTCAAGAGTTGAGTGAGTTGCTGTTGCAGTTAGAGGAGTTATTGGAGAAGATTTTCATTCATCCTAATGTATCCCCTTGGGGATCACCTATCATCTTCGTGAAGAAGGACGAATTTCTTCGCTTGTGCATTGATTATCACCAGTTGAACAAAGTGACGGTGAAGAATCGTTACTCGTTGCCTTAGATAGATGATTTGTTTGATCAAATGAGGGGAGCCAAGCTATTTGATGAGCCTTGTTGTTGGTCCAATTTTGAGTAGAATATATATTTTATTCGCTGGCAGTTGTCATGGACTTTGATGCTAAATGTTGATATTTTCATAATGTTTCCCTCAAACCATAGACATTGGGCTTAATCCTATTTTTGCAAGTTTTAATGACATTGGCATATTATGTGGATTATGTATATTAATTTTTCATGCGGTTAATGAATGTTCCTTAAGGTGGTTATAGATATGCAATTATTGTGCGTACTGACATTGCCATGCAGATTTAATTTGAGGATGCTAAGTTGAGGAAGACACCGCCAGCTGGGCATGCATTGTAACATCTAACAAAGGAATCACTCAAAGGTCAAAGGAGGTCGACGATAGAAGATTCCTCATGCAAACTGAATGTAACCACCTTGTATTGGACTTTAATGTTGGTTAAGTAGATGCATGCATTACTGTTGTGCTAAATATGTGTTTGGTCCTGCATATATGACCAGATTCCATGCACATGTAACTACCACCACTCCACTTTCTCCATTTTCCCTCAATGGCATCCTCCCAGTCGTGGAGTTGGATGCCTTGTTTAGTTGATAGTATAAATAAAGATCTGATGCTCCTTCTTAAGGGGTGGCACAATTTGATATTGTACTTGCAATCTCAAGTTTTCAATAATACAAATACATTACTCTTTTGTACTTATGATTTACAGTGAACAAAATAAATTTCTAAGTTTGAGCATTTGAGTTCTCATTAGTTTTAGAGTGTACTTATCTAAGGGGGCCCACTTGGTGAGTAATCTATCCTTTAGTTTAGTATTACTTATTGTTTAGTAATTAGTTAGAAATTTGGCACCGACTGTTCTGCAACCACTTGAATTCCATTTTGTGACTGTTCCTGTAGCCAAAGCAGATAGAGAAGTGTCCTATTTGTTGCTCAGATTTTCATTTCTGTTATATGCATTTTAGTTTAATGTAGTTGTTGATTGATTATTGGCATTTATGGTATTCCCTTCTAAGTAATTTACTTTCAGCGTTGTGTGTTCCTTAGCTATAAAATGAAAATGGCTACTTTGGGTTCCTAGTGCACATACTGTGTTGACCCATTTCAAATTCACGTCCTTGGGTTGACAAGTTAAATGCACCTTCATGATGATTGAAATAGCTATTCAAGTTAGATGTCCAATCTTTGAATCATGGCTGTAAGGGCTTAGTTATTAAATCATTGTAGGAGGCCAACATTTTTGGCGCCGTTGCTAGGGATGGTGTCAAATTAGGAATTTCTTTGGAGTCATTAGTATTTTTTATTTCTATAGTGTTTTTGAAAGTGTTCTTAGTATACCCCTCATTTAGGAAGTAATGGCCCCCCTTATTCTTTACCAATTCTTTGTGTGAGCTGGCTGATAGTGAGTGATACCGCATGCATAGAGGAAGGAGAAGGGATGCTTATGGGAGATTCCTTCCTAACAATCCTAATCCATTTCAACTAGTTGAATATCAGAACCTGCCAAGAGAAGAAGAAGAAGAAGAAGAAGAAGAAGATCCACACTGCTTTGTTGATGCATTTCCTGATCTGACTAGCTTTGAAGTCTCCTCTGAAGACCAAAATCAGCTTGACAACCCCTTTTCTTTAGAACTACATCAAGCAAGCATGGGTGATGCAAATACGAACAAACCTAACCAACCAGCTTTTCCTTTTCCCATTTCCCATCAAAATGAAGTTGACAACATCAGGAACATCCCTGCTTCAGCACTCCCCAAGTTTTATGGACTTGTCACAAAAGATCCTGATACGTTTTTATTTGAGTTTGACATACTCTGTAGGAGTTATGATTATACCACCGATGACCATAGGCTTAAGCTATTTCCTACCACTCTGAAAGAGGCTACATTAAGATGGTTCATGAGCCTAGGCAGAGATATTATGGAAACTTGGGAAGACATGAAGACAAAATTCCTTGAGAAATACAAGGAATATTGCAGGGGCAATGACATCAGAGGAGGTGACATTTTCAGGATGCAACAAAAGGAAGATGAGAGCTTGGAAGATTATATTGCAAGGTTTTTGTTTTTCCTACAAAAATCTCCACACCATACACTCAATGAAGACTCAAAAAAGTTGTTTTTTGTGAGAGGAATCAATGATAGTTGTACTAATGCCTTGGACCTCATGGGAGGAGGAGATATCTCCCAAGTTCCTTGGGAAGATATCAAGAAAATATGCTAGAACTACTCTAGGGAAGCTTCAAAGAAACAGAGTGCTTACCAATCTTCCATGGGTAAGTCAACCACTAGTGGAGTTTCAAGAATGGAGATTACTCATTTGTTGGAAGACTTCAAGCAAGACATTATAAATAATCTAGCTACTTAGCTAGATACAATTCAGGCCAAGATGAAACAAGAGGAGGTAGAGGTAATGTTGAAAGAACATTGTCCCGTAAGCTCAAGGATCATGAGTTGAACTACCCCACCCATAATTTGGAGGTAGTAGTTATCGTCCATGCACTTCTACGTTGGAGACATTTCCTCTTGGGACATCGGTTTGATGCATAGTGATCATCGTAGTTTGTAGTATATCTTTACTCAACTGAATCTGAATGCTTGGCAACATCGTTGGATGGAGTTCCTCTATGAGTATGACTTTGAAAATATTGTTGTGGATGCCTTGAGTAGGAGGAGACATGAGATCTCAATTTTGTCCCTTGGAGTGGATTTGCAAAACTGTATTTTGGAATTACTTCCTAGTGATACTTGGTATCAGGAGGTGAAAGTGGAGATTAAGTCTAGGAAAGTCCTTGAGGGTAGGTTTCATTCTCGATCCTAATGGACTTTTGTGACATCTTGGTTGCATTTATGTTCTGGATACTAGTGATCTTTGTTCCTTGGTTTTGTTTGAGGCCCATCGTGTACCCTATTCAGCTCATCCGGGTGTTACAAAGATGCATGCCGATCTTCGATAGTTGTATCATTGGGCAGGGCTATGACATGATATTGTCTATTTTGTGGCTTGGTGTCTTGAGTGTTAGCAGGTGAAGGCAGAACATCAACACCCAACAAGACTATTGCAGCCTTATTCCATCCCTAGATGGAAGTGGGATATGATATCTCTTGATTTTATAGTGGGGCTACCTATGTCTTCACGTCATCATGAAGCTATTATGGTTACAATGGACAAGTTGTCCAAGGTGGTACACTTCTTACCCATGAGATCTTTGTACACTATAGTATCCGTAGCTCGAGTGTTCATGGAGGATATTGTGCATCTACATGGTATTCCTCGTAGGATCATTTTTGATTGTGATTCAGTGTTCACTTCAACTTTGTGGACTTCTCTTCAATATGCTTTGGGAGCTCAGCTTAATTTCAGTTCTGCATACCATCCTGAGATTGACGGATAGATAGAGCAGGTTAATTAGGTTTTAGAGGATATGCTTCAGATGTACATTATGGATTAGTAGTCTTGTTGGGAGGACTACTTGTACCTAGTTGAGTTTTCTTATAATAATGTGTACCACAGTTCTCTCGGTATGTCCCTCTTCCAGGCCTTGTATGGTAGGCCGTCTCAAACTCCATTGAGTTGGGATCGCTTACAGGACCGAGTTCTTTTGGGTCTGGAAATGCTTCAGGATATGGAGTAGTAGGTAGTGTGGATCAGAGAGAAATTGGCTACGGCTCAGGATTGATAGAGGAAGTATGTCAATTCTCGTTGGTTGGACTGCCACTTTTTGGTGGGTGATCGTGTGTTTTTGAGAGTTTGTTCATGGTAGAGCCCCATCCGTTATGCGAAAGGCTCGAAGTTGGCACCTCATTTTGTTGGACCTTTTGAGATCCTTGAGAGGATTGGTCCAGTTGTCTATCTCCTTGTATTTCCACCGAGTCTATCATACTTCCATGATGTTTTCCATGTTTTTGTTCTTAGACAATATATTCCTGATGTGACCCATGTTCTTGATTGGACTGCTTTGCAGGTCGAGGTGGATAGATAACTCTCCTTGGAGCCCATACACATCCTTCAATGTCAGAGGTTGATCCTCAGGGGTTGAGACATAGAGTAGGTAAGGGTCCAGTGGGATCTTGATGGTGAGTCCCCAGCATCTTAGGAAGATGCAGAAAGGATGAGAGACCTTTATCCATACTTTTTGTAGGCTTTCAGGAGTAAACTTGGTCCTAGGGGGTAGGATGTAACAACCCCATGTTTGTAGTTTTTCGTTCCCTTTCCTTGATGGATTCCGATAACTGTATATTTTTTTATTTTCTCTATTCGTCCCTTCATTATTTTGTATTGACACCTGAGAGGTGTAATTCCGTGACTATTATGCTAGATTACATGTCTACATGCTTATATGTTTATATGTTATGTTGTTGACATGATTATTGTTTACGTTGGATTTCATGTTTATAGGGTTAGTTATTATGTTGGATTACATGCTTATATTTTTATATATTGTTGTCTTTGCTTATGTATGATTATGGACAGCAAAGGGACAATGTCATAACACTCATACCTGAGAGGCTTACGATATCATGACCCTTTTTCTTGATGATTGATGTTGCTTCAGTTATGTGATATATGTTATATGCACATGTACTTTGAGGTGTGATTGGAGAGATGCAGGTACTGAGTATCGACTCACTTGGATTCATAGGCTTGACTGTACTCTCATTCCTTGATGGTGGTTATTGGAGGTAGTCACAGGCCAAATGTCCCCTACCCTAGCCACTATACCCTGTTAGTGTAGTGTTTCCATGTTTTTTTCTTACCATTCGATTACCTAACGGTAACGTCCGAAGCACCTTTTGATCATACGTGGTTTACTAGTATGTCTCGTTGAGGTATTTTTTCTTGGTTTCGTTAGTCTTTTATGGGGTTATATATATATAATTGATTGCCAGTGTTTTGATGTGGTTTCATTAACATCTTCACGTGATTTTAAATATGGTATTTTATGGTGTTTCATTGATTGGGGATTTGAATTTTTATTTTCACGAGGTTTTAAATATTTTATTTAAATGATTTATTAATCCTTTTCGCAAGCTCTTATAGTCTTATTTAAATCCTATTGGGGAGATTTGTGTATTTTAATGATTGTATATTTAGTGATATTAATTAATTGAATTTGGAAAGCTTCAATAGCTTGTTTAATCAAATGTCTTACTTCATTTTTTATTGTTTTGGGAAATTATAAAAGGGAAGGAAGATTTGTTTTTAGGAGAATTTTTTTTTTTTTTTGGTTTTGTTTTGGACGGAGGAGAAACCCCATGATTTGGGTAGAAGAGTTGGGGAGATTTGTGGGAGATTTCTGAGAAGAAATTTGTGGGTATTGGATTGTTGAATTCAATGTGTCATTTCTTCCTTATTGTCCTATTTTGGAATCTGGTTGTGCCTTTCACATTGAGCAATTCTTTCATTTCTGTTTTGGGGTAGAATTGAGGTATTTTCCTTGTTATTCTTGAATCCTTGTATGACTGGTGATCTGTGCATTCCCTTATGTTAGATTTATGCCTTGAATCTCATTTCAGTTCTGGGTTACTTTTATTTTTGTGAATACTTGGAGGAACTCCTCTATTCTATTTTTGTGAATAATTGGGGGTTGGATAATTTTTGTTTTGGATTCTATTTGCTGCTCTGTAGTTTTTCTGTATGACAGATTTTTGTGCATTCCAGTAAATTTGAAATAGGTCGATGGAAAAATTGAATTTTTGGGTACTTTCATTTTCTTTCTCTTTTTGCCCAGCTTGTTAAAACATGTTTTCATTTTCTGCACCTTGACCACCTATTAAAAATGCAAAATAAAAGAGGATTCCATATAGAAACACCCATATCTCAACTGGGTCTTTGTCAAATTTGAATTATGGGCACTTTCATTTTTTTATGTTTTTTTCTTGCCTAGCTTGACAAAATGATGTTTTTTAGAACAACACCTCTTATTTAGTTTTAAACTCAAAAATAGAAGGTGAAATCCAATTGGAAACGTCAAAATATGAACTGGGTCAAGCTTATAATTTTAATTCGAGCACTTTGAATTTTTATGCCCTCTATTTCGTTATGAATTTCAACTGTTTAATGATTTTACAACATTGTTTGCTTGCCTATTTTTAAAAGGCTTTAATCATGGATTTTTAGTGAATTTTCCTTTGATTCATTTTTTCCTTGGATTCCTTGTTGGTTAAAAGAGATGAACTTAGGTCTAGATAATTAGAGTGGTCTTATGGAGTGGCTCTCTACGGGCCCGAGACCCACGAATGGCTGCTAGGGGAACTAGTAGCAAAGTTAGTGTAAGCAAGTGATAACTAAATAAAAATTAATGGGTAAACACTAATAAGATAACGAGTCTTTGTGCATGGCCTTGAGCATTTGCAAAGGCTAAGGATGCACTCGAGAAGGCCTATCCGTCTACGGGGCATTGAGTTATCTGTCTGCGTGGCATAGATTCAAGCATGGTTGAGTCTCCTCATCTGTATGAGAGGTTTATTTGATTTCATGTGGTGCCATCCCTTCGAGCATGCATGATGAAACTCCACCTGATCTGTACTCTAGTACCTAGCACCTTGGTAGTCGTGAGTAGTACCTGACATGTTATTGAATGAGCATCTTTATGTCGTGACATTGGCTTTATGCATCGTATTCCATGTTTGCTTAGTGACTGAAGTGAGTGTTGGCCATACTTTACCCTTGTCTTATTACTTTTTTTTGGGCCTTGTGACTACCTTCGAGCATGGTGGGGTGGTCTCTTTTGAGTCCACATGGTAGGGAGGCATTGCCATCACCATTGGTGACCCTGATGTATAGGTTATTGGAGCACCAATTAGAGACATCCCCTCTCATGTATTTATCTTATCGGATGATGTATCTTATTCATGGAAATGCTATTGTACTCATGATTATTCCTTTATGCACATTGTACTCTCTTGAGAGAGAGGAAGTAATCATATAATTTAATGAGAAGAAATGTGATGTTTTATGTTTGGCTTACGAGTTCCGGTGTTGGTATCGGACTTGCGTATACTATGGTGATCTTTACAACTTTTCTTTTCTAAGTATCATGCAAAAATCAGAGCTATGGCTGTATATTTTTCCTTCATACATCAAGCTGCAAAAGTTTTGAGGTAATGCAACTTGCTGTTATTGATTTGTGTTGCTGCTGCAAAAGTTTTGATGCAATGCAACTTGTTGTTATTGATTTTTTTTGTTGCTACAAAAGTTTTGGAGCACCAGAGCAGAAAGTTTTGGCGCATTGGAGCTTTCTGTATGCTATTTTGTGATGTTACAGTAGAAAGTTTCGGAGCACCGACGCAGAAAGTTTTGGAGCAGGAAGTTCTAGAGCTATCCTGTTTGGTCTTGTTCAAATTTTCTCTGGAGGGTAAATCAGTCCTCTCCTCTTGGTTGTACATTCAACCATACTTGGCCATGTATGTTGTTAATTTATTTTATTGACAACTGCTTTATGTGTAAGTTATTCATCTTGTTTCTAAAATAAAAAATAAAATAAAATAATTATATTGTCCTCTTTTGGCTCTTAACCTTCAGGGTTGCATAGTGGGATGTTACATTTGCAGGTTGATTAACATCTCCTACAAATTCAAAAAATAAATATAAAAAACAACCTAA
Organism: Sequoia sempervirens; assembly: GCA_007258455.2. NCBI lineage: Eukaryota > Viridiplantae > Streptophyta > Pinopsida > Cupressales > Cupressaceae > Sequoia > Sequoia sempervirens. The sequence goes on from VDFB02270651.1 coordinate 632,502,166, forward strand.
AACTAAAAAATTCAAAACAAAAAAGAAACAATCCTTACCTCAGACCTCCTCATCGACGTGGCGGCATCCTGGCAATGAAACAACAACAGTTTAATGAAAAATCTTGCAAAATGGATCCTCCCAAACCACGAGCGTGGAAATGAGGGATTTTGGCTGTGGGCAGAAAAAAAAGTCACAAATGAGAATGATTTCAAATTCCTTTTTTTTTTTTGCTTTTAATAGCTCATAACGTGTGTGCGTTATAATTGGCTTGCGTTATAACGTACTCGCATTATGGGCTCGTTGTGGCCGAGGCTTAAGCTCGTCACACCAAGCCATAACGCGAGCGTGTTATAACGTGCTCGCATTATGAGCTTTCAAAACTTTTTTAAAAATTTGGCCACAAATTGGCTACCCATCTTTTAGCACCCGCCCAACCTTTGAACACTACTTGGCTAACATAATTGATATATTTCTAACTAAAGTGTTAGGACCTTACGACAACCTATCACATCTCATTTGCATCATCATTATAATATAGATCTATTAGTCTAAGCATTTCATAACATAACCATTCATTACATCCATAGCATAAACATATCACATATAAACACATCCATACATACATGCATACATCCATAAAGCATATTTGTTGTGAGCTCGACCAAAAAATTGGAATTTTTGCTCGATCTCTCAAGGGGGCAGTGTACCAGCGTAATTATTTTCACTGGGACAATGGTGGGGCATTCAAAAAAATTAGAATTTTTTTGAATTTTGATCTTGGCAGCATCAGTCTTTGAACCAACACAACTGGTACATTACTTCAAAGAGGGGAAAAATGTAGACACTCAAATAGGCCTGACTGACATTATGCATCTAATTCTGATTAATTAACATCACTTATACTATTAATCAAGTAATTAAGTTTATTTGATTAATTCACTTCCTGCTCACTAATGTTCATCATGTTTAATTAATTAAATCAATTTATTTAATTAAAACTCTAAAGTCCTATCATTTGATTTAATAAATCAAATTATTTAAATAAAATGTCGTAAACCCTCTAATCCCTTCATATTGATTAATCTTGAATTAATTAACTCCTAATCATCATTATCAATTTCTCTAGCTTTTAACTCCCCTATATTTAAATCTTGACCCATGGTCAACTAACCAAGTTGCACATGAAATTCATTTCTTTTAATTATCTAATTACCTTATTTATCCTCACAATGACATATTCCTAGGAATATTCCTCCCAACCACCCCCTCATTCAATTTCTCTCCAAAAGCCTCTTACAAAGGCATTTACTCCCTCTTACATTCCATCTTGTCTCTTACAAGGGCATTAATCTCTCTTACATCCACACCCACATTCTCTCACACTCTCAACCATATTCATTTAATCCTTTTACATTCTCATAACTCTACAAATTCTCCAAAATGTGTTCCACCTCCATCCATTAACCTTGTGACAAGTGTCACATTCCTATTGGCTCTCATTTTAATCCCACATTCACCAATTTCACTCTTTCTTCAACCCTTCATTCTTATAAGCAGAAGCCTCTTCTACTTGAAATGGATCCACAATCATATGCAATTTTACTATAGGCACATTCATCACTCATTTTAATCACATCTTGGAAGCTTATCAAAGGGGATGAGAAAGGGTATTCTTTCCACATCAAAGAAGCACCACTCCCAATATGGGATAGGGTTTGAATATGCTTTTATAATGCTTTCATTAGCTTCTTTGATTTTTTATTATTTTGTTTGCATATTTAGCACGTTCAGTTATCTCATAGGAATGTTTTATTTGGTTTGTTTAAAATGATTAATATGCTAACATTTGTCAATGTTTGAGTAAATGCAGGTTTAACATTCACAGACATGTGCACTTTTTGCACACATGCCCTGCTGGAGACGTAGACCCTCTTTTTTATTTTGCATCTTTGTATCTTGGCTTTGTCAATTTTGAGTTTTACTTTTCTTGGGAGGTTATTTTGAGATTTGGTCCAGATTTGATTTGATGAAGACAATATTTTGAGGAATCTTGAGGGTCTAGGAGAAATCCACCTATCATGGATTTTAGAAATGGGGATTTTGAAGTGAATTTTCAAGGTCATATGTAAATATTTTTTGCACCCATGGATAGAGGATGAAAAATTAGGTTGGGTTGCTTTTTGAATTTTTTGAAAATTCCTTCTAGAAAAAAAGTTATGGGGTTTAGGAGATTTTGACCTGTCATGGATTTCAGAAAATCCTTGCCCTGGCGGATTTTCCCGAAGAACTAAATTTCAGAAAATCCTTGCCCTAGTAGATTTTCCCGAAGAACTGAACTTCAGAAAATCCTTGCCCTAGTGGATTTTCCTTAAGAACCCAATTTCAGAAAATCCCTGTCCTAGTGGATTTTCACAAAATAATCATGTTTTGGAAAATCCTTGTCCTCGGGGATTCCCCTAAAACCAATTTTGAGGCAAACTTTGTATATCATTTTTAAATCATTTTTGCACCTATGGATGGACAATGAAAAATTAGGCTAGGTTTCTATTTGAACTTTTCAAAAATTCCTTATAGGGAAAAAGTTATGTGCTTTAGGGAATTTTGACCTGTCATGGATTTAGGAAAATCCTTGCCCTGGCAGATTTTCCTGAAGAACTAATCTTAGGAAAATCCTTGCCTTGGCGGATTTTCTTGAAGAACTAAACTTAGGAAAATCCTTGCCCTAAAAGATTTTCGCGAAGAACTAAACTTAGGAAAATCCTTGCCTAGGTGGATTTTCCCAAAATCCACGACAAATCAAAATTCCCGAAATTGCCATTTTCAGAAAATCCAAGACCCATCAAAAATGCCAAAATTTTTCAAAAATGGAAATTCTTCCCAAAATGCAATTTTTCTTGAAATGGAAAATTTCCAAAAATGGAATTTTTCTTGAAATTTAAAAATGTTCACGAAAATGAATTTTCGAAAATAAAAAATTTTCAAAAATGGAAAATTTCCAAAAATGGGAATTTTTCTTAAAAGGCCAAAATTTTATTCAAGTTTAATTTGGATATTTTATGGATTGGATTTTTTAACATATGAGCTACTAATGATGATATTTCTTTTTTAGGATTTAATAAATCAAAAGGGGACTTGCATATGGATTTGTGCTAAGAGAAAAATATGATTGTGCTGCCAAAAAGATTTCAAGCTATGCTTTTACTTGCAAATAAAATATTTAATATGCACCCACATGAGAATCCGTGCCATCTACAGCTAGAGGATATGTTTCAAATATGAGAAGACATGTGATGTTGCTTTTGTTCTCCAATAGAAATTTTTATCAATGTCTATATGACAAGCTTCTTTTTTCTCATTGCTCCTGGTTGTAACATAATTATGCTAATTGGATGATGATGTATCCTAGATTGTAAAACTTTATGAAACTGCCTAATGCTTCTAGAGGATGAATCTGAGCCATTGGATTGATTTAATCTTGGCCATTGAAATTGTAATAAAAAATCTATAAAAGGCCAGTGCTTTCTCATTTGTAAGGGGTTAGAACTTGAGTTAAAAATCCAAGATTGACAAGTAGATTTCAGGAGTTAGCAATAGGACAGGAGAGAGAGCTGGAGATTTTTATGTAAATTCTAGAGAAGTTAATGCAAATGGGTTGATTTGGAAAACTTTGTGTTAAGATTCAACAGTTATATGGTTTCTTGTTCTTAATTCTAATGCAATACAAGGTGGAGAAACTCACTATTCAACTCCAAACAACTTGACTCAAATAATGAAATCAACCTTTAAATCACAAGACAACCAACTTTTCCAAATCACTCTCAAGAGGAGTGTAACCCTTCAAAAACCAAATTTACACAAAATCCTTTAGAGAAGGCCATACCAAGGCCCACAAACATCATTTAAGACTTCTCATAGATCCCTGATCATCATCCCAAAAGATCTCTAATGGTTTCTTTACAACAACATAGAGTTTCATAACCTGCCTTTTTTGAGGCTACTAATTAGCCTTTTTTCCAAAGGAGGACCCTCCTAAACACTTCACTTTCAACCAAACTCTATTGAAAAACCTTAATTGTGTTCTAAAATCATAGTTTCCACCATTATTTCCCTATTTCAAGACCATCTTATCTCTGTTCCATGAAACCCTCCATTTCAAGCCAAAACACCTAGGGTTTATTGAATATCATAGAACCCGGGCTTCTAAGACCAAACCAAAGCATCAAACACCTTTAGTATACCCTAAACATGGTCACAAATCCATGACAAGACCAGTTCCTTCTCTGTTTCAACAAAACACCCTCTTGGCACCTTCATTTCACATGAGAAAAATGTATTTGACCCTAGGGTATCATTCCAGACCAAACAACTTGCTTTCCGTTATTCCTAAAACATTTTAACACCTATCCTACCATCAATCAAGTCAATCCACCAAGTAACAGGTCAAGACAATAGGTGGATTGACATTTATATCATTAAAACAAAATCAGACCTCCAAATCTGTGTGTATAGGCTGCCATAGAAAAAATATTGAAACCTTTCCCAAATCTGAGTGTTAGACTTTCAAAATAGGTTCAAATGAAAGACAATTCATAGATCTACATAATACAAAAAGATTCATATCATATTAGAACCTGTACGATCTATACAGTGTAAGCAAAGATCAAGAAACATAGGAAATTGCAGATAAACGTTGTGTTTGTTATTGGAATTCTTAGTATAATCCTTCAACAACCCTTTAGTTCAAGCTCTGAAGGCTTTAAATACATTCTCAAATCAAAAACCACCCTCTCGTCTATAACTAATTTTTAAATTCTAAGACTCTTAATGTTCCCTAAACTGCACTTTGACAACATTAATATGTAACTTTTTACATTTAGACTCTAATGACTCTAAACCACCCAATTACATCATAAATGGTATTTTTAGACCTTATTTAGAGTAATTAAACTCAAGACTCCCTTATGCTATCCTTGAATCACCCTATGACCAATCAAATGAACAAATTCTTACAAAGGAGTTTAGGTGCTCCTGCACTAGATTCTCAATGTTAGATGTTAATTTTTAGTTCTTTCATGATAATGGTGAAATGTGAATGATGTTTAATTGATCTCCTGCTCATACTTTTGACAATTTTTTGATTGTAAGTTGCTGTGTAAAGTTAGTCTAAGCCATACATTGTGCTAAGTTTAACTATGGATGCTTGTTCATATTGCACCAGTTATTGGGTATGTGGATGAATGTTCATAATTTGAAAATCTTTAGTTTCCTTAGAAGATTGCACCATTTCTGTGTAGTTGTGGGCTTGTCCTTGATCAAGAAAAGATGGGTTTATTGGGGATCTATCCATTTGAAACATTCATCATTGTTGTGATTGATCTTAGGATTTAGATTAGATATCTCTCTAAACCCTTTAATATTTTGCTATTTCTTTGAATCTGGGTTAGTTTAGGATTAAAAGCATCAATACATTGCTATATCTAATGATAAGTATACTTCCAGAATTTGTTTGTAAGGCCCCTTGTGATTACCAACATTTTCACATTTATCATTGAGTTTATGCATTGTCAAGACCTGACATTAAAGACCTTGGGGTTATTTCTTGAGGCTTGTTGAAGAAACTTACCTTTCAAGAGAGATAGGATACTTGTATTCTGTCTGAGTTGTTGCTGTGCAAAAAACATCATCAACAAGACATAAACCAAGTGATAAGTAATAACTATAAGTGGTCTTGTAATTGTTGATAATTTTGTTTAAAAAGGGCCATTTATTAAAACTAAGAAAAAGTCTCATAAAGTTTAAAAAAACTTGCAATAGAAAGTTTAAGCAAGGTGATATAGAAGATTTTGGCTAATTATTTAGGTGTGAACTAGTGAAAGGGTGTCAATTTTGTTAACCCACATAGCAAGGAGAAATATTAGGGTTTCATCTTGAATGGTATTGAAGGAGTTGAAGAAGACAAGGATGCATAATGCAGGACTTTAGCATGCCACACACACGTCCAACTCAAACCTTACAAAAAATGAGGTGGTGGACTGCTAACGCTTTGTCATTGTCCCTTATGGAGTCAAAATCATGAAATTCTAACTCATAAGGTTTTTCTCATAAATATGGTTAGGTGCCATAAATGCAATGAGCCAAATATGCAAGTGTGAAATTTCCACAGGGTGTAATTTTACAACACTACATTTTCCCCCCACTTTAGTGAGTTGATTTTTAAGAAAAATTGGTTGCACTAAAGTAGTTAGAAGACATAAATGCAAGATCAATTTTTTTTTTTTTTTTTTAATAGATTTACGTATAAAAAGGATACTGTAGAGGCCACAGATTGAGCAAGAAGACACTGACGATGCCCCCAACATTCGAGCTCAGTAAGAAACTAGAGTGCCATATGTGAAGTTTTATTCTGCAAAACTCAAAGTCAGTTCAAAAATCAAAAGAAGCTACCACAATGAGAAGAATGCTTAAGGAAAATTCAGTGGTTCAAAGGAAAAATATGGTGAAGAGGTGAATATATTCCCCCTCCTATTTTTTCCTCCAGTTAGGTGGGGTGAAAACAAAAAGGAAGGAAGGACCACATCCACCGAGAAAAATGGGCCAAAAATGACCATCCCTAGGTGGACCCACAAAAGAGTCATTTTCACTATTCATAGTGAGGAGTTTGTTGAATTTTGTGAGAGAAAAGTTAGAAAAATTCCTTGCATACAAGAGTATGTAGCCCTAAGGATTGAGTAGCTCCGCACAACTATAGTCAAGGGAGGTGAGGTTGATGAGGTACAAGGAATCTAACCCAACTATGTGTTTTTAATGCATTTTTAATATTTTTGATCTCCTTAAGCAACACAACATCTAGCTGGAACAGAGGTGTTTGGCTAGCGTGTTGTCATCTAGGCAACATATCAGGGTCCTCTAGCTGTGTTATCATCTAACCTGCACACTAGTGTCAGGGAGGTATTCAGACAGGATGGAGGTAGGCACCTGTTGACATTACAATGTGATCACAACAATTAAATGCACCTAGATGACTAGGTTATGCTACCGCATGTGGGCCTATGGTGGGTTTACATGATGCAGAAGATCCGGTATCATACTTCAATGCTCATGGTGCTCATGGAGCACTAGGATGCATATACCTCCACCTTCCATCTTTCAACTAGAGAGATGACGATCACATTAGAGGATATTTATCAAATCATCAGATTGTCCATTCGTGGGTGGCGGGTGGCATATGATGAGATCAGGATGTCTTAGACCTGGGCTAGCAATATTGCAATAGGCGGGTGGACCAGGCAGATACCACTGGTCACATCTACATGCGATGGTTGGAGTAGGGGTTAATGGCCATTCCACTCTTTTAGAGAGTGATGGTCATTATAGTCTCCCTCCACATTGAAATGGATGGGTGAGGATCTCATCTACATGAGGGCTTCGTCCATTGCATCTGAGAGATGGAGCATAGGACTATCTATGCCTAGGGTCAGAGAATGCTTTCTCAGCTATACCATGACCTCGGGAATTATGTACATTATGATTATTATAGTCTTACAACTTTCACGCTCCCACAAGGGTGGGAATTCACACATATCAGGTGTGCCCACCCAATTGAGTTTCCCCAGGGCATAACACCTAGTACATTGATGGCTCACATATACCCATTGGTTTGTGACTAGAGGTACAAGGAGCTTGGTTTTTGGTGTTTATAGTTTGATTATTTATGGGGGTAGGATATTAGATGATGCCCCTATAGGAGGATGGGGATCTAGCCCATGGACAAGTGACAACTATGACACATGCAACACGATTGACTCTTGGTGGGGTGATTAGATCAAATTATTGTTTTATATTACTAGCATTGGGTCATTCGATAGTTTGAGAAGGTGCAGATGATCCCTCTAACACCTCCCATGTATGTCTGATCGGTGAGGAGCACCGTTCGGGTAGGTAATCATTTTCATTTGACCATTACAGATGTCACTATTAGTGACAACAAGTTAGATAACGATGATCAACCTCTCATCTCGGCGATCGATGACATCGACGTAACCCATGGTTTTAGAGCATGATAGGTGATATCCAGTCCAACCTTGATTTTCTCAGCACATGCCCCCATGGGAAATGCTGGTGCACAAGATTCAGGAGGAGAGGATCGTGGTGGTGACAGTGATGAGGAGGGCGAGATAGTGATGGGTGAAGTGATTGAGAGGCCAAGACGGTGACAAAGAGTATCATCACCTCCACATGTGGTCTCAGTCTCATCGATGCCACCTTCGGTGGAAGTCATCCCTCCTATGGCGACAATAGGACCTAGTGTTGTACTCCCCTTATCCACACTGGTAGGTTAGGGACACAAGTACAAGAGTGGATTATGTGATTTCCTTTCAATATTTTTCATTTTAATTTATCTCATATATATGCACATGATTTTGTATGATTTGATACTGATAGTATCTACTTCTATATGGTTATAACTAACACATAGGAGTGGATCACCTTCATCGAGTAGTGCATTGATGAGGTTGCCCTAGTTGTGCCTATCCAAGGGAGCATCCTTGACATGTATAGGTCAATGTCAGCGGGGTGACACACCCATATTTTTGAGCTTATTACATATATGAGGATTGCTTATGATGAGACACATGTGGAGACCTTTCAAAGGGTTGCTGACCTCACCATAATGATCGAGTAGCAAGATTAGTGCTTGGTAGAGATCCACACTGTGCTAATCGAGTGAGACCAAACAGTAACACGGGTAGAGAGTGTTGAGAGGGCATATGATGCCCTGTAGAGCCAGCTTGATGACCTCGATGGGCAGGCGATAGTAGTGAGGCTAGGTGTCAATCTCTAGGTACAACTTTAGGAGGAGTTGCAACAAGCCCATGAGTAGGAGGTCCTACTACAAGAGGAGGTGGTCGAGCTATAAGGAGAGGTATGAGGGCTATATGCATGGAGCATTTCTTTGTCATGGTCACATCAATTGCATTCCCTAGGATCAATCCAACATCCACCTTTGCCACCAACACCAACACTAGAGGGCTCAAGGAGCCATGAACCTGGGGGCTAGAGGCCCATTTTTCACATGCCAAATTTTGTATACGGATTATAATATTTTGTATTGCATTATTTTGATGTACAGACACATACAAATATATAGGCACCACATTTTGATACTATGGTGTGATACATGTACATGACATTTTGATATATATATATATTTGTGCGATGTCACAATGTTCTTTATGTGTATGTTTACTTTCATGTATGGTTATGTGATGGATTTATGTTTATGGATGTATGTTTATATTAGATGCTATCATGATCTACTAAACACACATTGGATGTATGTTAATTAAATTCAATGATGATCTAATTGCCTAACCAAAAGACTCAATTAGATACAATGCACAAATACACAACATAATAAAACACATGTATGTATAATTACTAAGTAAAGAAATTAATTACATACACATGTTAACATCATTACACAAAATGTAGAGATAATGTGTTAATGAAGAAATTTCATAGCATAACGAATTGTAACCCCTAAAGGATGAGTGTCATGCATATGCCATATAGACCATATGCATAGTATCATCAAAGAATTGATGAGTTCTTTTAGAGGAATTCCATCCATAGACGACAATCCATAGCCACCAGAACCATACATAGAGATGATTGTGTAAGGGGCCAACAAATTAGGGTGAAAATTCCCCTTTTGTTCAGGTAGCACATTTACGTTTCTCTAGTTCTCATAGATAACGAGATCACTTACCTTGAAAGTTCAAGAAAGAACACCTTGATTATAATGTTTAGAAACATATCATTAATAATCTTGGATATGTTTGAGGGCCTAAAATTAATGCTCATCAAGCAACTCAAGCTGATACAAACAATCAACATGATAAGTGTCATCACCAATCAACCCTTTAAGGGAAATTCACAAGGATGGAATTTTCAACTCTAAAGGCATGATAGTGTTGGCACCATACACAAGGTTGTATGAGGTTTCACTAGTAGTCATATGAATGCTTGTGTGATAGGCCCACAAGGTGTATGATAATTGAATATGCCAATCTTTAGCATGTTTATTCACTATTTTTCAGAGAATCAACTCAAGAGTTTTATTAGAAGCTTCAGCTTGGCCATTAGACCGAGGATGGTATGGTGTAGAAATATGATGTTGAATATGAAGTACCATTTGTGTTCTTCACCTTTTTTTTCTTAAATGAAGTAGCATTTTTAGAAACAAGGGTAGAAGGAAATCCAAAACAAACAATGATATTATTTAGAAGAAAGCTACAAATTTCTTTAGCGTTTGTGGATCGAAGTGGAATAGCTTTGACCCATTTCATAAAGTAATCAGTAGTGGTAATGATGAAGGTATGTCATTTAGAAGAAGGAGGTGATATTTTTCCAATAATATCCAACCCCCATTTCACAAATTGCCAAGGAGAGGTATGATTTTGAAGCTCTTGAGTAGGAGCCCGAATTAGATTGCTATGTTGTTGACATTGCGAACACTTCTTGAAAAAGGCAAAGGATTCCTTCTCTATTGTTTGCTAAAAGTATCTCATATGAATCAGTTTGTGCACTAGGGATTTACCACCAAAATTTCTACCCCCAAAGCCTGAATGGGATTCTTGAAGGGCAAGGGTATTTTTTCCTTAGTAATACATCGAAGATGAAGACCATTGTAATATTTTTAACAAAGAATATTAGATAGTATAATGTATCAGACTAATAGTTTCATTATCCAAGTGTAAGCATTGTTAGTCACATCGTCGAGAAAATTTCTAATCTTCAAATAATTATAAATCTGAGAATAGCATTCCTCCAAGTCTACATGAGCACACACTAGAGCATCAGGTTCAGGTTGAATCAAGACAAAAAGAGAGCATAGAATCTAAACCACAAAGTGGTATTCTTCTATGCCATCGTTTGAAATACACAAGGGAGGTTGCACTCGCCATTACATTTGTGTGTTGATTTTATCTCTTAAGAACACAGTCTATTATGAAAGAAGAGAAACAATCAAGAAAGGATAAGGCTAAATCCCAATATTGAGATAGCTTATTCTACTTGGCTTGATATGTTCCTATAATTTGATTTATAATAAAGTTCAAATTCAACATGAATGTGATGATGTTTAATTTTTAATGCCATCATGGCACACAAGCCAACAATAAGGGATTTATACTCTCTAATGTTGTTAGTGTCATGAAATTCTAATAAAAAAGATAGAGGAACTGGATTTCCTTCAAGTGAGACTAGAACTACACCTACCCCAGAGCCAACTTGACATCTTGATCCATCAAAGTACATCTCCCATACAGGTTTAGCATCTATTGCAAAGAGTTTTTCGTCTAAAAATAAATCCAGATTGGGGAAGGAGTAAGATGAGGGAGCTTCTGCCAATTGATCGACAACAACTTGAACTTAAATTGCTTTCTGAGTTATAAACTTGATGTCAAACTTAGAGAGCAACATTACCCATTTTTCCAACCTTCCCAAAAGGTTAATTATGGTAAATGGATGTTTAAGAAGATCACTTTTCACAATAACATGGGTTTTAGCATGAAGAAGATAATGTTGTAACTTTTGCGTTGCAAAAATGAGAGCAAGACATTGTTTCTCAATAGCAAAATAACAAGTTTCATAATTGACTATAATATGAATGATGTAGTAGACTGCTCTTTCTTTACCATCATCATCATGTTGAGCTAACAAAGCTACTAAGGCATGAGGTGATATAGATATATAAAGCAAAAAGGGTCTATCTTGCATAGTCGACATCAAGATAGGAGGATTGGCCAAATAACTCTTGATTAACTCAAAAAAACTTCACACTCATCGTCCCATCAGAAGTGACTATATTTCTTCAATAAACACATGAAGGGAAGGGTACGATCAACCAATTGGGACAAAAATCTATGAATTGCCTAAATCTTCCCTTGCAAACTACGTAGTTCAAAGATTTTTTTAGGAGGCACCTTAAAAATTGCATCAATCTTATTCGTATTGACTTCAATTCCACTATGAGAAATGATAAATCCCAAAAGCTTGTTAGTGTCTATGCCAAAGACACACTTAAGAGGATTCAGTCGCATCTTATAGAGTTGAAGCCTTTCAAAGATAAGAAATATTTTCAACATGATCTTGATGAGTTGTAGACTTAACCAAGATATCATCAATGTAATCTTCTAAAATATTGTGAATAAAATCATGAAAGATATGATTCATTTCCCATTGGTAAGTTGCTCCCACATTCTTCAACCCAAATAACATGACCACATAACGTAAAGTAGCCCAAGGGGCAGTGAAAGATGTCTTATAATGATCTTTCAAATTAATAAAAATCTAATTATAGCCCAAGAAGCCATCCATGAAAGACAATAAGGCATGGTCTATGGTCGAGTCTACAATCATATCAATATTAGGTAACATAAAATCATCCTTAAGAGAAGCCTTATTGAGATCATGAAAGTCAATAAAAATGTGAATACGACCATCAAGCTTGATGACAACAATGATATTTTTTATCCAAGGTGAATAGTCAATAGGATGGATAAAGCCAAATTTTAGAAGCTTCTCTATCTTGGTCTTAACTAATAAGGCAACCTTGGGATTCATCTTTCGGATCTTTTGTTTAACAAGCTTAGTATCAAGACATATAATGATATTGTGAACCACCATAGACTCATCAATACCAGGGATGTCCTCATATGACCAAGTGAAGAAATTAAGATAAGAATGTAATAAATTAAAATGTTTTTTAGATTATTCTGAAGAAAGGAATTTTCCAATTTTAATCACATTTCAGAAGACTTAGGATCTACGAGAACATCAGTAGTATCCCCTTTGAGGAGAGTACTATAGTCTTCAAGATGGGAAATAGGAACATCATCATCCACATTAGACAAAGGGGCCTTCTCATCACTGCTCATAACAAATTCTCTAAAGTATGTGTGTTTGTTCAAGTGATACGAGAATCATCATTTATGGTGATAAGAAGGAATATGAGAGTTTCAAAAATTTCTCTAAAGATAAAACATATAGAGGAGATTTTTAGACTCCACTTTATTTTCAATCAATTTAGGATGAATTATATCGAGAGACTATCATGTTGATACTCCACCATGGTTTCTTCTTAGGCTTTGCATGAGAGAAACGAAGCCCCAAGTTATGCTTACGAGGTATACATTCTATAGAGACTTGAATGCCTTGTTCATTTTTCCCACACCCCTTACATCCATAACCATACTTAGAGAGAATTTTGAAGCTAGGACTGTAACATGTTTGCAAATATTGAGGAGGATCTACACAGAGAGCATCATTCTAGTAAGGGGGATCAAACTCCTCTATGGGATCACAATTACCTTCCTTGATGGGAGTACAAAAATTAACCTCCTTAACAAAATCATGATTATCCTCCTCAATAGGGGAACAATCATTATCCTTAACAAGAGCATGATCATTTTCCTCAATGGGAGGACAATCAACTTTCTTAACAAAAGTGTATGAGACTATTGGAATGTCTAGATGGATAGGATCAACTTTGTACTTGATGAAAAATTCGATAAAGTCCGAGGACCCCCAATCATCACCAAGACATGCATTCAATTGAGAAAAAGAAGTAGAAGGGGTAGAATTAGGATTCTTTTCTTTGGGGCGATCTTCTTTAGGGACATTTGTCTCAAGAGAAGATTTCAAAGCAAGCATTATCGAAGATGATGCCAATGCATTAGAAGATAATGAAGGAATATAATTTTTAAGAGTGGAAGCAACTAAGGCCTGACCACCAACTACCATTTCAAAAATGTGTATAGCATTAGGGTGAATGTTGATTGTAATTAGTTCATTATTAACAACAAATTTGATACAACGATGCAAAGTAGATGTGACTTCCCCCCAAAGTGTGAGTCCAAGGTCTTCCCAAGAGAATGTTGTAAGGTAAAGGTCTTGACATAACATAAATCAAGGTGGGTGCAGTAATGGGTCCCAACCTCGAAGGAAAGATTATCATGCCTAGGGCTTGTCGACCAGCGCTATTGAATCCATGAACATATAAAGAAGAAGCAACAAGAGAAGATGAATCGACCTTAATCTTAGGTAATAATGATGTGGGAGCATCCATAGAAATTGGCAATCTTGTGTTAATCAAGAAGATTTAATTTTTGTTGTGCATTTTTGAATTTTGGTGAGAGTCAATTTTTGGTTTGAAATTCATAATAAAATGTGGAAAATGAATTTGAATAAATAAATTTTCCAAATTAATATCCTTTGCACATTGAAGTTGACTAGTGGGGTGAAAAAGCAAAAAAAAACAGTTTTAAAATATTTTATTGCAAAAAATTTGAAAATCATTGAGGTGTTGGGATTGATTCATGGAGCTTTAAAAAAACTCAAAATAATTATTCCTAAATAATATGCATTGTGAAAGTGGGTGCCCAAGCCTGCTTTTTTGTGTTTTGCTTTTTCGGGAGTCAAAAAGAGAAGAATTTAAAACTATTTTTTTCCTATCTTTAGAGGGCTGCTGCAAATGAATTTTAAATGAGTTTTAATTGTTTTTTAAAGGGTTTTAATGTGCAGAAACAAAAAAGGGTCGTGCTATATTGGAGATGCCCAAATAAAGCATGAAAAAATAATTTTAGGAAGGTGGAGAAGAATCTAGAAAACCACTTTCCATGGAAGAATTGTTGAAGAGAATTTTGAAGGCAATTTTTGTAGAGACAAGTTAGAGGTTATATATTTTATTTGGAGAAAATTTTGGACATGTTTATTGCAGTTTTGGTTTGATAAACAACAACTTGTGATGATTCCAAAACAACTGGTTTGAAGTTGCAAGTGTTGTAGGTGGTTTAGGAGAGTTGGGAGATGGTTCTATTTGCAAAAGCTCATATGTTTGAGCATAGTTTGTTTGAGAATAATTTCTAGTTGCATATGTGATGCCTATAGGAGAAATTTTTTCTGCATATCAGTCCTTTGATGAATATAATTTAATTGTAACCAGATTTATTTAAATGAGAAAATCAATGGTTTCTTGTGCAGTCAATTTTCTAAGTTTAATTAAATTTTTTTTTTCTATATTTGCAATTATTGTGATGAATTTTGAGAGGGTTTGACAGTAGTCAATCCTTACTACATTAGTGGTATCAGAGCTGGTTGTTCCTGAGTGTGTAGGCAAAAGCACCGATGTGAGGCAGTTTGTACAAGGACTTGCAGGTAGAGAGTGAAGCAGTTGTAAAGAGAGTGTGGAAAAGTGTTTAAAAAAATGTTTTGGAAGCCAGGAGAATGTTTTGTGATGAAGAAAGAATTTATAGAGCCACAAACAAAGAATCAAGAGCCCATCCAGAGGAGTAATTTATTCTAAACAAGGTGTAAAGTGAGTGGGAAATGTTGCAAAGTCATTGTGGACAGCAGTAGCACCAATAATATTATATCTGAAGAGATGGTAGACAAGCTGAAATTGAAAAGAATCAAGCATCCTAACCCATACTACATTTCTTGGTTGCAAGGAGATTTCCAGATATGGGTAAGTGAGAAATGTGTGGTTGATTTTCAAATTCATAGATATAAGGATGTGATTGTATGTGATATAGTACCTATGGATATATGCCATGTTTTGTTGGGTAGACCATGGTTGTATGATCGAAGAGCTCTACATGATGGTAGGAAGAATACATATAGCATCATAAAGGATGGGGAAGAATATTTTTTGAATCCTTTGCAAGATAGGCAAGAGGAAGTGGCAAAAGAAGTTGTAGCAGATAATAAGGATAGAAAGGAAAATAAAACAAGAAGGGTTGAATCTTATTGTTCTTTTGGTATTGATATGTTTGCAAGTGAAACTTTGTGTGCAGGGAAGAAGGATGAAAAGGAAAATGTGGAAATACTTGTTCAAAAGGATAAAGAGGGAAAAGAAGAGGAAATTGCAACAATGATTAAGGATGATGAGTGTCCTTTGGAGGACTTCAAAGTAATGGAAAATTAAAGTGCAACTAAAAGTGAAGGTGAAGAAGATATGACAACAGGTAGTGGTGAAGAAAAGGTTGAAGAGAAAGAGGTAATGCATAATATGTTTCATTTTTATGATGAATATGAGAGTGGATTTTGTGTAGATGAAAAGGTTTCAATGGTAGAAAAGGAATGACAAGTGTTGATGGAAGGTGGAGTGAAGATTGCAAAAAAATGTAATGAGGTGAGATCAGATTTTGATGAATGTTTTGATGATATTGAGAATGCAAAAGTAGAGCCAAAGGTTGCAACAATGAATCCTTTGGAGGTAGTTGAGAGTAGTAAACAAATTGAGGTGAAAATGAAGTTTTCTTATGATCGTTTCATTGAAAGTATTGAAGATGAAGATTCCTTGATAATAGAGCTTGACCATTTGTTACAAAATGTGGAGAATGAATCTATGGATTGTGGTACTAACATTGAATTGGGTGTTGAAGATCAAATTGTAGCAGCAATATGTCTTTCTGAAGGAATAATATGAGTGACAAACCACATTGCAAACTAGGTAAAGGAGGAGGAAAAAGGTAAAAAACCAATAGAGGTAATGCAGTACATTTGTTTTGTTGAAGGTGGAGTTATATGTTTTATTGTTAATTCCGATGGAATATATTGGTGGGAGGTTAGATTAAAAGTTCTGAAATACATGAATGGTAGAGGAGTAAAGATGAAAAGATATAATATTGCGAGGTTACAAAATTTGGTGAATGGGAAGATCCTAGTGGACAAGATAGTGAGGTGGATCTAGGATAAATACGGGTTCTATAAATATTTTTGAGTGCAACTCACGAAATATTTCTTTTCTACCATGGGTGTCTGATGTAGGAGCATCCATGGAAATTGGCAATCCTGTGTTAATCAAGAAGATTTAATTTTTGTTGTGATTTTTTGAATTTTGGTGAGAGTCAATTTTTGGGTTGAAATTCATAATAAAATATGGAAAATGAATTTGAATAATTAAATTTTCCAAATTAATCTCCTTTGCACATTGAAGTTGTCTAGTGGGTGAAAAAGTAGAAAAAATAGTTTTAAAATATTTTATTGCAAAACATTTGAAAATCATTACGAGGTGTTGGGATTGATTTATGGGGCTTTAAAAACACTCAAAATCATTATTCCTAAATAATATGGATTGTGAAAGTGGGAGCCTAGGCCTGCTTTTTGTGTTTTGCTTTTTTAGGAGTCAAAAAGAGAAGAATTTAAAACTATTTTTTCCCTATCTTTAGAGGGCTGCTGGGAATGGATTTTAAATGAGGTTTAATTTTTTTTTAAAGGGATTTAGTGTGAAGCAACATAAAAGGGTCATGCTATATTGGAGATTCCCAAATAAAGCATGAAAAATTAATTTTAGGAAGGTGGAGAAGAATCTAGAAAACCACTTTCCATGGAAGACTTGTTGAAGAGAATTTTGAAGGCAATTTTTGAAGAGACAAGTTAGAGGTTATAGCTTTTCTCTGGAGGAAAGTTTGGAAATATTTATTGTAGGTTTTTTCTAATAAACAACAGCTTGTGAGGATGCCAAAATAGTTGGTTTGAAGTTGCAAATGTTGCAAGTGGTTTAGGAGAGCTGGGAGATGGTTATGTTTTCAAAAGATCATATGTTTGAGCATAGTTTGTTTGAAGATAATTTCTAGTTGCAGATGTGATGCCTATAGGAGAAAAAATTTCTGCATATCAGTCCTTTGATGACTGTAATTTAATTGTAATTAGATTTATTTAAATGAGAAAATAAGTGGTTTCCTGTGCAATCAATTTTCTGAGTTTAATTTACAATTTTTTTTTCTATATTTGCTATTGTTGTGATGAATTTTTAGAGGGTTTGAGAGTAGTGAATCCTTACTACATTAAATAAGTTAATGATACATACATTGAGATCCAAAATGGTGTCAAAAAGAGAATTCCTACTACCAATGTTATTAATATTGACTATAATCATTAGAGGATCTTCTTGCTTCTGTACATCAAAAGGCGAGAGTTCTTGTGGATAGAACATAATATTCGGTGAATCCACATGAATATGAACCATCAACACACTAACATCCATCAGAATAGTGGAAGAAGGCAAGAGGATCTTTTATAAAGCTTCCTAAAGCATACTTTGATAAACCAAAGCAGATTGAAGCAAATCCCATAGTGAGATCTTGGTAGGAGTAACATGAAGTTGCTTGACAAGATCATAATCAATAAGTTCTTTAGCAGCAGGTTTAGGTATCAAAGGAAGACTTGGTTGAGAAGGTGGTAGATAAGTTGGTTGATTTAGATTTTGTTGATTCCTTCTAGTGTTGTATGTATGAGCTGTACCTCATTGTAAGAGGAAGCTGCAAATTTCAAGAATCTCGTGTAAAGGTTTGATGAGTCATTAGAGACTAGAACCCCAAAATAGAATGAATTATTTTAGGAGATGGACTAATCATATTCAGGTAAATGATGGGTCTCTTTGGCCTTTGAGGAGCTACAAAAACTACAACTACATTCACTGACTCTTCAACTTACAAAGAGGAAGTAAACGGTTGTGATGAAGAAGTTTATTCAAGATGTCTATAGATAGAAGGAGATGCCTCTAAGAAATCATCTAGGGAATCATCCAACATATCAAAATATTCCTTCAAGAGAATTATCAAAAAAATTAAAACATTGAAGAAAAAGATCTAACATGATTTGTTTCATGTTGGGCTCACCAAAATGTAATGGAGATGATTCGCTACTCCCGAGTCTCTAGGATAGGAAAGAGTTTGTAGGGAGGGAATGGCTCTCTATTATCTTAATGTATAAATCTCAAGTGGCAAGGTTCAAGATGAAAGAGATTGAAAAAATGTAATCAAATGGAATACTAAGCTAAGAAGGGAAATCTAGAAATTAACAGAAACTGGTAAAAAGATTACACAAAACTAATAACAAAAACAAAAAAGAGGAAGACTCACATAATCTGCTATGGGAGGACAGAGTCACAACCAACATATGTTATATGCTAGTATGTCACATGGATGTCTCCACCTTGCATTGTCATCCCTATTAGATTAGAAGCCAAAAACTAGAAACCAAAAAGCACCCAACTCTTCAAATCTAGAATCCTGCACACAACAAGAACAAGGAAAAGTGTTAGGACTGTTTTGGAGCTTGCCTCAATCAAATCCCCATTTTTGTGTTTCCACCTCCATGAACAATCAGATAGATAGAAAATAGATAAGATGAGTAATAAAATAGATGAGACATGTGATAAAGACAAACCCCGCTATGGAGGAGAAGTCGTATCACAAATAAATAGACAAGACAAGTATATTTTAAAATAGACAAGATAAGACAAATCAACAAGAGAGTATTACCAATAGTCTATGGATCCATCTTGGCTTGATTGATGAGATGTTTTATGCTTACAAGAGAGCCTTGGTTGTTGACAAGACATGAATCTAGTAGAGCTTTGTTGCGAAGAAGAGATGTAGAAGAGAAGAGAGCAACAAAGAAAGTTAGAGAGAAAAATGGTAAGAATGAATGAGAATGAGAGTGAAAGGAAGATTTTTATGAAGTTGCATGGGCAAGAAGAGTTGTTACACCAACGATTCTACTACAATGACACGTGTCATGGGAAAAGTGCACAAGATTCCCTCATTTAATAGAAAGTTTGGGGACACTAGCATGTCGTGTGGATGTCTGCATACCATGTAGGCATCCAACTCAAAACATTACAAGAAATGAGGTGGTGAACTGCTAATGCTTCTTCATTGTCCCTCATGGAGTTAGAATCGTTAAATTCCGACTCATAAGTTTTTTGTCATAAATGTGGTTAGATACCATAAATACAACAGGCCAAATACGTGTGTGAAATTGCCAAGAGGTGCAATTTTATGACACTAGAAAACCATCTTTAAATTTTCTTGAGTTGAAAATTCATAACTATTCACCTTTGTTCTAGATCTTGACTTTGTTAGGTTTGTAGATATTTAAGATTCAGGCAACTAAATTCAAGGATTCATTTACAAGGGGAGAAAAGAAAAAAGGAAAATCAAGGGGAGAAAAGAAAGAAAGGGAACAAAATAGGGAAGAGATAAAACAACACAAACAAGAAAAGAAAGGAGGGTCCCCCCATTTTGTCAAAAAAATGTGGCGTCAATGCAAGGCACAACACCTCCTAAAAGGAAATCATGGAAGAAGAAAGATGCAAGTCTACTCCTCTTGGCACTAGATATGATTATGAAAATAGTGATGATAATCTTGAAAATATGTTAGAGTTTTGAATGCTTGAGACAAATGAAGAAAATGTGGCAATTAGGCCCACATTAAGTAATTACCATGTAAAATCTAATATGATGGCCAAAAAATTGAGACAAAGAGAAAAAATCCTTTAAAGAGAGTTTGATGCCAAGCATGGTGCCTAGAACTTAGATCCTATTGTACACCTAATCTAAATCCTTAGGAATATGGCTTATTTGATAGCCCCATTTTCTAAGAACTTACCCACTTCTCTTATACAAATCATGTTTTGTCTTAGGCTACTTCAAGCACTGCCCAAAATGTTCTTGAAACTTCAAGATCTAAAGATACACTTTAGTTTGAAGATGAATTGTTGCAAAAAGTAATTGACCTTCAAGAAGAATTGAGCATACTAGAAGAAATAAAAACTAGAAATGCCATGAATATTAGAGATGAGATGAAAAAGAAGATTGAGAATGTGAAACTCTCTTACCAATTAGACACTTCTTCTAGATTTGTAAAATCAAATCCTACAACCAATAGTAATATCTTGAATGTCCCTTTATTGAATTCTCATACTAACACATGGAGTAGTTATGTTGTGGATAGTACAATACTAGTGGCTTCTCATTCAAATGTTATATCCCAAGGTTTATACAAAGGGAAAATGCCCCAAAATACTAATGCTACAAATAAAAAAAGCTCTCATATAGATCCATTATCTCAAAAGGCCTTTGCCTCTGGAATACTTAATCAGAAAGGTTTGCAATTATAGAAAGAAGTTGAATATCTAAAGAAAGAGCTAGAAAGAATGGAACAAATATGAATTAAGGAAGATATAAAAAGGAGGATTAATTTCTTGAAAGCATTCTATGGATCTAGAAGTTGTATGACCTCTAACCTTAATTATCAAAACCCACCTACAATCTCTATTCAAAGTAGTCCAAAAATTGACCTTACAACCTCAACTCATATAGGTCAAAGCATGCCTCAATCTGACCCACATTCACAACCAAAAAATTTGCGTGGTTATGGATAGTATGGATATTGTCAAAAACACAACCCCAATCTAAATACTCAATCAAGTGGGTAAAATATAAACCCACAAGGAGGCCAAAATGTTGTTGGTCAACAACCTAATACTCAAGGAAATCCTCAAATAGATCCTTTTGTAGGGAATTTTACTACACGAAGGCCTTTGCAATTGGAAAGGTACATGCAATTAGATTTCAATGGTATTCTTGGATACCCTAATCCTATCCCCAATGAGATATGAAATGTCTTATTCAGGTTCTTAGGGAATAATGCAATTTCAGGTGAAGATCACTTGAGATCATTTTTGAATCTAATTGATGATTTTGAGGTTTAAGATGAAGATGTTGTCATGAAGCATTTTATTCAATCTTTGATAGATGATGCTAGGGATTGGTATAGAATCATTCCTTAGTCTAACATTGGATCTTGGGAGGAGTTCAAAAGAGTATTTAGAGAGCAATATGGTGAAAAAACCAATAAAAGGTTCATAATCAATGAATTCACTAGCATTACAAAAGGATACAATGAATTGGTTTCATATTTTAATACTCAATTCATTAAAGTTGTGAATAAAGTTCCACAATACGTGAGGCCTAGTGAACCTATGTGTTTAGTTTTATACTATAATGCTTATGACCCTAATATGGGATATCAGTTGAGGGATAAAGATCCTCAAATTTTGAAAGATGCTTTTAGAATTACATTGCACATTGAGAATAACAAAAAAGCATTTGGGAAGGCCAACAAGAGAGATGATGTGAAAATCTTGTAGAATCCTAAAGGACACTCATCTAAGGTAGCACCTTCTAAGGATAAGATGGATAGAGTTATGAATGCATTAAAATTTTTGAGCTAAAAGGTAGCAAAAAATGAGAAAGGGTTACCTCATGATAAGCCTAATTATCAAAGATAAAATGCTATGCTAAGATTGTCTGATCAACCATAAATACAAACTAGCATAATGGTAAACCAATATAGAGCAATTCAAGGACAATGCCAAGTAAGGATACTCTTGATCCTCTTAGGAAGAATAATGTAAACTTTGTTGATGTTAGTCCTTGGTGTTTGGTTTTTCAATTATCTCATTCCCCACATCAATGCATGGTGGCACAATCTTTAGAAGAACAATAAGAACTTTGTGATGATTGTGACATTATCCATAATGAAGATCAAGATGTAAACATAATGTCTGTTAGGTTGTCTTTGAACTCTGATGAATATTATTTTGATGAAGGATGCACATAAACTGATATTGATGGCAGAAGATGCAATTCAAATGCATACCATCAACAAGTTTTTTTTGAAGTTGAAGAAAATGAAGGTATGAACATTCATAATGTTGAAACATCAAATTTTGATGTCAAAATTAGAAGACCTCTACAAGAGGAAATTGAATCTTTAACAACTGTTGCAATTGCCTAGGTTAAGAGCAATTACAACTTGATAAACAAAGTGGTAAATAATGACCATGGTAAAGTTGGTGGCATATTTATCAAAGAGTGAAGTAAAGATAAGGGAGATCATTACTCTTACAAGAAAAAAGAAGATCCCAAAGTTAAAGATGTCAGTATATCAGGGAAAGGACAAAATTATGATAAACCTATGAATCAAGTTATCTCTCATGTTAACCAAGCCAAATATTAGAAGGTAAAGATTGGAAAAGACAAGAAATATGTTGAGTATATTCAAGTAGACAAATCAAATGACAAACAAGAAAAGAAAACCAATGAACAAAATATAATGATATGTGACATCCCCAAGTACAATTCAATTGACATGATTCAAATGTTGTCACAAGTTAAAGCGTTTGCCCCTTTGTTGGAAATGATGAGAATACAAGAACATAAAGAGAAGGAAATTTCCCTTATCAATGGTGTAGCTACAACCTCTAATGAGAAAAGGGTGATTATCCCACTTGAAAAGGGTAAAGGGAATTCAAAAGAAGCTGAACTTGAGGGAACAAACAATGAAATGCCTCAAGTTTTTTTGGGTGCCACTCTAACTGCTTGCCCTAATCAAGTGGACCCATTTTATGTAACTCTTCAAATGAATGATAAATTAGTGAGGAACTATATGATTGATTTAGGAGCTTCTACTAATGTCACGCCTCTAGTTATTATGCAAGAACTAAGGTTACGAGTACATAAAACATTTGGAAAATGCTTTGCTATGGACTCAAGAAAATTCCTTGTCATTGGTATAATAAAATATGCACATTTTAAACTTATTATATTTCCTAAGAAAGACTACTAAATGAATATAACTATGGTAGACATTCCAAATTAGTATGGGATGCTTATGTCCAAAAAGTGGTCAACACTGATTGGAGCAAGTATGCAGTTAGGCTTCTCATATGTTGTGATTCCTATAAATGGTAGGGATGTGAAATTTGATAGAGAAAATAGAACCCCCTACCTTATTTTGGATTTGTAGGTAGCAGATCAAGTGCACTTTATTGATATGGACATGGACAACTTTAGAGTTATGGAGCCACAACAAGTAAAAGATAGTACTGTACCTACAACTGAGGAACTAGAAATACAAGCTTAAGAAGATGACCTTTGGACCATGTACTTTGATGGTGAATGTTCAAAGGAAGGATCATGTGTAGGGGTGATCCTTATATCACCAAATGGTAAGTCCTACAAGTATTCATTTTCTTTGAAATTTCTTGATGCACTAATAATGTTACAGAATATGAAGCTTTATTGCTAGGATTGAATATGACAATCAAACACAAGATTAAGAAACTTAGAGTCTTTGGAGACTTTGAATTAGTAGTATCCGATATCAGAGCCAAGTATGTGTCCAAACACAAAATATTGAAACAATATAAAGCTGCAGTTTGTGATACCATAGAGATGTTTGATGTATTCTCTATTGATTGGGTAGAGAGGGCTAAGAATGCCATGGATGACCTACTTGCAAATATTTCTTTGATACCAAATACCACTATTTTTTTGGCATATCCAAAGTAGAAGTCCAAGTAAGGCCCTAAGTGCCAGACAATATTCAAAATTGGCAGGTGTTCAACGATGATTTAGACTTGTTAATTTTCTACACTGTGTTGATGAATACCAAAGTCAAGTTATTGACTTCTAGGTTTTTATTGAAGTAGTAGATGGAAAATAAACTATTTTTGGGAATGAAGTGATCAAATTGAAGAAAAATAAAATCCTAAAAGGTTTAGTAGCCCTAGAAAGAGTGTTTGAAAATTTTGATAAAAGTAATGTTAAGCCAACTATTTCACATGAACAATACTTGGATGAAATAAACTTAAGGACCGAGAATGTACCTAAGAAGGTATACATTGGAAAGAAGTTAAACTGTAAGATCATAATTATGCTTGTTTCCTTACTCAAGAAATACAGGCATGTCTTTGCATGGTCTTATGATGACCTTAAGGCCTATAGAGAGGATTTATTTTGACATGAGATTCCTCTCAGTCCAAATGCTAAACCATTTAGGAAAAAGAAAAGACCAATCAATCCAACACTAGAACCTAAGATGCAACATGAATTAATGAAGCTCAGGGATGGAGGAATCATCAAGCCAATTAAGCACTCCACATGGGTCTCAAATCTAGTGCTAGTAAGGAAAAAGAACGAGGATATTGTTGGTTGACAAATTTATCACCTAACTCTATATTATCATGCCCACAAAGGTGACAAATGTAACCACAGTTGAATCAAAAATCATATAATTCTGAGACCCATTCTCTGCTTATTTTAAAAGTTGGCAACTACCTTCATTTGATATTCAAGGAATAATCTTTAACTTATGTTGCTTTTAACTAGAAAGCAATTAAAGATAGGGGCTTTTAACCAAAAAACTTTAAAGGTATTCATCAACTTCATAAGATAAAACTAAAATAATTCACAATCAAAATGAAATCAAATATCACCACATAATCTTTATTCACAAATAAACAATACTACGGTGATGTAATGATTCAAAATATCTATCATTCCAATAATAGATCAGACACTGACAAAACATTCAACATAAGCAGAACAAATTCATACACCATAATTCAAAGATTACAAATGCATAAACTCCACCATTTTCTTCTATATCAAAATAATAGATAGCAATATTTCAAAATAACAAAGTTTTTTCTCTAATGAGTAAATCATAGTTTTCCCAAAAGATCTTAAGCACATCAACCGAATCCATATTTAAGGCATAAACAAATTGTCTTGGTAATGGTTTCTTGAAAGTAACCGCACCAAATAATTAAAAGAGTTTTTAAACTTAAAAGAGCCAAATTAAAGAAAGTATCATGGAATACTAAAAATTAATTATGCATCATCTCCCACCGCTTCAACCTCTTCGTCTTCCAGATCTTCAACCGCTTCCTACTACAACCATTTCTCTTACACTTTCATCCTGGTTTTGTAATCCCTATATTTGGAAATAATTGCAAGTAACTCTTTGCTCCCTGGAGTTGTGGTAATCTGCAACCCAATTCTTACTTTGGTTAGAGCTGCTTCAAATTCATTCAAAGTGTCAGACCTTTTGCTTGCTTCAGCTTTAAAAGAAGTGAGATAAATTTGCAATCTACTTAGCTTCAAGTAAGATTCCTTAGTCATGGTGATAGGATCGAGCATCTCCTTGTTAAATATTTCCTTAAATTTCAGACAAACTTCCTTTGAATCTAGAATTTTTTCATCAAATTCATCAATTATCTCAATTTTGAGGTCATGAAAATTTCCTTTGATCTCCACCAGCATGTCTAGGCACCTTTGGAGTACTGTAGAAATCTCCTTTACTAGGGTGTCATAAACACTTAATTTCCATTCCAATAAATTGGGGCATGAAGGGTCTAACTCCTTCGGATCACTCACAATTTTTTCATTGATTAATTTCATTTGATCCATGGAAATCAACTCTTTGATTTCTTGTGAAAGCACATAGAGACTAGTCTAATCTTTTCTAATCTATCGCAACTCTGCCATCAATTCCTTCCTTTTGTCAACAACTTGGGTATAGAAAAGAACAAACTTACTGATAAAGAGGATAGTTTCTTCAATCATTTCATCAATCCATTCCATGACACTTTTGGAATAGCTCAGGTTATTTTTGATCAATTGCATTGTGGACTCATCAACAATTCCTGCCTCAGAACTTGAGGCTCCATTGGATATAGAAGGGGGAACTATAGAAGAAAATAAGTTCTTCAAATCAATAACTTGGGATTGCAATGCCAATTTTTCTTTCCTTTCTTCCTTTACCCACTTAATCAAGGAACTGACTAAATAATTGGCATGATATACATCCCCTTCAAGTGTTTGAGGCCCCATGTCAACATGTGTGATTTTGTAGTCAGCTACTATCATCTCATTCTCATTCAAATATTTTGTTGGATCTGCAATTTCCAATACCTGGTTGCCATAAGTAGGATCAGTCAACATTCTTGACATCTTTTGAGATTTCTTTGGCCTTAAAGAAGTCTGGAGTAGCTTTGCAACTGTATCTACTCCAACTATTGTTGTAGGAGTATATTTCCTCTTTTTCTCTATTGCTTTTCTCAGCCATATTAGGGAAGCTCCAATCAAGGAAAAATCCTTATTCACTAGGGAAACTTCTCTAGACTCACCAAGAGTGATGGGTATGTTTTCAGGGTTTCCATCCAATTCCTCACAACTTCCATTAAGAATACATCATTGACAAGGGAAAAATCTCCCATTCCAACCTATTTAGTAAACTATGGGTAGCACTTATACACAGGCATGCTAGAAGTTGGAGGTATATGTGGTTTTAATCCTGGCCAAAATGACCTTTGTTTGGCTATAATATATGTTAGGAAAAAACACAGATGTAAAGTTGTAGTTTTTTGAAAATTGACTAATTGTTCATTCAAATGGAAGTAAATTATCCTAGCCCAATCAATGAACACATTTTCATCATAGATAACCAAAATAAACTGACACATCCAATCTTCAAAGGACTCAATTTGTGCATTCCCAACAATGCAATGTAATAGAGCAATGGCATCTGCAGTTTCCTCTTTGAAATGCATTCTTTTAAGTTTGGCAAGAAGCTGCGACTTACCTCTTTTCTCTAATTTCAACCACCCTTTGGCCATATAATTTTTGCACCATCTTTCATTGACTTTGAAAAACTCACTTTTCGTTGCAACAAACATGTCCTTCATGGGTGTTCTCTCAGGAATCCTTAGCGCATGAGAAATAGCCTCGGGAGAAATTTTAGCAACCACAGTCCCATCCATGACCTTGATTTCATAATTTTCTAGAATTTATCTTCTCACGCATGCGCCTATTAGTTAGACACTAAGAACATCTTCTGAAAAACCCTCAACGTGAGCTAATCCACTTTCTAACATTTTTGCGGCGATAACAGTTCTTTTGTCACTTTCTAAGCATGCCTAGAATTCTTCTAGCTTAAAGGATCCCAGCTCCGTGTCCCTTACGCCAAGCTAGTGATTTTCAATTCCATACTGCATGAGCTCATAGTACATAGAGAAACTCTCATACGCTTGAAGAAATAATTACAGATGATAGCGGTGCTATTGCAAGTTCAAACAAATAAATCTTCACCACCTTAAGTCATGCAAGTGACAGGACGTGCGTTTGGTGCTGAATTAATATGACACTTTATTTTAATCCTCAATATAGCAAACCCTAAGGTTTGCATGCTTTAAAAAAATACTTGATAAGACATCTCCAGGTTGTACTGTATGCCTCATTTAATTCATGGACGGTGCCTCAAAACATTTAGGTGAACAACATATTGCCTTGTCGCGGAAAACTAAAACTTTATAACTCAAAGTCGGGAGTTACGAAGTTATGAAAACCTTCAACTCCCTGACTCACTTAACGCCACTAAAGAACAAGTTTGGCTATCAGATAGTTAGGAAAAACATGAACCCAATGACAAGGTTACAAACACATAGTGCCAACAACTAAAGTTTCAAAAATTATAGAATGTGCAACCAGAAGTTAGAAACTTAGAGGAACCCGTGACAAAGACTAAAATGAAAGCACAAACTTTAGACTTGGGTAGAAAATAAAAGATTAAAGTCTAAGGAAGACAAAAATTAAAGGGACATGATACATATAATACCTACAGGTAACAGATATAAGGATGTGTGTGGATTTTAGGAATTTGAATATATCCTCATTAAAGGATAACTACGTATTGCCAAGCATGGAGGCAATATTGCACAAAATGATTGGTTGTGAATTATTTTCAATGATAGATGGATTATCAAGATACAACTAGGTCAAGATTAAGGAGTCTGAACAATATAAGACTACCTTTACCACACCATGGGGAGCTTATGTTTATGTTAGAATTCCTTTTGGATTAACAAATGTAGGAGCAACATTTTAGAGAGCAATTGATGTTTCCTTCTCATATTTTATAGATATCTTCATGGTGGTTTATTAGGATGACCTAGTTACTTACTTAAAGAAGGAAGAAGATCACTGAATACACCTTGAGAAATTTTTTCTAAGGCTTTGGAATATGGTATTTTGTCTAAATCCTAAAAAGTGTGTTTGGAGTGATCAAAGGAAAATTGTTAGGTCATATTGTATAAAAAGAAGGGATCAGGATTTATCCTAAAAGAGTTGCAATCATAGACAAAATTACTTAGCAAAAAACGATTAAAGGAATCCAATCATTTTTTGAATAGGTGAATTTTGTAAGGATATTTGTGACAAATTTTGTAGAGGTCACAAGGTCCATCTCAAAGATGCTAAAAATGGGGGAATCTATTTCTTGGAGTGAAGAGCCAACAAAGAATTTCAGAGCATAAAAGAAGAAATAAAAAAGGCTCCTATAGTGAAGTCTCCTAACTTTGTAAATCCTTTCCAATTGTTTTTGTTTGCTTCATTCCATACCATTGCTGCAGTTATATCGCAGGAAAATAATGAAGGGTTTGAGAAACCTATTTATTTCTTTGGAAAATTATTGTAGGTTGTATAACTCAAATATGATATGGTGGAGAAACAAGCTTATGCATTAGTTAGGCTATAATTTTTTTAGGTCCTATCTAGTGGGAGCCACAATTGTGGCATATGTCCAAAATGCTACTATCAAATATATCTTCACACAACAAGAAGTGGCTAGAAGAAGATACAGATGGATTAATAAGATCCAAGAGTTTAATATTGACATCTAGATCACAAAGTTAATCAACAGATAAGGGTCAGCTAAATTATTGGTAGATTCAAATCTTGAGGCTAATCGAATAAATAATGTTGAAACAAATAGTGCATCTCCTGAATGTGATATGAAGTCATCTCCATAGTATAAGGATTTAGTGTTTTATTTGAAAAAAAAATTGTGTCCAAAAAATATAATTGAAAATTAGAAGAGGACACTAAAACTACATGCTATTAAATATGTAAATATAGAGTATGAGATTTGGTGGAGAAGCAAATATGGGATCCTACTCAAATGTGTGAATGAAGAACAAGCATTTGGAATCTTAAATGAGATGCATAATGGTGTGTGTGGAGGCCATTACATGGAAAATATTACAACTCACAAAGTCCTAAGGTCAGGTTATTGGTGGCCTACATTTTTCACAGATGTTCAAGTTGGTTAGAAAATGTGATGCATGTTAGAAGTTTTCAAGAAAGTTGAAGTTTTTTGAAATTTTCCCTAAAGATCAATTTTTGTAGAAGCTCCATTCCAACAATGGGGTATTGGCTTTATAGGGGAAATTTTTGAAAATTCAAGTGGTGGACATAGTTGGATCCTTGTAGCCACCAACTACTTTACAAAATGGATAGAAGCTATCCCCACAATAAACAATACAAGTAAATTTGTAATAGACTTTCTGATGAAAAATATTTTGACCAAATTTGGAGTACTAGTAAAAATAGTTTTTGATAATGCAATGTGCTTCAAGTCAAATGAGTTTACAAATTTTAAAACCCAATATGGGATAATTCTCCCTTATGCATCCTCGTATCACCCATAGGGAAATAGACAAGTAGAGTCAAGAAATAAAAGATTGATGAAGATCATCAAGAGGGTGATTGAGAAAAACAAGACGAATTGGGATTCAAAGCTCAAAGTAGCCTTGTGGGATGATAGAGTGACAATGAAGAAAGCCACATGTCAATCTCCATTTGATCTAGTTTATGGTTTGGAAGCAATAATGCATGTTAATAGTTTGTTGTAGGTATATAAGTTTATCCAAGAGCATGATGAAGACATCTCTAATGCAATGGTAAATAGAATTAACAAGCTCAATTAATTGGATGAGACAAGGAGAATATCACAGTAGAAAAATATCAAGGCAACAACAAGTCAAGCATTTGTTTGATAAGACAACTATTGCAAGAAATTTTTAGGTAAATGATATGGTACTTTTGTGGAATGTAAGAGCTCAAGATAAAGGAAAGCATGGGAAGTTTGATGCTCTATGACTTGGACCATATTTGATCAATAACACACATGGTGATGATTCTTACTATCTATAAAACCTCATAGTTGAATTTTTGGAACTGCCAATGCATGGACAGTTCTTGAAATATGTTTTCTCCATGCACATTGTATCATATATTTATGATGTACAGTCTCTTTTTTCTAGTTTTTTTCTTTTGGTTTTCTGCTTTACCTTAGTTTTCCTAGTTTTTTTCCTTGTTCTACTCTCTTAAAGATCTTGGTTTCTCGCCTTACTCTTGGGAAGTAAGTGTCCCCAATTGGAGCCACTGGTGGCACTTTTTGGAAAATCTCTTAGCTCCTATTTTTGTGCCCATATTTTTAGCTTTTGAATAATTTCTTTGTTCTTAGGGTTGATATAAATACTATTATATCCTTATGCTTAAGTCTAGAACTCTAAAACCCTAAGTTCAGGCATTGTGCTTGAACTTTTGTTCTAATTTTGTGTTGACTGCCTCTAGCCTATTGTCGAGATTTTAAATTGCAACCTTGATTCTTTTATTCATCTATTTATCAACCCCTCATACCTAGGGCTACTGTTTAGACTGTGAGATGAATTATTTTATCAAGTCCTTAAAGTCTTATGTTTGCACCCCATGTTTATTATAAGGTTGGCCTCTTCATTTCCTAGCGTTATTAAGTTTTCTTAACGACACATGCGTATTAAAAAACCTTTAAGTTACTCATGGTCGACCCCACAAATCCTTCCCGAATGAGTATTTTATTAAGGAAAAGGTTCACAGAATCAATTAAATATTGACAAGTGGCACATTTATGTTGGATTCTATCATTCCATGGAGGGTTTATCACTGAAGGCAAAGGCTAGCTATGGAAGCACAAAAATGGTAGTAGGTGGTGTGTTGAGAATTATTCACCACTATGGGACCCTTTTGAAGACCCTACCAATTTCATGTGCCAAGTTTTGAATCATTCTACCATTCCATGGTGCACCTCAGGATGGACCCAAAAGTTCCTTGCAGAAGTGCAGAAGACCCTTGGCACTTTCTTGAAGGTGTTTCATTAAATCCATTCAAAGGTCACTACATGGTGTAGTTTCATTAGCTTTCTATGATTTCATAATATATTTTAAAGAAGGATTATATGAGGTCCATGAAAGCGCAAAAAAGGAATAGGTTTCAAGTTTTGGAGCTATTAGAGGGGCACATGGTAGTTTCTCATTGTTCTCAAAAAGTCTTATATAAAAAATAAGGATTGCAAAGCATGGAAATTAGATGATGCATGGCACAATATCAAAGCTTTCCACAATTCAATGATCTCTTTGTAGTGGTCAGATCTTTAGGCTGCAAAAGTGTGGAAAGATGCCACATGACCACAACGTGTCTTCCCTCATGACAGTGTTTCTGGTGATGAGCTATAAAGGTCATCCCACATGGAGAAATTCTATTGGCTCAAGATATTTTCAATGCATGTCAAAATATTCAAACCAGTTAGATCACTAACAACCATCAAATCTTATCTTTTTGCTCGGTGATCAATGGTTGGTATTGAAACTCAAAAAATGGGTAGATGCGTGATCTAGCTCACGCGAGCTGAGAGTAATGGTAGAAAATATATATTTCTATCAAGAAATAAATGATTTTCCTTCCATAAGTGTTGCATTCTTATCAATTGAATAGTTTGTTGAAATTAAAAAAACAACTAAGAGGGGTTGAATCAATTGTAGCAAATTAAACCTTAAAAAACCCTTAATAATAATCAGATCCACAAGCATTCATTAAGTCCTTATTTTTTTAGATTGATTAAACATGAAATGCATATGAAAAAAACCAAAATCACAACACCATACACATGAGAACACCAAATTTATGTGGAAAACCCGATGAGGGAAAAACCATGGTGAGGATTAGATCACAATATAAGTAATAGTAAAACCAATACAAAGGCTCATTTCCAGAATAGGACACACTATCCAAAAAGGCTCACAACAAGGGATCACTACCACTAAAAGAATACAAGAAGATATAAGAAGAATGTTACATAGAGAAACACTTCTCAATGCAACAAGGAGTCCACCATAATTGCTCACACACTTTCATAGTCTCACATGAAATATTTCAGATGCCTTCAACTCACTGCCTTCAAGAACCGTAACATGAAGTTTGCATTGCTCTACTCAATTTATCATCACACACATCAATCAAATCAATCTCTCATCTATCTTGCTTCTTAATCTTACTCTCCCTCTTGCATCAACACCATTCATATTTATATCAAGTTCTACCTCAAAACTTTCTCCAATGTCAGCCACTAGTTGTTATACATTTAAATTAAAAATAGGTTGACACCTAAACATTCCTACGATGGATAGGAATGAAAGGAGACCTACATAAATCCTTAATTAGGACCCAAATAGATCCAAACAAATTTCAACACACTTCCTCAAACTTCGCATGTAGTGTTAAACACAGGATTGGCCAACACCCATGAAAAACACCATAAACACAAGATCGGCTAACACTCGTGAAAAACACCATAAACATTAAGTACACGCTTCCTTAGATCAAGCTGAAATTTTTGGAAAGCATAATTCACTTGAACTTAATCCAGAACAATCCACAAATTACTTAAGATTCATCAAATACTTCATCCAAACTCGCATCCACAAATACTTTAACTTAGAACAACTAATAATCCGTAATTGCATATTAATAAATGAAACTCAAACTGTACTGCACCAAATCAAGTAAAAAATTGAATATAAAAAGATAAATCATTATAAGCAACTTCCCAAATCTGCAGAACCTAAATCCAAATAGTAGAGAAATGCAGAGTAAATACATTTCTCCTAGACCACATAAAACATCACTGAACAACTGGTTCACACACTGGTGAAAACATCTCGCACTATACAATGATCCAAAAACCTAAATTTTGAATATAGCAGCATCTGCACCCTTAAATAACATGTAAGAATTGCACATGCATAGCATCAATGCTGAAAGAATGTGAAGCACAATATTAGAACACACTATGAAACATTTGCACAACACAGTTTACTCTGCTTATTAAATTTTCTCAAAAGCACTTGGAAACCAAGTACCAGAACTAACATCTCAGCTCATTACTTCATTCCAACTAATCTTCAGACTCTACAACAAAGGAATAACTCCATGTACTCACAACACTTCCTCAAGGTCTCAACTACACATGTATAAACCATTTTCCTCTTTTCACAATTTTCTCAATATCCTCAACATCTTCATCCCATAGTTGACATCAATGAGAACACCATTCAATAGACTTCCTGTTGACATCAATGACAACACCAATTAGTAGAATTCTTGTTGACATCAATGACAACACCTTCATTCTTGCAACAATACCCCCCTTTGTCATCGATGGAAACACAAGATGTGAAAATCCACCAAAGACCACACAACAGTTTTGAACACTCTCTCTCTTTTTCTCTAGATTAGATAGCCTACACAATAGCTTTTCTTTTTCACATGATCATCTCTCCCTAAGTAGATACATTCTCCTTTTTTTTCACATGATTATCTCTCTCCCTTTGACATCAATGGCAAAGGATAAAATGTTTTGCATTGTTCTCCCTCTTTGACACTGAACCAAAATTACCTACTCTAAATACTCCCCCTTAGGAGTACACCCAACTCAATCAACAACAAAATGCCAACACATGACACTACCTACTCCCCCTGAGAGGTAGCCACCAACATCAGTCTAGAAAAGAGATAGATCCATACACACACTAGATTGATGTGCCTTTATATGAATCTAGTTCAAGAAAGGAGGGGAAATAACCCCCAACTTCTCTTGAAGATACTCAAAAGTATCCTTAGGAAGAGCCTTAGTAAATATGTTAGCAATTTGATCCTTTGTAGGAACATACTCAAGCTTCACTTCATTTTCCATAACCTTCTCTCTCAAAAAGTGATACCTAATAGATATATGCTTTGTCCTTAAATGCATCATTGAATTCTTTGAAATGTTTATTGCACTTGTATTATCACAGAAGATAGCTATAGGTTCATCATATACAACTTTGATATCCTTCAACATTTTCCTCATCCATAATACATGTGTACAACATGATGCCACTGCAATAATAGTAAATATTTTGCAAATACTTGATAATACTATGACACTTTGAGGGGGCAACCTCCTAATCCACTTTGAGGGGGATACCTCTAATATTCTTCAATATGAACACAATACTCAATATGATGATAATAACCTACCTATACCTCCTCTATATACCATACTTATGCTAGGATATCACCCAACTCGACCTAGATAACCCTATATAAGCCTTAGGTTGACCTAAATAACTAAATAAAAATACAATAATATGACTTCATTAAGTGTTAAGGTAGCCACAAGTCGACTAATCATAACACTATACACAATATAGGGGTAGGGGCATAAGATTGTCCCCCTCTTTAGAAAAGCATTATCCTTAATGCTATCTTCTTGTTTTCTTCTTCATCTCCTTTTTTTACTTTTGCTTCTTCTTCTACTACTACTTGTTCTTGTTCCTTCTCTTGTTTTTGTTTTTTTCTAGTTCTTGTCCTTTCTCTTTCTCTTTCTCTTGTTCTTTCTCTTGATTTTGCTCATATTCTTGCTCTTGCTCTTTTTTTTTTGTGTCTACTTTTTATTGTGAACAAGTTCTAGAAAGATAATTTTATAATAAATCACACAAATGAAGTCAAAATACTCTAGAAATTTTCCTGTGACTTACCAAGGCCTAGGATACACTTTCCAAGAAAAATCTCCCAAAAATTAAGTGTTTTGCAACCTTGAGAGAGAATTTATTAAATATTCTAACTCAAATAAATCACTTAATTATTCTCTAATTAATCTCAAATTTAGATTGTAGTCTCTTCTTTTATTTCCAAAAAACCCACTAAAAATTAGGAAGCAAGTCAACAAGATTTGTACATGTTCTTTTCAAATAAATTGAGAAAAAACCCTAATTCTATAATAAATCATTCAATTCTACTCTAATTCTTTTAAAATATGGACTGTAGCTACTCCAATATTTTCTTCAAAAACCCTTTAAAAATTAAATAAAAATTCACCAAAATGTGGGAGATATGCATTTCACAAAATGACCTCCAAAATTGAAAAATATCTTGTTGCAACAGTGCCAAGATCATGCTCTAATACCACTTGTAATAAAATAACTCACACAATTGAATATATAATAGTAAATATTTTGCAAATACTTGATAATACTATGCCACTTTGAGGAGGCAATCTCCTAATCCACTTCGAGGGGGATACCTCCAATAGTCTTCAATATAAACTCAATTCTCAACTTGATGATAATAACCTACCTATAACTCCTCTATATACCATACTTATGCCTAGGATATCACCCACACCAACCTAGATAACCATATATAAGCCTTATTCAAACCTAGATAACTAAATAACAATATAATAATAATATGATTTAATTAAGAGTTAAGGTAGCCACAAGCCAACTACTCATAGCCCTATACTCACTATAGGGGTAGGGGCATAACACATTATACATTATTTTGTCTGATGCCATGTAAGGAAATTCACATGAGAATAATGATGTTACAGGAAAACAAAATACCACATAACATCAATATGATAGAATAAATTATATTTTCATCGAGGAATTAAAAAATTCCATAATATAAATATAATTTTGAAAGAATATCCTATTTTGATACCATGTAAGGACATTCACACAAGAATAATGAGTTTAAAGGAAATCACAATAATGCATAACATCAATATGATAGAATAAACTATATTCTCATTGAGGAATAAAATGAAGTACCATAATATAAATAGGTTTGTGCTTGTATAGATCAATGTAATGCATAAAATGTGGTAGCTAATTAAGGCTCAACACTAATAATAGGTAGACTAACTAAAGATAGACATGCCTAATATGTGAAACTAACTAGTGATATGAGTGTAACTCAACTATAAATAGATAAGTGACATGTCACACTTTCATCCAACTTATCAACACAAATGAATTAAAGTATTTCTAATTAAAAACCATTTTTGTTCAACAATATGATCTGGCTAGATTTATTGTAGCTAATTTAGATATGGACATTACTTTTCCAAATAATGTAGCATCATTTTGAAGCCAATTTACCAACAAAATAAAATTATTTAAAATATTTATGTTTCAACTGCTACTACTCATGTAAATAAGATTTCAAAAAACACTCTTTTGTAGGTCTATAAGTGTAGTTTTCAAATATATATATATATATATATATATTTTAATAGTTTAATTTTTTTATATTTTATATTTTATTTTTACTAAAAGACGGTTATCATCACAAAACATAAGGTTGATTATCTTGTCAAGAAAAATACTAATTTTCTTTTTTAAAATTGAAAAATTTGGTGCACTAGATAAAAGAATCTATATCAAGATGGTATTTTTTTATTTTGGATAAATAGTTAAGACAAAAGGTGACGTCCCATGGAAATAGTTGTTCTTCAATATACACCCATTTGAATATTTATTTAAAAATAAATTAATAAAAATTGAAAATTTATAATAAATCCATGCACTAAAATTTTAACTTATAAATACACAAAAAAATTGAAGGAAAAAAGTCCTATATAAAGAGCGATGTCCTATTTAACTTCATTTTTCAACATTTTATCAACAATTAAATTATAGCTTCAATTTTATAAAAAAATATATTCAAATAATTTTTAAATTTAAAGAGAAAATACAAACATAAAATACATTATGTAGACACCGATTTTGGCACCACAAGACTCTCTAACACTTCTAGGGTTTTTCACCTAAAAGGAGAGAGGTAGGCCAAAATGTGCAATGTCTACACTCAAAACTATGCAAATATGGATGAAATATGCCTAGATGCAATGTATAAATGCAATAAAATGATAAAAGATATTGATTGTTAATGCAAAACTAATGAAATGTAGAATGTTTGAAAACACAGTGATGTATGCAAAAAGACCTAGAAAGATGAATAGGAATGCAAATAAAACAAAATAGGAAAGTAAAACAGAAAGCATGCACTTGGAAAATAAGTTGCATACTGGAATGGAGACTGGAAATGTTGTTGATCCTAAAATTTTGGCCTACTAGGACACTTATGCCATTCTGGGTGACTTAGTCCCAGATTTGGAAAATTGCACCGAAGCCCATTTTAGCCAAATGGGTATCCAAATCTATATAAAACTTTGAAAAACATGTGCAGTGGGACTAAGTCACCATTTTTGGTGACTTAGTCCACTTTTGAATTTCTAGAAATCCAAAAGTGGAAATGGAAGCCCTCGGTCTGCACTTTTTGATCCTCTAGGTGTCTGGTTCTAAAACTTTGATTTTCGACACTGCAAAGGACTCTTTTTGGATATTTTAGCTTTGCAAACAAGGAGATGTCTTCAACAACTTTGCAACTTATCCTTCAATGATTTAAAAATCTTCAATGTACCTAAATCTACAAACACACAAGAAAAGAGAGAGAAATGTTGAATGTTGGGGCATGGGGGTTTGCCTTGGTCAAACCCCTTTTTAGGTAATTAAACCAAAATGAAGAAATGATTTAATGAAGAATGAATCAATGGAGTTAGAGACTTTCCATGATGATATATCTTATTTTTTGTAGCAATAGATGAAGATTTTGCCCTTGAATGCCTTAGAAAGCTATTTTGGTGACTTAGAATGCTAAAACCCTAGCTTGCTTGACTTGAATGAGATGATGAATGATGAATAAGATGAATGAGTTATAATTAGGGTTTAGAGTATTGTATTTATAGGCATTTCACCTAATTTTCCTCTGAATTTGATCCCCAAGGCCGACATGAAGGGAAAAAAAAACTTAAATTCCAAATTTTCTTGCTCAAACCTCAAAAATAGCCCAAATGGGACTAAGCCACCAGGTTGGGTGACTTAGTCTGACCTGGATGGGAATAAGTCACCCAGATGGGCGACTTGGTCCCACAGGGGGGTATTTTTCCAGTTGGATTGTTGGGGAGTGAAGAAATCAGGCTTCTAGGTTGTTCTAGTCAGGTCTTTGATCAAATCAAGCCTTGGGATGCATAATATGGGGCAATAGGGGCATGTTAATGATGATGTAAAGAGTAATTAGGGCTTGGGACATAAAGTTCAATGTGAAAGTGTGATTAAATGCACTTTACATCATTAAAATGAGGTCCACACAACCTAGAAAGGCACAACATCCAATGTGAATGTGTAAGACACATTACAACACTAGATTAACACTAAGTTTATTTTACAAGCCTTCTAGAAATACATGATAATGCAATTAAATACATTTTATATCATTGAATTAGGGGAAAGATAGGTCCATTTAGTCTAGAGAAGTGTGAAAGTCTTTTACAACACTTTACAAGACATTGTTAAATGCATTTTATTCTATTTGCAAGGGTCAAAGACCTAGTGTAGATGTGTAAAACACCTCACAATACTAAATCAAGGCCTCATTAAGTCCAATTTGTCATTAATTATTCCCAAATCATGAAGGAGGTTGCACAAGCCCCCAGGATTGAAGATCCTAAGTCAAGCCAACATAAGCATGAAAGGACACACACAATGTGTATAATATGTAGTGAAACAAGATACATGATCATACAATGGTAAGAACTAGAAGGAAGAGAAGTAAAAATGTGGATCAAGCTTTGACCTTTTGTCCAACATGTTGTGGATCAGATCTAGGTTGTTTGTCCAAAAATGCATACTCAATCTGAGGCGACAAAACTCTTGGTTGTCTGCCAGGTGAGAAGTCCTAAAAGGTGAGACACATATAGTCGATATGTGCTCACATACACGTGAGTGGCTATGGGGAAAGTCATGCCTCAGAATGGGCTTCCTTCTCAACCATACCAAAGTTATACCTCCTAATAACTTTGATAAGGCGCCACACAAAAATGATCTTCGAGTTTTATGAGGTAAGCAAAACTTCGTATGCTTGACACTCATAGACATGGTGTAAAGAATGTTCAAAGGGATTTTGCTTAGTTCATGTAGGGTCTCATCTTAGGGAACATCATACTTAATGTCTCCAAGAGAGGAAAATTGCAAAAGGTCTCATCTTGTTTCCAAGAGAGGAAAGGTGCATATGGTCTCATCTTGTTTCCAAGAGAGGAAAAGTTTATATGGTCTCATCTTGTTTCCAAGAGAGGAAAAGTGCAATGTATCATCCTGGGAAACATTGTAGTTAATGTTTCCAAGATAGAAAATCACACAATGAAATGTGAGTGTCGATGTATGCCCCCACTTTAAAGCGGTTGCTAACACCAATACTATGAGCAATTGCTTTAAAGTAGCATAAGAAGAAGACATGCAAGATTACTTAGAAATCCCTATGCCAAGTTATATGTTTTTGAGAAGCTATGTCATGAAAAAGGTAGTATGTCACATGCGAGCCAACTTAAGGCATGTCGTCCACATCCCAAGCTTGCTCTTATATGTTCATGAAAGGTTAACGAATAGCCAAAAGAGGCAATGAAAAGTGACATATGAGGAAAAGGCTATCTAACCCATTTCCCCCACTTACTGCAGGAAAAGGATGAGCTGAAATGATTAATGAAATGCGTGCTAGAGTGAAAATCAGTATCAATTAGAGGAATTAGGTGCCCCCACATAAGGGAGATTATCAAATTTCTTAAGATGTTGGATTTTACTACTCAAAGCTTTACATTCATTAGTGGAATGACCATGAACTCTATGATAGGCACAAAATGAAGTCTTGTAATAGAATTTCTTTCCAGTTTGTGGAGGAAGAGATATCAAGTGATGTTGGAGGAGTCTCAACAAGATATCCTCTTGATCAATGGTAGATGTTTTTGTATTATGTGACAAAGATATCTCTTGCTTAGATGTATAAGATGTCATACCTACACAAGACTCTTTAGTTTGTGAGATTTTGGTCTCTCCTTTATGGGAGGGTGTAAAATCTAATGAATTCAAATAATTAGTGTTTTGCGAGATGACATTGAAATTTGTTTGTTTCATTTCTTGTAAAGGATGACTTTCAAGACTACTAGTGTCTATTAGTTTAGGATGCATTACTATTAAAGTTGGCTTAGAGGAATCTTGTGTGATAGTGTTGATGTTAAGGGAAGGCTTGGTGATTTCTATTAAAGGACAATAACGAAGACCATGAGTTTTTTCTTGTGTGTTAAGATTGATAGGGACATGGATACCTTGTTCTCTAGCACCACATCCTTTTCCACTATATCCAAGCAGTTTCATAATTTCATAACCTCTTCCATAAATATTTTTCATTGCTTTTGAATTGGGTGGTTGTTCATGATTAAGTTCATAAATTTTTTTGTGTAATTTGCTTCTTCTTCTAAAGTGGTTGAGGTGGATGCTTTTGAAGTGTCTTCCAAGTTTTGTGTTGACATGATTGTTTTTTTGTTTCCCTTGTCAGAGTATTTTGTTGTGATCTTGCATTCTCCCATGAATGTTGGTGCAAAATCTAAGGAACCCCAATCATTGTATAATGAATTTGTGACTTGTTCCATATGTTGTGTTTTGGATTTTTGTTGCACAAGTTCCACTTGTGTGGTTGAGGTTAAGGTGTTCAAGGGGTTCTCTTTGCTTTTCTCAAATTTTAAACAACTATCGAGGTTAGGGCCAGCTTCGAGTGTGACACTTTGTTGTTGTAGATATACTTCATGACATGATGAAGAGTAGAAGGCACCCCATTCATTGCATGAATCCATGGTCTTCCTAAAAGGAGGTTATATGAAAGATCGTTAGGCATAACATGGATCGGTGTTTCCAATGTGGCCTTTCAAACTGTAATAGGCAAAGTAATCACACCAAGCGGTTGTTTTCCTACATTGTCAAATCCCTTGATAGATAAAGAATCGGGTTGAATTTTTGATTTATCCAATCTAAGCTTATCGAGAAGGTTTACACTACACACATTAAGAGCAGAGCCATTGTCAACAAGGGTTCTCTTTATCCCTATCCTATTGTATTGAGCTATGATCATGAAAGCATCATTTTGTTTTTACACTTCTAAAGGGGGGAGTTCACTTTGGTGGAAAATAATGTCAGCATTCAATCCTTGAATTAGGGCTGCTATGTCATTCAGTTGCGCATTAGTAGGGATAGGAATTTTTTGTAAGGCTATTTGAAGCATAGTGTGATAGTTAGGTGAATTCTAAAGTAAATCCCATAGGGATATCTTTGCGGGAGTGCTCTTAAGTTGCTCGAAAAGATCATACTCCCTTAATCAAGGAGCACTAGGCAGTATACAATTGGGTAAAGGTAAGGAGGTTGAGGTTGGTTGAATTGGTTGCGGATTATTTCTAGTGTTATATGTATGAGCAATGGTATGAGGACTCAGCTGCTGCAACACATTGTTTGTAGGTGGGTAAAGGACAAGTTCATGTTTGTTTTGAGTTTGAGGGTTGTGTGGAGGGGGATAAAGGATGAGTTGAGGTTAAATAATATTAACATCCCTTGGTGAATGAGAGTCTAACATGGGCTCTTCATCTTCTTCTAAGGGCATAATATCATTATTGTCAATGTTATCCTTGTGTTGCATCATGATATCCTCCCTAGGAGGAGAGTTTTTAGGAGAACTACAAACCACATGTTCTTGACATTCAAAGGTTGGTTCTTCTCAAAGGACTTCATCACAAGTAGGGGAATGATCAATGGTTGAATTTGCTTGCTCAATAAGGGTTTCACTAGGTGAAGGGGGGCAACTAAGATTCTCATGGCCATCAACGATTGTGCTTTTTAACATCAAAGTATCTTCTTCACAACTAGGAGAGAAACTAGGAGAAAAACAAATGTTATTGTCATGATTACCTATAGTTGTGTTGTTTTGTTCATCAATTTTTTGTCCACTAAGAGAGGTAAGAGGAGAGAAACAACTAGGATTCTCAAAACTCTCATTGATTGGTTCTTCTACCAAAATATCTTCATCATCAATAGGAGAGATATTAGGAGAGGAACAAATATGATCGTTAGGAATGTCCAAGGTTGTATTCGATTTCACTAAAACACTCTCATAGGGAGGGGATAGGAAATATTTCTTAACATGTCTAAATATGTAAGACACTAACATTTTTTGAAAAAAAATGAAAATCATGTGTAACCATTTCATGCAATGTTTTAGCAATGTAAACAATGTATATCCAAAGATGCAAAACATTTTTATCCAATATATGCAAAGCTTTAAGAATGCAAACAATGTATATGCAAGAATGAAAAGTAATTTTATCAAAATTATGAAAATTTTTATGAAGAGAAATATTGTGTATGCAAAAGTGAAAAGTAATTTTATCCATGTTATGCAAAACTTTAGAAATGTGAGCATTTTCAGATCTAATGATACGTTAGATTGAAATGATTTCAAAAATGACTATCCTAAATCGATGTTTTTGAGCTAGATGCATAAAAAAAATGCTCCCAAAACTTTCCA
This sequence comes from Sequoia sempervirens, assembly GCA_007258455.2. Taxonomy (NCBI): domain Eukaryota; kingdom Viridiplantae; phylum Streptophyta; class Pinopsida; order Cupressales; family Cupressaceae; genus Sequoia; species Sequoia sempervirens. The sequence goes on from VDFB02270651.1 coordinate 632,545,230, forward strand.
GGATTATAGTATATGATTCTAGGAGGCTTAGGAAGCATATAAATGAGGTTTATGATGCTATGATAGACAATTAAAAATTTGGACTAGGACTAAGTCGCCCAAAATGGCGAATTAGTCCTAGTTAGGGTTTTCGCAAAAAATTTAATAGGTTTTGATGATTTTTAGTATGTATGACCTGAATACTAAATGAAAATGCAATTTTTAGATGTTTTTCAATGATTTAAAATGCAAAAATGAAAACTATATGCACTTTCACTAATGCAAAATTTGAAAAGCCTATAATGCAAATTAACAAATGTAAAATGTAATGCAATGTTGATGCAAGCTAATTCTAGGGTGATGATGGACTTAAAAATCAGAAAATAAAGTATTCTAAAGGAAGGTTCACCAAAATGTGGACAATGGAAATGGAGTCACAACTTCTCTTATCCACACCTGAAAGGAGAATGAAGGAAGAGGAATCCAATTTCACAATGCTCACATTCAAGAACAATTCCATGAGATTCCAATGCAATGGAGATTGAAATATGTCAAAGGAGATTGTTCCTAAGGTTGGAAGTTGATAAAGAAGATAAACTATAGATGTAAAACTAAGAAAATGCAAATTGTTTGAAAACACAGTGATGTATGCAAAAAATACCTAGAAAGATGAATAAAAATGCAAATAAAATAGAATAAGAAAGTAAAACAGAAAGCACGCTCTTGGAAAATGAGTTGTAGACTAGAATGGAGACTAGAAATTATGCTAATTCTAATTTTTTTTCCTACTAGGACACTTACGCCATTCTGGGCGACTTAGTCCCAGATCTGGAAAATTGCACCGAAGCCCATTTTAGCCAAATGGGTATCCAAATCTATAGAAAACTATGAAAACCATGTGTAGTGGGACTAATTCACCATTTTTGGTGACTTAGTCCACTTTTGAATTTCTAAAAATCTGAAAGTGGAAACAAAAGCCCTCAATCTGCACTTTTTGATCCTCTAGGTGTCCAGTTCTAAAACTTTGATTTTCGGCACTATAAAGGACTTTTTGTGGATATTTAGCTTTACAAACAAGGAGATGTTTTCAAAAAAAATTCAACTTATTCTTCAATGATTTCCAAACATTCAATGTACCTAAATTTGCAAACACATAAGAAAGAGAAATGCTGAATGTTAGGGCATGGGTGTTTGCCTTGGTCAAACCCCTTTTAGATAATTAAACCAAAATGGAGAAATAATGTAATGAAGCATGAAGAAATGGAGTTAGAGACTTTCCATGATGATATATCTTGATTTTATGTAGCAATAGATGAAGATTCTTCCCTTGAATGCCTTAGAAAGCTATTTTGGTGACTTAGAATGCTAAAACCCTAGCTTGCTTGACTTGAAAGAGATGATGAATGATGAATCAAATGAGTGAGTTATGAATTAGGGTTTAGAGGCTTGTATTTAGAGGAAATTAACCTAATTTTATTGTTAATTTAATCCCCAAGGCTGACATGAAGGAAAAATAAACTTAAATTCTAATTTTTCCCGCCCGAACCTCAAAAATAGCCCATATGGGTCTAAGTCACTCAGATGGGTGACTTGGTCCCATAGGGGGTATTTTTCTAATTGGATTGTTGGGGAGTGAAGAAATCAGGCTTTTAGGTTGTTCTAGTCAAGTCTTTGATCAAATTAAGCCTTGAGATGCACAATATGGGGCAATAGGAGCCTGTTAATGATGATGTAAAGGGTAATTAGGGCTTGGGACACAAAGTTCAATGTGAAAGTGTGATTAAATGCACTTTACATCATTAAAATGAGGTCCACATAGCCTATAAATGCACAACATCCAATGTGAATATGTAAGACACATTACAACACTAGATTAAAACTAAGTTTATTTTACAATCCTTCTAGATTGACGTGATAATGTAATTAAATACATTTTCTATCATTGAATTAGGGGAAAGATAGGTCCATTTAGTCTAGAGAAGTGTGAAAGTCTTTTACAACACCTTTATAAGACATCGTTAAATGCATTTTATTCTATTTGCAAGGGTCCAATTCATAGTGTGGATGTGTAAAACACCTCACAACACTAAATCAAGGCCTCATTAAGTCCAATTTGTCGTTAATTATTCCTAAATCAAGTAAGCAAAAAGGGATACTTTTTCTGTGTCCACACACTAAAAACTAAACATTTTATTAGTTTACATCATTTTAAAATTCAAAACATATATATAACTTTTTAGTGATTCAATTAAAAAATTTGGATCAATGTTGGTTGACTCCTTTATAAGGGCGTGACATAGCTTTGTGTTTTTACCCATATTTGAAACTAACTAGTAATACAAGTTTAACTCAACTATAACGAAATAAGTGACAATTAGGTATTAGGTGCTCAAGACTATTGGAGTAATTAGAATAATCAATTGATAATTAATTAATTATTAGGTCCCTTATTACTTCATTTCACTTAAGCTAAACTTAGGAGTGATTTTCTATTATTATATTGGGCTATTTATAGGTTAAGTTATCTCATTGCATGATATTATGACGCTTGTCACAATATAATCAAATCCTCATCTAGGGTTTACACTTTTATTTTTATAAGTATTCATTATTGTACTTTTTACACATTCACATTTATTATTTAATACATAATGCATATCAGATGCGTGTGTGGATCAATCTCTTCTCTCTTGGTTGCATAGTAAATCAATTGCTTTGATCTCTCGTTTGTGATAAGCATTTTGGTTGCAAGCAATTTTTGGGAGTTGTGGGGTTCACTATCAACTCCAACAAAGACATAGATATGTAATTGATTGAATCAATAAATAGATAAGTAATAATTAGGCACATGATACATGCACATATAATTGATTGACACAATTAAGGGAGCTTATCCTAACTAGGTGCATATAATGCAATATAGTAATATACTAAGTGAAAAAATAAATGATTCTCCAATAATTAAGCAAATACTTTAATATCAGTATTTATCATTTATTTATAGTGTTTAGGTATGTGATCCATGCTAAGTTATGTGACTAAATAAGCTCAATATCTTCATTTACAAGATTTTTTACATCAAAATATTGTTTTTGTACAAAATTTGCTTCTATTTTAAAAATTATTTATCTTGATACAAGATTGATTTCTAGCATTTAAATTTTCTCATCCATCATGCTAATGTGTTAAGGATAGGGTTATGGTGTAATATACTCAATGAATATTAATAATATTACTTCTTAAATCCCCTAACAAATATACAATTTAAGTGATATGGTTTGATACCACTGTATTGTCTTGAGCTAAATTGAGGGTAAATTATTTTAATAGACTTGAAGATGTTTAAGTCAAAACCACACAACCCTAAACTTGCATCAATGTTTATCAACACAATTAACAACTTAGAGATATGTAAGATTAGATCTTATAAAACCTTAAAACACCTTAATGTTTACACAAGAACCCTCTCACAAACCCAAATATTTTGGGTAGGGTAGACAATTAAAAATTGTTAGTGTGAAAGGGGTACTTCATCTAACTAGTTCATTCTTAGCTAGTTCTCCACTAAAGTCCTCTTCACACTAGCTTAACTTTACATAGGGATAAGGTGGTTGAGCCTTTAATGAGATGAGTTGTCACACCTCATAGGATGCCAACACTTGTCATAATCTAGTTGCATCCATCTCTCCCCTTGGCCTATATAACCAAGGCATTTCCTTTGTAATTCTCACTTCTCAAGCTAAATATAGCTTTACATTCTTGAGAGGAATACAGTTTATTCCTCATATTTCTGGTTTTGCTTTCCTTTAGTCATTAGATTCCTGGTAGGCTAGTTAGCAAATCTCACATGGTATCAGAGAAAAATTTGAGTTGTGGGTTAGCATTCCTTTAGGAAATATGAGTGTAGAGTTTTTTTTCAATAGAACTAAGTATGCTCTTCTCTTGCATCCTTAGATGATTTGGAAAATAAAAAAGGTGTAGAAATATCAATTTCTGAGGGGTTCATGCATTGACTTGTCAGTTACAAGTCTTTTGAAGCTTCCTGAAGAGATTTTGAGCTCACCATTGAGTTCAGAGGAGCTGAGACAGTTAGATTTTCCCCTTATTTCGTCTAAAACAGACACCAGAAGCCAAATCTACAATAATTTATAGTGAGAGGTTTATTGCCAAATCCATCAAAGAACTACCATTTCAAAGCACTGTGGGTCAAATCCGACCCTGCCATCGCGCTTAGAAGGTTCAAAAATACTAAAATCGACTATTAATTTGTCAATTTTGGTTGAGTTTGCATAATTTTTTTTTTTTTTTCAAAATCTAAGCATTCAAAAAAATTAAATTCATACATTTCTAAAAAACAATGCTTTTAGAAAAAAAATATCCTTTTTCAAAAATAAATGCTTCTTTTTAAAAATGTTTGATATAAATGCAACTTTTTTTTAAAAAAGTTTGAAAAGGTTTGAAAAAAAATGTTAAAAGATTCTCAAAAAGGGAAAGTGGGTACCTTAGGGACACATGCCACATAAATTTGTGGGTCCATAAGTCCCCACTCCCCTTTATGGGCTCAGCGTTTTGTAAAGGCTCTTAAAATCTTCACGTGGGAATGTGGGGGTGGCTAAGGGCCCCAACATAATTATAATTTTTTTAAATATATTTTTTTATGTTTTTAATTTTTTAATATATTTTTAACATTTTTACAATATTATTTTTTAAATTCCACCACAATTTTCTTTTTAAATATTTTTATGTTAAAAATAAAAATAAAAAATACAAATTACAAAAAAATTAAAAAATCCCACCTTTCTTTTCTTTTGACTTTTAAAAAGTTTTAATCATTCTAACTTTTTAAAAAGGCCCATTTATTTTGCTGACACTATTTATTATTTTTTTAATGTTTTTTTTTTAATTTGTTATTTTTTAATTAAAAATAATAAAATATAATGCCACCAAATTTGGAGGAGCTTTTAGCGGAAAGTTAAACTAGAGATCAACTAATTTAATTTGGTGGAATGTTACATTTGGCGGAGTTCTAAACTAGCTGGTGGATATCTATATTTGGTGAACCGCTAACTTTGGCGGCAGTTCTGCTAAATTTGGTGGAATTTTTTAATACCCCCTCTCTGTTGATGAGTTGGTTTTTGAAGGCTCATAACTCGGGCTCCCGACCTCAAAATTCAGTGCAATTTTTTTTTATTTGGGCTAATTTTTCATGCTCTACGCATTGGTGAAGACAATTTCAGATTTTGGTACACGGATTTTTTTAGAAATTGCTGATTCTTAGGAACGACTCTTCACCGTTCTTGTTTTGCAAACTTCAAAGTTGCATAACTTTTGCATACGACCTCAGATCAAGTTGATTCTTTTTTTGAAAGTGCATGATTTTTTGTGTACTTCACACTGATGTTGTTTATTTTGTATGAAATTTTACCAAATGTATACTTTCAACACATGCTCATTTCTGGAGGAATTGTAAAAATATTGAAATCCAAAAATTTGGAACTGCCCTAAATATAAAGTGCCAAAACATTTTTCTCTGGGGGGTTCTTTGATTGAGTAAAAAAGGGGGGTTCTCTTATTTTATTTGTGCTTGAACCTCTCTCATACTTTGTGCTCTATTTTCCCTTCATTATGTGCACATTTAAGTTTCCATTGCTCACACCCTACAACTACAACACATGGCATCAAAATGTATGGAATGCCTTAATGCAACTAGGATACACACCTTATGTTGATAAAAAGGTAACTGAACCCACAAATGATAAGAAAAAGCTACTCTAGATGTTTGAACATACAAAAGCTCTTGGTTGTCTAAGGAGTTTTGTTTCTCTTGATATAATGTTTCAAATTGAAGCATGTAAAGATTCACATGATGCATGGGAAAAATTAAAAACTCTCTATGGTACAACTGATGAAGTTCGTGGTTATCAAATTGACAATGAACCAATGAATCTTGATCCAAAGTCTTTTGATAACATCCAGGATTATGTAACAAAGGTCAATGACCTTAGAGCACAATGTAAATCATGTGGATTAGAGAAGAAAAACATTCAACTTGTCTATAACACTCTAAACAAACTTGGACTTGAATTTGCAACTTTTGTTTCTAGCTTTCATACTCATAGGTTGACAATGGGATCTACATTCACTACACCTTCTTTTGCATCATTTTCTAAAATGTTGATGCAAGAGCAAGGAAAGCTTATGTCAATGGGTCTTCTTAAGCCTTCACACTCACAAGATTTGATGGTTGGTCAACCAAAGGGTTAGAAAGCATCAAGAAAACTTGACCACAAGCAAAAGAAGTTCAAGAAAGAGATCAAGCACAATCATCTTCAACAACAAAAATATACTCCAACTCCTCCTCTTCAAAGGGAGATTTTTAAAATAAGGAAAGGACAACTTGTAGCTATTGCAAGAAACTTGGTCATGAGGAACATTCTTGTCATAAGAAGCAGATTGATGAGTTAAAGAATCTTCTCAAAAAGAACAACATCAATCTGCTATCTTCTGTTAGTCAACAATCCTCTACTTCTTCTTCCAAATCAGGTAAAGGGACAACACATGCACTTGTTGTTGTTACCGATTCTTCAAAAGAGTGGGTTCTTGACTCAGGTGCATCACCTCCCATGGGTTTTAGTAAAGAACAATTTTCTTTGTTGGAGCCTTGTTCTATGCCCCACATTCTCATTGGGGATGATTCTCCAGTGGAAGTCATTGGGAAGGGTTCAATTGATACTGGCAATGGTACATTTGAGGATGTCCTCTATGTTCCTAATTTATCAGTCAACCTTCTTTCCATCTACCAAATCACTCAGAATGGTAGAAAAGTTGAATTCACTTCAGATTCTGTCAGCATCAAAAATCTTGAAGATAATGCACTCCTTATGGTTGGTAAGGTCAATCATGAGTCTCCCTGTATGCTTTCTCTCATCTTTTACCTAATTCAAATTCAACTACATTGCTATGAGAAAACTATGGCATGAGTGGTTTGGCCATCTCAACTACTGCTATCTTCAACAATTCAACAAACAGAATATGGTCACGGGTCTTCCTCAAATCAATTTTTTAGATGGTGTATGTTTCGGTTGTGCCTTGGGAAAACATCTTGAGGAGAAGTTTGAAAAAGGGAAGGATTGGAGGGCTTCAAAAGTCCTTGAATTGGTTCATAGTGACTTGGCGGGTCCTTTTCCATCATTATCCTTTAGTAAGGCTCGCTATTTGCTCACCTTCATTGATGACTATTCTAGATACACATGGGTCTACTTTCTTCGACACAAAGGAGAAGTATTTGATAGATTTCAAGAGTTTAAGACTTGTGCTGAGAAACAATCTAGAAAGTATGTCAAAATTATCTGCACTGATAATAGCAGAGAATATAAGAACCACCGATTTGATCAATTCTATACTCTCGAAGGGATTGATCTTCAACATACTATTTCCTACACACCACAACAAAATGGTGTAGCTAAGAGGAAAAATAGGTCCCTAAAAGAGATGGCTGGTTGCATGATCCACGTTTGATCCCTTGCACCTGCATATTACGTAGAAGCTATCAACTGTGCTACTCACATCCAGAACAAATTTCCACATAAGGCATTAAAGGGCATCACTCCCTTTGAAGCTTGGTGTGGTAGGAAACTTGTTGTGGGGCACTTTATAGTTTTTGGCTCCCAACATGGGCACATATTCCTTCAGAGAAGCGCAAGGCCTTGGAACCTCAGAGTTAGCCTTGTATCTTTGTTGGTTACTCTGATGGTGTCAAAGGATATCAGCTAATGGATCCTACAACACAAGAGCTCTTCATTGAGCGTAATGTGCATTTTGAGGAAAGCTATTCTAGCTCCTCCTCTACTCTTCCTTCCTCCATTGTGGATTTTGAGGATTTTCCTCAAGCTTCCTCTAGTCGTCAAGTTAATCATGAGATTTCATATTCCTCTTCAGAGAGTTTAGAATCTCCTCCTTCATCCCCTACCATGCCTCGTTGGGCTCGACAAACACTTGAGTCTGCAGGCAATCTTGTTGGGGATCCTTCAAGTTCATGGAGGACTCGATCACAACATCAAGACATTCCACATTCCTACATCATCATAGCTTCAGATCCACAAACATTTCATGAAGCATTTGGTATTTCTAAGTGGGATTCCGCAAGAGTATAATTCTTTAATGAGGAATAGAACATGGGATCTTGTTCCACTTCCTCAGGGAAGAAAATTGGTTCAGTGTAAGTGGATCTATCAAACCAAATTTGTAGCAGATGGCTCAGTTGACAAGTATAAAGCATGACTTGTGGCCAAAGGTTCCTCTCAAGTACCAAGTATTGACTACACTGAGACCTTTGCCCCTGTTGTCAAAATGAACTCCATTTGCTTGCTACTTGCTATTTCTGCAACTCATGGTTGGGTTGTACATCAAATGGATGTGAAGAGTGCATTTCTTCATGGAGATATACATGAAGAACTTTACATGGAGCAACCACAAGGATTCATTCAAGATTCTTCATTGGTTTGTAAACTAAGGAAGTCTTTATATGGCCTCAAACAGGCTCCATGAGCTTGGTATGCCAAAATGGACTCCTTTCTTCTCTCCATTGGGTTCTCCAGATGCCATTTAGATCTGAATGTCTACACCTTGTGGCAAGAGGATGCTCTTCTCTTCTTGGCTTTCTATGTTGATGACTTGATTGTCACTAAGAGCACTTCATCCATCATCACAACTATGAAGAATGATTTGCATGACAAATTTTCCATAGTTGACTTGGGTCTCTTGCACTACTTTCTCAAGATCGAGATCACATAGACCTCTTTTTGGATCTCACTTTCACAACCCAAGTATGCTCTTGATCTTTTGTCACATTTTCATATGGCTGATTGTAAGCTTGCACCAAATCCCTTTCTATCTAGAGTTAAGCTTGAGGTGAAGTGTTCCACACCATTAGTTGATGCTACTTTATATCATAAACTTGTTGGTAACCTCATCTACTTGAATCATACTTGCCTTGAAATTTCCTTTGCAGTTGGAATTATTTCATGCTTCATGACAAAACCACATGAGCTTCATTGGAAAGTTGCCAAATGCATCTTGCACTACATCCAGGGCACTCATCAGTATGGGATTCACTATGCAGTAAGCACAAGTTCAAACTTACTGGGATACATATATTCTAATTGGGTTGGTGATATTGATGATTGCAAGTCCACATCTAGCTATAGTTTTCACTATGGTTCTGGCCCCATTTGTTGGTAGAGCAAGAAGCAACATGCCATTGATCTTTCTTCAATTGAGGCTGAGTATCGGGGGGATGTCAGTGCTGCCACTGAGGCTATTTGGCTTCAGAATATCCTCACTAAACTTGGCATCATCTTTTAGAAGCCATTAGTCATCTATTGTGACAACCAAAGTGCCATCCAAATCTCAAAGAACCCAGTGCATCATCAATGAACCAAACACATTGAGATCCATATGCATTTTCTTCAGGAGTTGATTCAGGAGCAGGTCATTGATTTGTGATACTTTCCTACAATAGATCAAGTTGTAGATCACATGCTTGTGTGGATCAATCTATTCTCTCTTAGTTGCATAGTAAATCAATTGCTTTGATCTCTCGTTTGTGATAAGCATTTTGGTTGCAAGTGATTTTTGGGAGCTGTGGAGTTCACTATCAACTCCAAAAAATACATAGATATGTAATTGATTGAATCAATAAATAGATAAGTAATAATTAGGCACATGATACATGCACATATAATTGATTGACACAATTAAGGGAGCTTATCCTAACTAGGTGCATATAATGCAATATAGTAATATACTAAGTGAAAAAATAAATGATTCTCCAATAATTAAGCAAATACTTTAATATCAGTATTTATCATTTATTTATAGTGTTTAGGTATGTGATCCATGCTAAGTTATGTGACTAAATAAGCTCAATATCTTCATTTACAAGATTTTTTACATCAAAATATTGTTTTTGTACAAAATTTGCTTCTATTTTAAAAATTATTTATCTTGATACAAGATTGATTTCTAGCATTTAAATTTTCTCATCCATCATGCTAATGTGTTAAGGATAGGGTTATGGTGTAATATACTCAATGAATATTAATAATATTACTTCTTAAATCCCCTAACAAATATACAATTTAAGTGATATGGTTTGATACCACTGTATTGTCTTGAGCTAAATTTAGGGTAAATTATTTTAATAGACTTGAAAATGTTTAAGTCAAAACCACACAACCCTAAACTTGTATCAATGTTTATCAACAAAATTAACAACTTAGAGATATGTAAGATTAAAAATTATAAAACCTTAAAACACCTTGATGTTTACACAAGAACCTTCTCACAAACCCAAATATTTTGGTTAGGGTAGACAATTAAAAATTGTTAGTGTGAAAGCGGTACTTTATGTAATTAGTTCATTCTTAGCTAGTTCTCCACTAAAGTCCTCTTCACACTAGCTTAACTTTACATAGGGATAAGGTGGTTGGGCCTTTAATGACATGAGTTTTCACACCTCATAGGATGCCAACACTTGTCATCATCTGGTTGCATCCATCTCTCCCCTTTCCTGTATAACCAAGGCATTTCCTTTATAATTCTCACTTCTCAAGTTGAATATAGCTTTGCATTCTTGAGAGGAATACAGTTTATTCCTCCTCATATTTTTGGTTTTTCTTTCCTTCAGTTATTAGATTCCTGGTAGGCTAGTTAGCAAATCTCACAAAAATGATTATAGATTTAAATGTCTACTCGATCTTGCAAACCCTGAATTGTTCATGATTTATGCATTAATACTAAGAACCCAATATATAGAATTTATATTTATGTGTTTTAAAAAAATTTAGTAATGGACCAAAATTCCTTCATATCTTATTGCTCACACCTTGAAAATTCCCTTCATGGGTTTTAAATTAACATTGATACCTAGATTTACAAAGGAAGCCAAATAGTAAAAGGTAGGTTTCATTATTCTCTTTCTCTTTCCATTTGGCAACACCCACTTTGGTGCGCTCAACAACACCCTCATTGGTGTGCTCAATTATCATCTTCTCCACAATTTCCATCCTTTTGTAGTGTCTTTATTCTCTTTGAACAATATGTTTTTGTCTTCTTTCTTCTCTATTTGGTCTTGTCATGTTCACTTTTCTTGCAAATTCAAATTGTTCTCTAACCTATCTTGTTTTTGTCTTGTCTCCTTTTACCATGGGTGTGATTATTTTGGGATTATATTGGTATTTATTAATTCCCATGGTAGTTATTTAGTAATTTTTCTTATTGGTAACATCTCTTCGAGGATCCTTTTCAAAATCCCTCCCCTTTCCATTCTCCATCCCCTTGGTGTCTAACCACCTCACATAGGGTAGACACCAAGAGGACTGTTCCTCAAGTTTTCATCTCTTCCTTGTTTTTTCTTTTCTTTTCTATGTATTATTTAAAATTTAAAATTTTGAGTATTGTTGACATTTATATGACCTAACTAGGGCCTCGAAAATATAACCAATTTTAGCAAGAAAAATGGGGAAACATAGACCAAATTTCTAAGCCACAAGTGCTTTCTAAGTGTTGTATTTTATACCCCAAACTTAGTTATATAAAAGGAGTAATGGTTTGAGTTAGACAAAAGATTAATTGCTTAACCATATATATATATATATAGCATAAAGTCATACAAGACAATGCAAATAGAATTTCAGTATCTTTATATTAGTTATCTTAAGGGAGTACAATCAAATCTCCTTATATATCTTTTTACATCATATATATAATTATCACAAAGAAACATCGAAAAATAGCTTGGAGTAATAATAGGGGGTTCACCAAAATTACAACTAGTAGACCTATTCTGCTTTACTTCAGTAGGAAATGAGATCCCCACCTCAAATTGATTAACAACCCTTAGGTGAACCAAGTCAAAGTAGGAATCTTCAAATTTCCTTATGCTTGAAGGACAAGGATCAAGGTCAAACAACACTCTGGAGAGAAAAACTAAAAATATTGAACTAACACCAAAATGCAATCTAACACTTGAAACAACAATATTAAACTCAAAACTGACAGAACCTACAGTCAAATCGCAAATCAAAGAAGGGAATATCTATGTGTACCTTTCACCAAAAGAAAATTTAAAGCTATTGTGGGACTCATTCACCCATGGGAAAATGGGTCCTTTTTAAGGGTTTATTTGTAGCTTTCAAGAGCCTCTAATGCAGATTTGTAGCTTTCAATTTATCCAAGTGGTAGTGTTAGAATGTCAAATAATTTTTGTAGGTGAGTTTTTGTGAGATGGCAACTTTTGTAACTTTGTCAACTCCAAATTTTGCTCTTCAGAAGATATTCAAGCTTTCTTTCACCTAGATCTACAAACACAACATGAAATGGAAAAATTATTTGTTTTTGGTGAGTGGGGGTTTGCCTTGGTCAAACCCCATTTTGGTAATCAAACCTTGAAATGAATATAATCATGAAAGAGGGAATGAAGAATGAACAAATCTATGTTACCAATCAACAAACCCTTGAATTAAGTCCTTGAATGAAGGTTTTCAACTACATGAAATGAATTCAATGGATTTGGATCTTTACACTTGAATATTGCTTGAAATAATGCTTTGATCACTTGATTTGATCATGAAACCCACATCACAATGTTAGCTCCAAAAACATGCATGATGCAAGAATACTTTCATATGACAATTGGATCTTGATTACTGCAATAAATCTTTGATAAATCTACCTTTGAATGCTCTTGAAGTTCTTCAAAATTATCTTGAATTTCTCTCTTAGATCTTGAAAATTGATAGGTTCTTCTCCAAATCTTCTAGGTGAAACATAGTGAAATAACTTTGTATTTATAGGTATGTGTCCTTAATTTCCTGAAATTCAAATATCACAAGCCGACATCTGAATATACACTTAGAGATCTTAAAATCCCACCAAAAACATAATTTAAATTTAGGTCCTAAGGTCAAGGGAGGACCCACTTTCCCATGGGCGAATGCATCCTAGGTCCCTAAACCTAGGACACACATTTCTCAAGGTAAAGTCTTAAGGCATTAATAAATGTCAGATTTCCTCTTTGAAAAATATAATTAAATAGGCTTGGAAAATGAATTAAAGGGACAATTAAGGCCAAATAAGCTCAACTAATTAAAGGATCCCTAAAAAAGTGTGAAAGTGTAAAGGGATACACTTTACAACACTAAATTAAGGCATAATTAGGTCCATTTTAACTAGGAGGGACCAAACAAGTGTGAAAATGTAATGAGATGATTTTTTCTACACTACATTTAACCCCCACTTTAGTGAGAGGATGACCTTGTGCCAAAATCACACTAAAGTAGACAATCAAAACATATGTATGCAATAATGACAAGACACTCAATCATACAATACCAAAGACTAAAAGAAAAGTAAAAGAAAAAAAGGGCGAAGCAAACCTTGATTGTTTGTCCAATGCAATGTGGATCAAGCCTCAACTATTTATCTAAAAAAAAGTTCAAAAGAGGAATTCAATGTCCACTATGCAAACAACAACACATGCTCACATGAGCTAATGGAACCTTATGTTGTCCACTAGGTGAGCCCCCAAAGGGTGGCTAAGTGAGAAGTCATGCCAGGTGTATAGGCTCTATCATACAATGATAAAGTCATGCTAGGTCTATAGACTCTCACTATATAATGAGAAATTCATGCCAGGTCTATAGGCTTCTCATCATACTAACCATACCAAAGCTATACCTATAATAACTTCTATAAGGCACCACAAAAATATGAACTTTGAGCTTCACAAGGTTAGCAAGCTATGTTATACTAAACACTTATGAACAAAAATACAAATAAACATGTTCAAATGGATTTTTCTTTGTTCATGTAAGGTATCCTCTTAGGAAACATCATGCCTAATGTCTCCAAGAGAGGAAAAGTTTGGGATAAAATATTCATAACTTAGGGAATGCAATGCATAGCATCACCACTAAGAGGAAAGTCGCATGCCAAGAAAGGTCACACTCTTGGAGGACATGAAACCCAATGACACCACCAAGAAAAAGATGCATCATGAGAAGTAAGAAGATCACTCAATGAAATGTAAAGAATGACAAAAATTTCAAAAATAATATTGCCAATGTATGCCCCCACTTTAAAGAAATTTTTGAACACCATGTTGTGGGAAATTTAATTTAAAGTAGCAAATGATCTATGCTAACAATAAAGGAGACATGCGAGATTATTTAGAAATCCCTATGCCAAGTCATATGTTTCCAAATGAAGCTACATCATGAAAAAGAGGGGTTTCCCCCAACATGAAATCTAAAAATCACATAAGGGATCCATGAATTTAGGGTCAATATGTCTTTGCTACAATGATATTATAGAGTTCGAAAATGTCACCATTCCACAAATAAATCTGGATCAAGGAAGAATGAAACATACAGAGCGAAAACAAAGAAAATATTTTGGGTCAACATTGAAGAGTCCTAAACGTTTCGACACCTTGCATCATCCCCAAAAGGAAAACACAAGACAAGCGAAAAGATAAAGGATTACAACATATAGAAGAATGAAGATGCAAATAGAGGAATGCACATGAAGATACATCAAACAAAATAATACAGGGGATCACATTATGCACATGCAACCAAATAAAGAACATGAAAAATAAAACAAAGACAAGACTAGCAAGACACATGCGAGTCAACCTATTAGTAGGTTGTGCACATCCCAATCTTGTTCAGTATATGCGAAAGGCAGACAACTAGCCAAAGGGACAACATCAAGTTCCAAACTAGGACAAGCACTAATTTCAAAACTCTCTTTAGGAGGATCAACATTTAAGCCCATATAAGAAGAAAACAATGAATTCAACTCATTATGCACTTTTTCATCAATATTAGTGGTTTCATCTTCATCCAAGTTAATCACAATAGCAGGTCTAATGACAATATCCATAGAAGCTTATTGTTGTTTATGTTGTGGCAAAGGTGAAGAGGCATCATGAATTGCTTGAGACAAGTTTGGATTTTTATTTTCTATATTGTTCTTTTCTTCCTTTGTTTGAAACAAATGAGCAATAGCACGATGTCTATGCCCATGCTCTCTAGTATTTCTATTTCTTTTCACTTGGTTTTCAATTTGAAATTATGTAGGAGCGGGTTTATCAACCATATATTTATTTTCTTCCTTTAAGGGAGGAATATAAGGAACCACGAGAGGTTCAACAATTTTCTCTTTAGCTTTGTAAACTTGTTTGACTTTAGGAGGCACAATGGCACTAATTTAGTTATATTGTGGCCTCTTATAGGAAATAGGTAAAGGACTTGCTATAAGCTGGTATTGGTTACTTGGAAGAGCTTTTATTTCACTAGGAGGCTCAATCATAGGTTGAGGCATATTGGTAAGGGATAAATCTGTTATATGTTTTTCCTTAGACTTCTAATAGGATTAGAATAAAATTCTTCATAGGATCTAACAGGTTCTATAGGCTCAGGCCAAAAGAAATCTAATGAGAAATTCCCTCAGGAAGACACAAGATGAAAGCCACTATGATGTATAGTAAAAATCTCATTGTTAAATGGAAACTTTAAACATTTATGCACAATCGATGAGATGATGTTCATGGAGAAAAGCCATGGATAACCTAACTTCACACGAAATTGGTCCGACGATAGGATGATGGTGGATGATACACTTAATTGTTTCAGTTCAACTTTCAAAGGAAGAGTTATCGAACCTATTGAGGGAAAGAAAAACCATTATGTGTTTTGATCCATGCTTTCAGTATTTCATAAGTATCTTGATAAAGCTCACACACAAATAGGAATTCTTCAGTGATCACGTTCTCTACATAGACAAGATCAATTAATATCCCATTAGTAGGCTTGTCATCGATTCTTCCAGCTATGTAAAGAGGACCATCGGGTGCATGTTTAAGTATGTCATTTTGTGAGAAAGCAATGTCAAGGGGAATATTGGTTCGACCCTTATGAGGTTTAGCTTCAATAACTCCAACCATAGATTCTATAAAGTGTTCCTCATTGTAATTCATGGTATCGTCATCCGTGTCAACATTCATCACAACACTCTTTGTTTCACGAGCTTTGACAAAGGAGATACTATGATTTAGAATAGGATTATTAAAGATTTACAAGTTTTTATTAGGAGGAGCTACAAATTTATTACCTTGATAATTAACACTACCAATTTGAATATGATTAGAATCAATGAGGTCTTACACAAGATGTTTAAGACACTTACAATGTTTTGTATCATGTCCATTTTTTCGGTGAAAATGGAAAAAGGCATTTGGTCTATAGTTTGAAGGTAAAGGTTTAGTAGGATCAGGAGCTCTAACATGAGGCAAGGAAATCAAATTCTTTTCTAAGAGCTGCAACATGATATTATGAAGGGTATCAAGAAGAGGAATTATCTATTCCTATTTGCAAATAGATTTTTCATCTTTATAGCCACCACTTGAGTGTCAATATGTTGAGTTGGTTGAGGGGAATTTAGTTGTAAAAAGCCCTTATTTTGTTTCTTGAAAGGTTGATAGTTGGTTTGAGGTGTGGATTCAAAAATTTTAGGACGATTAGATGGAGTTTTCACTTCATAGCTACTAATCGAGTTTTGATAATCACGAAGGGCAGTACACAATTGTGTGAAGGAGGGAAATTTCAACATCTCAAGTTTAGCTTGGATTTTGTTTTGTAAATTGGCAATAAACATTATTTGAAATTCAACATTGGGAATCTTAATTTTATTTGTGAGTAAAGAATTTTATATCACGCTATGAAATCAATGAATTTTTCATCATCCCTTTGTTTACATGTCATTAAATTAGCTAGGGTTATCTTAGGACCCATGCGAATTTGGAATTGGTTGTAAAAGGCATCAATAATTTCATTGAATGAACTAATTGAAATATTTGGTAAGGGTAAAACCACTCTAAAGTAGTATCTTTCAAGGATCTAGGAAAGAGTTTAGCCAAGAGTTTATCCTCAAAAATGAAGTCACTACATAAGGTTGTGTATGCAGAAACAT
This sequence comes from Sequoia sempervirens, assembly GCA_007258455.2. Classification (NCBI taxonomy): domain Eukaryota; kingdom Viridiplantae; phylum Streptophyta; class Pinopsida; order Cupressales; family Cupressaceae; genus Sequoia; species Sequoia sempervirens. The sequence continues at coordinate 632,562,243 of VDFB02270651.1, forward strand.
GGCTAACAAGATCTCCTTTCCCACCATATTTCTCAAATCTAGGACCCTCTATACCTTGTGGCATTTGTGTTCTCAATATCTCCAAGGATAATGGGTTGGATTTTTTGTATTTTGAAGGTTTTCCATTGTGATTTTGATTCAATGTAGCAATTTTTTGTTGGAGGGATGAAATATTTTGCAAAAGTGTGTTAAGGATGGGATCATTGTTTGTGTTGAGAGATGGAGGTGAATAAGATGTAAGTATATATGTGTTTGGAGGACAAGTTAATCATAAATTATTTAGGGGAGATGGATTAGGAGATATGATATTGGAATGCACAAATCTAGAAGGATTCCTAGTGGAAATACCTAAGGTAGTATGGACATTGCTAGTAGGTTGTATGGTTGTAGTGATAGTTGGATTAGTGTATGTAGGGATAGAGGTCACAATTGTGGAAAGAGGAATTGAATTTCTACCTTTTCTTTGAGAATATCCCAAATCTTGAGCACAACCATTCATCGTAGTGACATGTTTATCGACAATATAGGCTAGGCTATGAATAATCTCTATTCCATGTTCATTTTAAAGCATCTGTCTCATGTTATCTATGAAAGGAATTGCAGTACCAACCATGTAATCAAAATTCAATTTTTTTTGAAATTTCTCTAATTCTTCATCCATTCTTCTAAGGTTCTCTTGAGGGACATTAACAATCATTGATTCAACATTAGTGACATTAGTTGTTGGTAAGGAGGTCATCGGGAATGAGGTGTCAAAGGTATGATCCATAGTGGGTTGATTAGCGTCAACACTATGAGTGAAAGAGTTACAGAGCCCAAGATACACAATGATTCATGTATCACATGATGATATGAGTCTCAAACTACATCTCATGACAATATTAGGAATAAGACACCAAATTGTGAAGCTCATACAAGTTTCAAAAGCCTAGGTGGACCCAAAATGGAGGATAAACACTAGATGAATGCAACTAACAATCAATGCAATGCAAATATGTAAAAGGAGATATCAATTTTTTAGATTCTAAGCAAGATAATTTTCTGATTACACTATGCAAAAATTGAAAATGATGTCTTGTAAATACAAATTTGAATTGAAACAATGCATTGATTTTGACAATTTAACCTTAATATGATAAATTTTAGAAAACAATTTTTTTGCAAATTGAAACAATAAATTGAAAAACAACAAAATAGAATATAGAAATAGAGATTTTGATGCCCATAAATGTAAAAAAATTCCCTGATCAAGGACTCATTCGCCCATGGGCGAATGGGTCCTAGTTTAGTGTTTAAAAAAAAAAAAAATTACTAATTTTTGCAGTAATTCCTAAGGTTTTCATATTCTGGCATGAGACAGGTGGTTACAGTTTCAAAATTCTAGAAAATGAATTCAAAATGCAAGTGCAAAATGATGTTAAATGACAAACTAGGAGACCTAATTTGAAATGCAATTTTGACTCAATTTTCAAATGTAAATGAATGATGATGCAATGCTATGTAAACACTATGTAAAATGACTAATATTTTTGTATTTTCCATATTTTAAAGAATGCAAAAAAAATGCAAACCTAAAACCCTAAAAAAGATGCAAATTAATGAAAGTTAAGAGCCCTAAATGAAATGAAAATCAATGCAATGCAATGTAAATGAATGCAAGATCTAGATCTAGGGTTGAAAATGAACTCCAAATCAGCAAGTTATGATGTTCAAATGTTAGGTTCACTAGAATGAAACATTAGAAAATAGGTTGGGGGAGAAAAAGTGGTTCCCCCAAATAATGATAGGCGGAACTATTCTCCTTTATTTCATTAGGAAATGAGATCCACACAAAGAATTGACTTACAACTCTTAGGTGTATCAACTCAAGGTGTGAATCTACATATTTCCTTATGCTTGAAGGACGGGGGTCCAGGTCAAACCACACTTTGGGGAGAAAAACTAAAAATAGTAAACTAACACCAAAATGCAATCTAACACTTGAAACAACAATATTAAACTCAATAATGACATAATATACAATCAAATTGCATATCAAAGAAGGGAAAACCTGAGTGTACCTTTCACCAAAAGTTAGTTTTTGAAGTTGTTTTGGAACTCATTCACCCATGGGTGAATGGGTCCTTTGTTAGGGTTTTCCTATATCTTTCAAGAGCCTCTAATGTAGATCTATAGATTTCAATTTGTCCAAGTGGTAGTGCAAAAATTTCAAAGGTAATTTATGTAGGCGAGTTTCCATGAGATAACAACTTTTATGAAAACTTTTGCAACTTTGTCAACTTCTTCAAATTTTTCTCTTCGAGAGATCTTCAAGATTTCTTTCACCTAGATCTACAAACACAACATGAAAGAGAAAATTTGTTTTTTTTTGTTGAATCAGGGTTTGCCTTGGTCAAACCCCGTTTTTGGTAATCATTTCCTTGAAATGAATAAAATCATGAAAGAGGGAATGAAGAATAAACAAATCTATGTTACCACTCAACAAACCCTTGAATAAGTCCTTGAATGAAGGTCTGCAACTTGTATGAAATGAATTCAATGGATGTGGATCTTGACACTTGAATCTTGCTTGAAATAATGCTTTGGACACTTGATTTGATCTGAAACCTACATCACAATGTTACCTCCAAAAACATGCATGATGTAAGAAGACTTTGATATGACAATTGGATCTTGATTACTGCAATAAAACTCTAATAAATCTTCCTTTGAATTCTCTTTAAGTTCTCCAAAATTCTCTTGAATTTCTCTCTTAGATCTTGAAAATGCCAGGTTCTTCTCAAAATCTTCTTGGTGAAAAATAGTGAAATAACTTTGTATTTATGGGTATGTGTCCTTAATTTCCCAAAATTCAAATATCACAAGCCAACATCTGAATATACACTTAAAGATATTAAAATCCTACCAAAAACATAATTTAAATTTAGGTCCCAAGGTTAAGGGAGGACCCATTATCGCATGGGCAAATGGGTCCTAGGTCCCTAAACCTAGGACACACATTGCTCAAGGTAAAGTGTTATGTTAAGGCATTAATAAATGTCATGTTTCCTCTTCGGAAAATTTAATTAAATAGGCTTGTAAAATAAATTAAAGGGACAATTAAGGCATAATTGAGCTCAATTAATTAAAGGAGCCCTAAACAAGTGTGAAAGTGTAAAGGGATACACTTTACAACACTAAATTAAGGTGCAATTAGGTCCATTTTAACTAGGAGGTCCCAAACAAGTGTGAAAATGTAAAGGGATACATTTTTCTACACTACATATATATATATATTTCCTTATACTCTATAGTCCTTCTCTCTACTTCTTAAATATATTATCTCATGCATATATCTTTTACATATAATCTATACATATATTATTGCATAAACATACTCCCTCCCCTTTTGCTATTCATATCTTTTCCTATACATATATCTGTGGGATGTGACCCATTTATCATACTCTTACCTCAATGGTATCTTTTGACTCTTATGATCCACAAGTTCTTTGTGGGAAGATGTAGGAGGATTTGGTTGATGGTGTTTGAACTTTTGCTTTTTCCTGTCAACATGCTTCAATGAAAACATAACCATAACCTTTACATATTTTTTTTATTCAAGGTAAACACTTTTTGACCTGGAGCTATGAACCTGATACAACCATTCAACAATACTCACCCCAAAGGGTTTGAACCCATGCAATCAACACACCCATAAAACCATCACACCATGCCAATAATCGACATAACCTTTACATATTAGAATAAATAATTAAATTAATTATAATATAAGTTAAAATGAATCTAAATATATAAATTTTAAATATATAAATATGATTAGCTATATATTAACATTTATTTTTGAAAGAACACAAAGACCATTGAGAGGGGGTGAATTAGTGGACTGCAATTTTTATCTTTCTAAGCAATATGGCAATAAACATTGAAAGCATATACCAAGAGAAAAAGAAAGGCAACTAAACCAAACTCAAAAAATGCATCCCACAACACAAGATATACAAGGAAAACTCAAGATGGGAAAAACCTCGATGAGAATAGCTGCTAGAGACTACTATTCTAATCCAACCTCACAATAAAAATGATTTATGTTTACAATTTATGGGCACCAACCCAAAGGAACACCAATTCCAAGTTTATGAGCACCAACTCAAAGGAGCTTCTACCCCTAATCTAAGCACCCACTCAAATGATTATACCATAAAATATTTTAGATACACTTTTAGTATCATGTTACAAATGAAATTTTGTAACTCGTATAGATTTCTGCACTTATGAAGACTTTGATGATTTTTTGTTCTCAACCAACTTCTAGTCTTCAATCATTAACTAACTCTATAAGTATTCTTGATTTCCTCTTTTCTGTTCTTTTTCAGCTTCACACCAACCTCTATGATCTCCTCTACATTCACACAATAATTCTCTTAAAAAACTCACATACCTTCACACCCTTCTACAGTAATAAAGCATTCTTCACTTAGAAATTAATACTATGTTTTTACAGAGTTATCTTCTCTCTTTCTCTCCACTCATACCCTCTCTCCACTCTCTTCATACACACACACACATGTATATCCCAACAATGAATAACTACCTTTGTTATATATTACTCCTCTAGAACAAATAATTTTTTTAGCCATAATCTTCTGAAGAACAACTTCTTCTACAACTTTCTGACATTCCTGTAGCAACTTTCTGCACATTTTTGATATTCCTATAGCAGCATATGAGATGGATTATCTCTATCATCACAACTTCTAAATCTTCCCTAATCTTCTTTAATATTTTGTTATTTTATATTTTTGCAGAACAATAAAAAACTAAATCTTATCCTTCTTTTGTTATCCCATATGCAAGTTTTTAATGCTCTTCTTGAGCAACTAAAAGATTTGATGTTGCTTCTCCTATTTAGACTAGCTTCCATTAATTTAAAATGCCTCTTCTTATTTTTAATCAAAACAAAAATCAAATCCCTTTTGTATCGATGGTTTGATTTGCCCAGTTAAATTGACTGCTTGCAAATTTGATTTCAACATCTAATTTGCAATAAATAGGAAACTTTATCTATGGTGTCATCACCACTTAACAGACTTTTCAAGAGGTATGTAAACTAAAAAGGATTATAAAATATTTTCAGTAGGTGCAGCTATAGAGACTTCACTGCCAAGCAAAGAATCTGATTTTATTATTTGCCAATGCATCTTGAAGACAAAGAAAAAAGATTATAAAACCTAATTAAAGTTTCATATGCATTGGGCTAAGATAATTGCCTATCTGATATGCATTGATTTAGGGTTAAACCACCATATCTCCTGTTGAAGGAAAAAAACAAATAAAAAATTCCTTTGCATGTTACTCTTTGCTGTCATAGCATCTGAGCATTGTCATAACATTTGAGCAATGACAAAAATAAAACCAATCTCGTGTAGTCACACACAACAAAATCCTATACATACAAAAACCCTAGTAGATAAAAAATGACTTAATCAGCCAACCTACACATATTCACCAAGTCATCATTATTCCACGTATTCTTTGCCATGTGTATGCCATGTCAGTATTCTCTAATTGGTCCAAGTTGCAAAGCTATCTTTTTGCATGTTTAAACATTGACCAGTGTTGAATTTGATTTGAGTTGTGAAGTTTCTGTCACAGTGAAGTTCCTGTAGCTATGTGTGTCCCTATAAATGTGCTTCTTATCATGTAGCTACAAACTGTGAGGTTATCCTGTAGCTGCACACTATGAGGTTCTTGTAGCATGAGTTGCACGTAGTGAAATTCCTGTAGCATAAGTTGACATCAATGGCAATCTAAATCCAACAATCTCAATGCCAACAATTCCCCCCTTTGGAATTGATGTCAACTAATCAATTGCTATGCTTTCAACTGAAGTTTTTCCCTTTCATCCAGATAAAATTATCCCCCTTTGACAATGGAAAAGGGTGTCATAAAGACCACTTTCAGATCAGATACCACTTTGCTTGCATAAATTTCAAATTATCTTCTCACCCTTTGTCATAAAACTAAAAAGACATCAGACTAAACACACCACTTTCAGATTGTCTCCCCCTGTCATGACCATAACAAGATTCAAATTTGCACTAACCAAATGGTAATGCATGTTCCAGTATAAAGGACATCAATAATCTTGGACAACATAAACTACTATTAGAGATAGCAAGTGTATAGGTGTATGATATGAGCAACAACCATCTCTCCTTGAACTTCAAACTTGAAACTTCTACCCCCTTGGAGTAGAACAAACTTAGGGATGTAAGATGAAGTATAATAGGCTCCCCCTAAATCATAAACTTCCTTATCCAACTAAGTGTTAGAAGAGGGAGATACAACTCCCAATCTCATTCTCAAATACTCAAATGTCTCTTTGCGAAATGGTTTGGTAAGGATATTAGCTATTTTCTCACCAATAGTCACATATTCAAGTTGAACTTCTTTTTCACTCACTTTTTTCTCTCAAGAAATGTTACTTAATAGCTATGTGTTTGGTTCTTGAGTGCATAATTAGATTCTTAGAAATATTGATTGCACTGGAATTATCACACATAATGGAAATAGGTTTTGAATATTCTACCAGAATATCTTTTAGTGTTTGTTTCATCTAGAGAACTTGAGAGCAACATGAGGCAATAGCTATATATTCTGCTTTAGCTGTAGACAACAAAATAGATTCTTACTTTTTACTATGCCAAGAGACCAATCTACCACTAAGGAAGAAAGCACCTTCACTAGTGCTCTTCCTGTCATCTATGCACCAATCCCAATCTGCATCGGTGTAAGCTTGCAAAGTGAAGTCATCATGTTTAGCATACCGTAAACCATAGATCAAACTACCTTGCAAATATGTAAAAAAATTTCTTACTGCATTCAAATGAGATTGTTTTGGAGAATAATGAAATCTAGCTACCATAGAAACTGCTTGTACAATATATGGTCTAGAGGCAGTAAGGTACAATAGACTTCCAATCATGGATCTGAACATGGTTTGATCAACATTAGGTGAGTCATCATTCTTGGACAACTTGCATCCAGTCACCATAGGTGTACTAATAGGTTTACAATCATCCATTTGAAACCTTTTCAACATGTTTTTAGCATACTTGGTTTGTGAAATAAAAATTCCTTTGTCTGATTGTGAAATTTACAAACCAAGAAAGTAGGACAACTCATCTATCACTGACATTTCAAATTCTTGTTGCATTTGATCAACACATTTCTTGCACAAATTGTCATGACTTCCAACAAAGATGATATCATCTATATAACCAACAACAATAATCATATGGTTACCTTCCACTTTGGTGTATAGATTGCTATCAACACACCCTTTCCTGAAGCCTTGCTGGTGTAAATAGTTGTCCAATCTAGAGTACCATGCTTTAGGTGCTTGCTTTAACCCATATAGTGCTTTTCTCAATCTACATATATAATCTCCTTTTTCAAGTGACTCAAACCCTTCAAGTTGTTCCATGTAGACTTCTTCCTCAAGATTACCATTCAAGAATGTAGAATTAACATACATTTGATAAAATTTGTAGTTCTTATATGTTGAGAATGCTAAGAACTTTCTAATAGCCTCTAGTCTTACAACCAGGGAAAATGTTTCCTCAAAATCTATGCCCTCGACTTGTGAGTATCTCTTGCATACTAGTCTAGCTTTATTTCTAATCACTTTACCTTCTTCATTTACTTTGTTCTTGTAGACCCATTTCGTGCCAATAATGTTCTTATCAGTTGGCCTTGGAATTAAATCCCATGTTTTGTTTCTTTCAATTTTTTGTAGCTCCTCTTTCATAGCCTTTATCCAATCTTCACTCTTGTTGGCCTCATTGTAACTCTTTATTTCTATTTTAGTTAGTTAGAAGACACAAGTTGACTTGATCATCATTTCTAGCATGTCTTCTTCTAGTTTGCACACCAGTATCTTTGCTTCCTATAATATGATCTTCAGGGTGGTACTTCTAAACATACTTGCTTGGGGGTTTGTTTGGAGTTTTTTTAACTATGTCTTCTGCATTTTTTGATTGCTCTTCACCTTCATTATGATGTTCTTCAATCTAATTTTCTGATTTTTTCCTTTCATCTATTCTCACATGTACACAATCAACTACTCTCTTGAGGCGTTTATTGAAACACTTATATGCCTTACTATGAGTTGAGTATCCTAAGAATATTCCATCATCACATCTTGCATCAAAACTACCAAGCCCATCATCATCTTTCTTAATGAAACACTTGCTGCCAAAAACCTTGAAGTATTTGATAGAAGGTTTCTTACCATACCATAGCTCACAAGGCATCCTTTTACTATTCACTCTTAGCTAGGCCCTGTTTAGTGTGTATACTACTGTATGAACAACCTCTTTCCAATAAAAATTTGGTAGATTTAACTCATTAAGCATAGTTCTTTCCATTTCTTTCACATTCCTATTCTTCCTCTCAATAACTCCATTTTGTTGAGGTGTTCCGGTAGCAGAGTATTGTCTTCTAATCCCATGTTCACAATAGTCTTCAAACTGATTTGATGTAAATTCTCCACCATGGTCTGATCTTAAACATTTCAACTTGAAACCACTTTCTTTCTCAACCATTTTTCTAAATACCTTGAACCTTTCAAATGCTTGTGACTTATACTGTAGGAAAGTTACCAAAGTCATCCTTGAGTAGTCATCAATAAAAAGCATAAATTATTTGTCACTATTTAAGATCTTGTCCATGTAGGACCACATAAATCAATATGTACTAACTCAAGTGGCCTTGTGGTTGAGTACTCTTTATTCTTGAAACTTACTTTGGTTTGCTTCCCTTTTTGACATTCATCACAAATAGTGTTTTCTGGTTTAGTTATCTTTGGCATGTGTCTCACATAACCTTTTGAGATTACATTGACAAGATTGTCAAAATTTATGTGTCCTAGCCTCCTAGGCCTAAACAACTCTCATTCATCTGTCCAATCATACATTGAGCTTCATGACATTCTCTCAAGTTGTAGACATTTCCATTTGTTCTTTTACCTTCAACAACTAATTTCCATTGTTCTCTTTCCTAATTTCACATCCTTTGGAATCAAATGAAAATTTATAACCGATGTCACACATTTGACTAACACTAAGTTATGTTTTATCCCTTCAACATAGTATACATCCTTTGTGAGCAGTTTCCCATCAATGCTTAGGATTCCTTTACCTTTTATCTTGATTAAGAAGTTATTACCAAGCTTAACTAAACCACTGTTCTAATCTTCTAACTATTTGAATTTATTCTTGTCTCTAGTCATGTGGTTAGTGCAGCCACTATCTATTACCCATAGATTTTTCTTCTCTCTGTGTAATGTTGTTTGTGATAACATGCTTGATTGAACTATGTCTTTACTTATCTCTTTCCATTCTTGCTTGGTTTCATTCTTCTTTGCAGCTACTTTTTATTTATTTTTATTCTTGGGGCAAGCAACTACATTCTTTTCATGTTTAGTAGATCTTTCTCTACAAAAATTTGCAGTGTCCATAGTTATGACAATAGTAGCATTCAATATTCTCATTGAACATAGGAAAGTTGAAGCTTATACTAGTCTAACTTAAACTTTTACAATCTGCACTCTTATTTCCTAGATTATTACAATTGTAGCACACAATATCCAAATCTCTCAATGGTGCAAAATAATTTTTGCTCATGAAATTTGGAGCTTCTCTTTTCAACATTTTTCAATGTATGAACTTATGACCATATGCATTGCATCTAAAATGATAACCATATAATTTAGGGGCGTACCAATTATTATAGTGAGAAATGCTTCTAGTTGTTTCCATAGCAACAATAGACCTTCTCATTCTTGGGGCAACAACATTAACATGTAGGACATAAACGTTATCCTTTGGGGCAACAATACTATCTCTTGGGGCAGCAACATTTTCACTTGTGGTAGCAATGAAATTAATCTTCTTCTTGGGTTTTTCACCCATATTAGAGCTTTCACCATGTTCATAGCCAACACCACTATAATCTTTGTTCTTTTTTTTCTAACTAAGTATATCATTCAATGCATTAGTGTTGCTCTCATTTTTCATTCTCAACTTTAGATCTTCTTGACAAGTTTCTAACTCTTTCCTCAGAGTTACTATCTCTTGTTCCAACACATGACATTCTTTTTGCTTTGCTTCAACTTTTGATTTTAAAACTTCACCCATTCTATGTGCTTCTTCCAACTGTGTCTTTAGAGTGACAATACTCTTTTCTAGCTGGTCTTGTTCTTTTAAGGTACTATTCTTGAATTTGGTATGTTCTTTATTCAACCTATCTAATTCATTAAGATCATAAATTATCTCTTCTTCAAGATCAACCTCAACATCATCTTCATCTTCCTCATCACTATCAATTGTATTTGAATTTTCAGATTGAGTACTATTTTCAATCTTTGAAGTCTTCTTGTCATTTAGAACTTCTTGAGCTATGAAGAGATTAACCTCTTTCTCATCTTCACTAGTGTCTTCAGTTGAATCACTTTCATCATATGATGCTTCACTTTCAACAATGAGAAGACTTCTCTTCTTCTGAAAGTTTTTCTTCTTGGATTTGTAGAACTTCTTAGGTCTAAACTTATTAGTTTCTTTAGTTTTTTCTTCCTTCTTATCATAAGGACACTTAGCAGCAAAATATCTAATCTTTCCACAATTAAAACACTTAAAGGGTAGATTTTCCTTAGACTTGCCCGATCCTTTCTTTAGTTTCATGACAAAATTTGCTTCAGCATTGTCGGGATCTTCTTGATCAATGTTTGTTGCTACTTCTTTTCCTTTCTTCACTGAGTTGAAGGAAACTTCTCTCTTAGAAGGTTCAACACTCACAGTCCTCATTTCATAAGTTGATAATGAACCAAATAATTTATCCATGGAGAAAGTCTTCAATTCTCTAGCTTCTTCTATGGCAAAAACTTTAGTGTCATATCTTGCAGTTAATGACCTTAGAACTTTCTTAACAATTACATTATCATCAATTTCTTCACCAAGTCCTCTTACAACATTGACAATCTCATCCACTCTTAGTAGGTAGTCAACAATATTTTCATCATCCCTCATCTTTAGTCCTTCAAAATGAGCTCTGAGATCTTGTAATTTATCTTCCTTCACATTCTCATCACCTTCATAAATCTTTTGTAGTTTATCCCAAGTTTGTTTTGCATATTTGCAGTGCATAACTTTGACAAACTCAGTATCAGACAATCCACTAAGAATAGCATGCTTGGCCTTGGCATTGTACTCATATTCCTTTTTAGCATCAGGATCAGTTGGAGGAGTTTGGGGAACATTATAACAATTTTTTACAATCAACCAAACATCACAACTTAAGGAGGACAAGTAGGTTTCCATTCTTCTACTCCAGAAGGCATAGTTAGTGCCATCAAACATAGGTACTTTCACGGAAGCAGATTCATGCTTAGCCATTGTGTTCACAAATCATAATCTACCCAAGTTGGAGAAAGATTTCTAATAGGGAACCTGAGACTCTTATACCAATTGAAGGATCACAAAGACCAATGAGAGGGGGGTGAATCAGTGGACTGCAATTTTTATCTTTCTAAGCAATATGACAATTATAAACACTGAAAGCATATACCAAGAACAAAAGAAAGGTAACTAAACCAAACTCACAAAATGCATCCCACAACACAAGATATATGAGGAAAACCCAAGATGGGAAAAGCCTCGGTGAGAATAGTTGCTAGAGACTACTACTCTAATCTAACCTCACAATAAAAATGATTTCTATTTACAATTTATGGGAACCAACCCAAAGGAACACCAATTCCAAGTTTATGAGCACCAACTCAAAGGATCTTCTACCCCTAATCTGAGCACCCACTCAGATGATTATACAATAAAATATTTCAGATACACTTTCAATATCATGTCACAAATGAAATTTTGTAACTCATATTTAAATTTATGCACTTATGAAGACTTTGATGATTTTTTGTTCTCAAACAACTTCTAGTCTTCAATCATTAACTAACTCTACAAGTATTCTTGATTGCCTCCTTTCTATTCTTTTTCAGCTTCACACCAACCTCTATGATCTCCTCTGCATTCACACAATAAGTATCTTCAAAAACTATCACATGCCTTCACACCCTTCTACAGTAATAAATCATTCTTCACTCAAAAATGCATACTCTATTTTTACAGAGTTATCTTCTCTTTTTCTCTCCACTCGTACCCTCTCTCCACTCTCTTCATACACACACATGTGTACATCCCAACAATGAATAACTACCTTTGTTATATATTACTCCTATAGAACAAATAAATTTTGTAGCCCTAATCTTCTGAAGAACAACTTCTTTTGCAACTTTCCGACAACAACTTCTTGACATTCCTATAGAAACTTTCTACAAATTTTTGATATTCCTATAGTAACATATGAGACAACTTATCTTTGTCATCACAACTTTTGCATCTGTCTTAATCTTCTTTAACAGTTTGCTATTTTATATTTTTGTAGAACATTAAAAAACTAAATCTTATCCTTCTTCTATTATCCCATTTGCAAGTTTTTAATGCTCTTCTTGAGCAACTAAAATATTTGATGCTGCTTCTCCTATTTAAATTGGCTTCCATTAATTTAAAATGCCTCTTCCTTATTTTTAATCAAAACAACAATCAAATCCCTTTCATATCGATGGTTTGATTTGCCTAGTTAAATTGGCTGCTTGCAAATCTGATTTCAACATCTAATCTGCAATAAATAGGAAACTTTATCCATGGCGTCATCACCACTTAATAGACTCTGCAAGAGTTATGTAAACTAAAAAGGATTATAAAATATTTTTAGTAGGTGCAGCTACAAAGACTTCATTGCCAAGCAAAGAATTTGATTTTATTATCCGCCAATGCATCTTGAAGACAAAGAAAGAAGATTATAAAACCTGATTCAAATTTGATATGCATCAGGCTAAGATAACTGCCTATCTGATATGCATTGATTTAGGGATAAATCATCATATCTCCCGTTGAAGGAAAAAATAAATAAAAACTTCCTTTGCACGTTACTCTTTGCTAGACATCATAGCATCTGAGTGCTATCACAACATCTGAGCAATGACAAAAATAAAACCAATCTCCTGTAGCCGCACACAATAGAATCTTGTGCATACAAAAACCCTAGTAGATAAAAAATGAGTTAATCGGCCAAACCTACACATATTCACCAAGTCTTCATTATTCCACATATTCGTTGCCACGTGTATGCCATGCCAGTATTCTCTAATCGGTCCAAGTTGCAAAGTTGTCTTTTTGCATATTTAAATATTGACCAGCGTTGACTTTGATTTGAGCTGTGAAGTTTCTGTCGCTGTGAAGTTCCTGTAGCTATGTGTGTTCCTGTACGTATGCTTCTTATCTTGTAGCTGCACACTGTGAGGTTATCCTGTAGTTGCACATTGTGAGGTTCTTGTAGCATGAGTTGCACACAGCGAAATGCCATGAGTTGACATCAATGGCAATCTAAAGCCAACAATCTCAATGCCAACAATTTTAAAATAATATTCTATACTAATTAACAAATTAAATTTAATAATTTTATGATTTATTACACGTTGCAAATTATTATATTGAGTATAATTATAAGAGAATAAATTAATTATGGAGAAACAATTTCATTATATGCAAATAAATTGTTATATAAAAGTACCAATAGTGACTAGTACTTGCCTTTATAGTATTATAATTATTGTTTTCTAGATTTGGATTAAAATAAATGTAAGTTTTATTAATGTGAATAAAAATAAATATAAGTTTTGTGATTATAATGTTTTAGTATTATTGTTAATTAGTTCTTTGCATGACCTAACCCTAACCCTAACTCAAATCCTTACTCACACCTTAATCCTAATCCTAACCCTAACCCTAACCCTAACTCTAACAATAAATTCTAAATCATTATCCTAATCCTAGACCTAAAAATCTATGAATTAATATTGGGAATAAGATTTGGAATAAAGAGATTAGATGAATAAAATTTTGGAGCATTATATCTATTAATCATATTTTAGTGTTTTTTATTAATAATTTTTTTAATTTTTTTTTTTTAATTTTTAATAGTTCTAACTATAGCGTATTCTTAATTCTAATCCTAATCCTAATCCTAATTATAATGCTTTTAGGATTATAATAATTAACAAGTGCCATGTAGTGGCTAGTACTTGCCTTTCTAGTATTTTAATTATAGTATTTTAAATTTAATAAAAATAAATGTAAGTTTTGTTAATCTGAATAAAACTAGGGAGAGGGGCCCATAGTGGAGCATCGTGAGCCTTTCTCAAAATCCCACGTGGAAATTTCAAATCGCTCCCAATTTTTACAATTTATTTGGCAAGTCATGCTTATATATTTCGTTTTAGGGCCACATCATCAAATATGATGCCACATCAACATGCTTTTTTGTTGAATTCAAAAAGGCCCAAAAAAAAAGTGAGACCATTAGTGGTGCACTAAGTCATGTTTTATTGGTGCGCTGATGTGGCATCACATGATTTGTCACTTTGTGTACTTTAGGGATAAAAAGTGTTTTGCAATTGGATATTAAAGTGCTCCACTATGAGGCCCATTGAGGACTACTTCTATCCCCACTATTGGACCATGCTCCATTATAGGCCCCTCACTCTAAATGTTAATTTTGTTAATTATAGTATTAACATAATATTTAAAAATGTCACATTAATGTTAATTTTTATTAAAATTATATAAATAATTAACATTATAATGTAAATTGTATGATAATGCATGTTTATATTAATAGAATAAAAGGTATTATAAAGATATTATAAATATTTAAAAAAAATCAAATGATAGTATAATATAATTAAAAGAAAAAATTGATAATTATATAAATATAAAATTTATCTAATAATTATGTTACCTAATAATAGTTTTGTGCAATAATGATTGGTTGAAAGCTAACTTATTAATAACTAATTAACTAAGAAAAACAAAACTCATTATTGCAACAAGTACTAATAATAATAGGATTAGAATTAGAATTTAATTAATAATTATAATTATTTTAATGTAATTTTTATTTGTATTTATGTATGTTTTGAAGTTAATAAAATTTGAAAATAAAAAAATGGCAATGTGAAATGTTTAAGATTTTTTTTTTAATTGTGTAAAATCAAATCCCTATAAGATTCTTTATATGCTAATTTAAGTTTTATTTTATTATTTTAATACTAATCCAAATCTCAATAAAATAGCTAATTGATTTTTGTGAGATTTTTTAATTAAAAAATAACAATTACATAACATTAAAAAAATCATTCTTAAAAAAATGTAAAAATAAGTAATATTTATTTATTTTAGAAAGATTTAATGAAATGACTTTATAAAGAAAAAATGAAAAATCATTTTTTTTAAAATGTTAAAAAAATGGTCTACATTGCTTTCCCTACAAATTTGCCTATAACCCCCCAAACTTCTTAATCAAGAAAAATAATTTTTACAATTTTTAAAGTTAAGTATTTAACATGTTGAGTTTAAAAATAAATAAATTATATTTAAGAACATAAAATTCTAGATTTAAAACCAACTTATTAATAACTAATGAACAAAATGAGTTAAAAGAACTAATTGCAATAGTATTATGCTATGCCTCATAGCAAGTACTAAAAACATGTCACTTATATCTTGTTGTACTCATCACTTACACCCATGTGAAAGATATTCAACTATGTTTTGATGTAGCTAGGTTCTGAAATTGAATTAGCACCCATACTTATCATTTAAATTATTAAATAATGTAATTCTATTTACTACACAAACTCTTTTATCTAAAAAAGTTACAATGAATAGAGGTTTAGCCAAAAAAAATTAAAAAATTAAAAATAAAATAGAATAAAACCTATTCATAAGTAACAAAGCAATCATTAGGGGTGGTGGGCCTAGTTCGATTGGCTAAACCATTCTCTTGCAGAGAAGACGTCATGAGGTCTAGCCTCCTCATTGTCCCCATGGTACTAGAGGGTGTGTCACACCATTGTCATCCATCACTCTTTGACTTAAACCAAACTTATTATAATTTTGCTCTTTCATTTGTTGGAGTTGATTCGTGCTTTAGCATTCTTCTTTGATAAGACCTTAGCTAAAAATAAAATTTGAAGAAAGATATTAGAGTAAAGTCTAAAAGATATTAGAGTAAAGTCTAAGACCTTAGCTTTGTGAAAAAAATACAATTTGAAGAAAGATATTAGAGTAAAGCCTATGAATTACAATTGTTAAAGAACAAAGTAGTACATCTAGTTTTCCAAATATGCTTTACAATAACTTGTCTAAAGACAATAGTCTATTGTTTCTTGACAAAAGAGTAGTCCCAAAATATATGTTTTATGTTTTCCATACCTGGGCAAAAAAGACTTCTTATTGATTGAACAATGATAAATTTCAATCTATCCCCAACAGGTAGCTTGCAATGTAAAATATTTCAAACCAAAATTTGTGTTTCAAAATCTGCTTTTGATTGCCAAATTTGAGCACTCATTTTGGTTCAAAGTTTAACACTAAATCTCTACTTCCATTTATGATTGAGATGGAGAGTAAGAGGTCAATGAGGAAGGTTCTGAACATAAACTTCTTTTAAATGAAGATAAATAAAGTGACTAAAAGACAGCCCTCTCTAATCTTATAAAAAAATTGCATTCCATGAAAATATACAACTTCATAGAAAGTTCTATTGATAATAAAGACTCCACAAATATTGTAAATTGTTTATACTTATTGTTCAACCCATAATTTTCTTTGATATTTTGTCATGAAGCTCAATCAAAAGTATTAAAATCTCTAATATTTTTAAATTGTTGAATTCCTTTCTTAACAAATAGTAAACATGTTTTAGGAAAGTTAATGATCAATGATTGATTATGATAATTGATAAGCTTATTCCACCAAATAGAATGAAACAAAACTGAAATCATATTGAAATGAAGAACATTCTACTTCACAAAATGAGATACTTATTGTCAAGCTTTCTAGATTATAAAAGAACAAAAAAATTAAAGAAAAGAGACATGAAGATTTTATGTAACCAATTAACTGCTCGACACCTTGACAAAAGCTTCCATTATTTGATGACGAACCGAAACCTTAAAAATCAAAGTTTGTCTAAAAGAAAAAAATTGAAGTCATTCTCATCGTTAACCTCTAAAAATACACCATTACCCACTCCGAAAGATTTAGAAAGAA
Source organism: Sequoia sempervirens (assembly GCA_007258455.2). Lineage (NCBI taxonomy): Eukaryota > Viridiplantae > Streptophyta > Pinopsida > Cupressales > Cupressaceae > Sequoia > Sequoia sempervirens. The sequence goes on from VDFB02270651.1 coordinate 632,579,486, forward strand.
ACTATGAATGAATGGATTTAAAATCTAGAAGAATGACTGGCCTACAGTTGAATCAAAATCCTAACCGTTTAGAAGAACAATGATTTTCCACACGCATGCTTTTAAATTAAAAAGAACTCATTAATTAAATCTGCAAGCTAAGGTATCATCTCGATGGTGCCAATGTCTCTAGTATTCAGAAACGTCACCCTTCGATCAGCTATTATTGCCGTGTCCATCTCTCCAATCAAGTATAAACACACTAACAATTATCCCACAACAATATGCTTCCCCAACATACCCAAAGCAGCCCAAACTACGCACTACAACACCATGAAAGAAATTCCCAAGACCTGCAAAGTTGCTGTAATTGGGGCAGGAGCAGCCGGGCTTGTAGCTGCCAGAGAATTAGACAGAGAAAACCTTCAAATTGTTGTTTTTGAACAATCTGATAATGTGGGTGGCACCTGGGTTTATGACCCACATGTGGAATCTGATCCCATGGGCCTCGATCCCAACCGTAAAGTGGTACACAGCAGCATGTACTTGTCCCTCCGTACAAATCTGCCACGTGAACTGATGGGATTTCTCGACTACCCATTTAAGGTGGTGGAAGGGAGGGATTGCAGGAGGTTCCCTGGACACAAGGAAGTTGCATTGTATTTGGAAGATTTTGTCGCTGAATTTGATTTGCTGAGGTTTATTAGATTTAGAACAAAGGTGGAGTATGTGGGTATGGGTAACAATGGTCAATGGATTGTGAGGTCTCGTGCAGACAGGACAGACTTTAGGGAAGAAATTTATGATGCTGTAGTGGTGTGCAATGGACATTATACTCAACCTAGAATTGCAGAAATTTCAGGTACTGTAAATATGGATGAAACTTCCACCGGCTAGCAAGTTTTCTATTTGGGAATAAACCAGATAAACTGTTATTTTTATATGTAGAAATTTCTCAGTTCAAAGCTATTAGATATTAATAGACATAATATTTTCACAGTTCATGAGATTAGGCTAGAAAGCTTTTCTAAAAAAGTTTATGCCAATTTTTTCAAGAACAGAGGTGATAAAAACAAATGCTATGTGGAATCGCAAGATTAACTCAAATAGTAGTGCCATCAATGTGAAGGGGAGATGAGCTAGGGTGGCACGGAAATGATAAATTAAATTAAAGCAAAATTAAATTCAAAAATTAAAATTTACAAGAATAAGAAAAATTTGAATAATTTAATTTAATATATTGATTTGCTCATCTCCCCTTGACGTTGATGGCTTTACTTGTTGACCTAATCTTGCAGTTCCTCATAACATTAGGTTTTTTTTTTTCATTTGGATGATCATGGAGTGTGATCTGACATGCTATGCAAATTTTTGGGCTATTAGATATTTTGTTTGGAATTAACTGCTTAAAGTATATGATACCGAATCCATTCCCTTAATGACCTGGGTTTCATGATTAGTGATTCACAAGACCCCATCTTTCATGAGTTTGAGTGGTCAACTTGACACTCATTGCAATAAAAACTGTCAGTGTAGAAATATACATCAGGAGGCAAGTCCATATGTTGTCATGTTAAAGATGTCATCTGGTACTAAGGCAATAGGCCCATGGAGCCACACTACTGCTGAGAAATTTTGGTAGTACCTTGCAGTTAAATGGCTCTGTGCAAGATGGAATTCATCTCTCTGATCTAGATTTTCATGATTTTGCATTAAAATTACCCTTCAAACCTTCTCAGGAAAAACAAATCACTATGTATAGATTCATCGCTCTGCTACAACTTTTTGTGATTTTGCATTGAAATTACCAGTAGGAACTTTTCAGAAAAAAAGTGACTATGCACAATTTGCCCTATCTGAGTGGGTGATGGAAATTTGCATCTCTCCATCGCTACCTTTCAAAGTCACTGACCCAACTCAGCTCGAAACTTTAAGGTGAAGACTCACTTTTTTCCAATTTCACTCTCAAAGGTTTCACACAACCATCCATGCAGGAAAAATAGAACTCCCCATAATGTGTACTTTGTGGATCCCTTTGGCTTGTGGTAATTGTTTTTTCATGACTTAATTACAGATTTGTTGACTCTAACCTACCTTGTAGCATATTCCTTCTTGTGTATTTTGGGACACAGTCTCTGATGTGGGTCTTCTTATACTTAACAATCTCTCATATGAATAATGGAATTACTCAGAAAAATTGACTAGTGACATTAGATTTTTGAGATATTTTCCAACGTTTCTCATTTTCAAAACAGTGTAGATTATCTATTGTTACGGTCTAGAAAACCAGGACATCAGATACCAAGAAAGGTAAGAAGATTTGTTATAGGCTATAGCACTAGTAGACAGTAAACCTATATAAAAAGACAGATTGATGAGAAAAGATGATGACTGTTGACAGGCCCACTAGGCATTCAAGTAAAGCCCTTCATAGAGTCAAGATTCGGCAGTTATCCGATTTATCTGTTTTTTGTGCGCCTGACAGCTATTTTGGTAAGCATTTACTTATGCACCGTTTAAGAGCATTTGAGACTGGATCTTCAGTTGTGAGGTAATGTTTGTTTTCTAGCATCAATTTGTTGGCCCTTGTTTATCCCTACCATTTCCGACTGGTTTGTTACTTTGCCATTTTCAGGATTGAATGTGATTGAAATTACGTGAAAAAGTTACTAATCAATAACTTGAGATTGATTTGACCAGGCTACAGGCCCAACATAAGGGATTTAGCACCGAAGACATGATAGTATATGCCGTAGTTTGTGAAGTAGATTCAAACAAGGAATGCATCCTCTCTATTAAAGTAGTTTGGAAGTAGATTCAAACAAGGAATGCATCCTCTCTATTAAAGTAGTTTGGAAGTAGATTCAAACTTTTACAATTGCTTAATTGGTGTTTGTGCACTCACTGAAGTTGACGAGTCTTGTTATACATGATGAATAATTGTACTTAAGGAGATTAGTGCATAGAAATGGTTACCTAGGGTTCTTATCTTTAAGAAAGGAATCATTTGAATAACTGATCCACCTTCAACCTAACAAACATTATGATTTAGGAAAAACAGTTATGCCTAGAACTCCACTTCGTGTGGGATTGGTACCATCAGAAGCTTTATAGTTTATACTATGTTGTTGATGATTCAAATTACAAGTGTAACAAGTATCCAAAGTCCTTCAGGTGAGGCCTTGCTAGTTATTAAAAGAAGTTCAAGAAAAGCCATGGCAACATGTATTCTACTAAAATATTCTGTCTGATTTGCTCTATGACCATATCCATCAATTATGTTCAGTTTCATTGGTTCTGTTTTTAGGTTGTACATGTGCAGCTGCAACTAGAGAGGAATGTTTCCCAAGAGGTGTTCTAGTGCAGCTGAGTTCAACTTTGGAAAACTAAAAGGGAAAGAAATGCAAGTGCGGCTAATGAGGAAGACTTGCGAGCTTAATCAGAATCTATTGTCAGATTCCTATGCTCACAAAAACTTGATAATCTAAAGAAATATATTTTATTATTTAGAGATCACACTCCAGCACAATAAGGCCTTGTGCCTTTTTAATCCTACGAAATAAAGTACGAGGGTATACAAAAACCTGGATTCATACAGATGTTAAATTCTCCAATTCTACTGTATTATATTCTAATGTGAAATTGAATGGAAAAATTAATGCAAAAGCAAATTTGAAACCTAAAAAATATTCTCCAATGGTAATAATTTGTCTCAGTTTTAATTAAGTTTTAAAAAGATGTGATTGTTAGGTTGCAGACCAATTTAATAAGTACTTTACACTTTAATTTATTCAGCTTATATTGAGGTTGCTGGTCTATATGCTTTAGAAGTTCAGTCAATGACTATTATTTAATACACTGTACAGGTATTGATAGATGGCCAGGAAAGCAAATGCACAGTCATAATTACCGTGTTCCTGATCCATTCCAAGATGAGGTACTTGAAGATGAACCTGACAATTTACTTCTGTGCCATATGGAGATTATACAATTTTGTGAAAGTAAAAACTGGTTCGGTAGTTTAGGAGGATTTTGGCAAGCATGAAAGTTTAAATAGCAAAGATACAGAATGAAATTTTAAAAAATAGCTTGCTGTAGAAACCCCCTACAAATTCATTTTTTTGATTTGCTCTATGCAACTAGTAATTGGAGTTTCAAGATTAGCCTCTAGTACTCAAAGGCTGTAACTCAAAGCATTGTCTACAACGAGATAAACCACAACATTTTACCACAGTCTGAACTTTACCTAAGTCTTTATGAATATGGCAATCCATTACATCAGTTTTCTGTTTTCCTTGTTGATTTCCCTTCTTATGTAGTTCTTTTCTTCCTTATCTAATGTCTAGAGTCTCAATTCATAATGCTTATGTGATTATTTATAATTTAAACAAAAGTCTACATAGTAATTTTCTGTGTACTTTTGTGCTTCTTTAGAATGCTTTATGTACATTGGAGATCATGTGGATGCTCTTAATACTTCATTACTATGCTCTGGAGCAACTGACTTAACACTGTTCAAAATTCTGCTATTTCTTTTCAAACCTAAAAATGTCCTAAGTACTTGTTAAGAAACACTTAGGTGACGAAGAGATGTTTGGTGCAGTGTCCATTTTTGCTTATTGCCAGCCAAACTATTTTTGGATACTAAGGGAAGCAATTGAAATGGATTGATCAAAAGCTACCTCCTTGCATGTTTTGTGCTCAAATGGTATGTAGAGATCTTCAGAAACTCTTTTGTTAGCTTGGGTGTCGCTCTTTATGGGAATACTTTATACAACTACTTTTCATGCATTCTCAGTTTGTGGACTCAATTGTTGTGAGAAAATTCCCAAGATTCATGTTGTAGTCTTCAACAAAATTAGTCTGTCATCATATTATTTCTATCCTTTCCTACATGTATTATCATTTTATTGGAAAAGATTATCCTTATTATTGTGTGTATAAACTAGCATGTCGGACTTAATCAGCTCCCTGAGAATATGCAAAATATCTTTTAATTTCAGAGGCTTGCAACAGAAGATAACAGTTTCTTTTGCTTCCTCTCAAGTCTAGTACTCAACTTTGCATATCAGGTTGTGGTTATAATTGGGAACTCAGCAAGTGGGGAAGATATTGCTAAAGAGTTGGTGGGAGTTGCTAAAGAAGTTCATATATCAGCGAGATCAATGAAATCTCCAGTAAATATGACAAAACCTGCAGATGGCCCTGGCAAAATCATTTTGCACCCTTTGGTAAGCAACTCTCAATAATTATCATTTGGAATGTTCTTAATACACCAGAATATTTCTGAAATTGGTGTATTGCTTTGATCTTCATTTAATGGGTTTAGTTTCAATTGCTTTCGAATTGTGATATAAATTGAAAAAGATTATAAAATCCTTATGTATCACTTCTTTGACACAGATAGAATCTTTAGGCGAAGATGGCACTGTGAGTTTCCAAGATGGTGCCTCCATTGTTGCTGATTCTATTATCCATTGTACTGGGTAGGACATTCCAATCTATCTTCCTACCCCTATGTGATTGCTTTTACCATTTCTTCACAATGATGCTATAAGATCTACTTTACATAAACCAGCATTTTGGATCTGCATAGTTCACTTTATTTTTTATAACATGCATTGGACATGTTTGTGATATTTTTTTCTGTTTATAGATATTCATATCATTTCCCCTTTTTGGATACAAAGGGTGTTGTTACTGTCAATGACAACTGTGTGGAGCCACTGTATGAGCATGTTTTCCCACCCATGCTAGCTCCTTCTCTTTCATTTATTGGCTTACCATGGAAGGTTTGTAGAATATATCACTCGAAACTGTGAGCTGCAATTGATTGATAAGAATGTATTGGAATAATTTTTTCTTTAAACATGCCATATTTATCTTAACCCAATGGAAGCTTTGTTTTGTTTTGTTTGCAGGTTGTTCCTTTTCCATTATGTGAGTTACAGTCAAAGTGGGTTGCATGTACATTGTCAGGAAAGGCAATAATTCCATCAGAAAATCATATGATGGAAGCTGTCAAAGATTTCTATGCTCAAAATGAGGCTGCTGGCCGACCTAAACATTATACCCATAACATTGGTAATAATCAGGTCAGTCATATGTTTCCTGTTTTTACTATGCTCCTTTATCCAAGAGAATATGTTTCAACTTCATTGGGTGCTCTTTCGTCATGTATGTGAGGTAAAGATATTTTATAATGAATGTCTAAGAAGGGAAAGAGTAGTGAGAACTTGATTGAAATATCCTCAGGTAAGCTAGAGGGCATGCGTATGCTCATATTGTTTTTATTGAATCCTGAACCTAATAAGTTCTGCATTCACAGTTGAATGTAGATTGATCTTGGCATGAAAGCTTTCTTATTGTTTGATTTGCGATAGTTGCTTAGAGCTATTCATTATCTGAGAGAACCTTTTGTTCTTTCAGAATAAATATGTTTCAATTTCAATGGCTGTTCCTTTGTCATGTATGTGGGCTAAAGATATTTTGTAATGAATGTCTAAGAATGGAAAGAGCAGTGAGAACTTGATAGAAATATCCTCAGTTAAGCAAGAGGGTGTATTGTCTGCTAGTGTTGTTGTTACTGAATCCCGAATCTAAGAAGTTTTGCATTCACAAATTAATACATATTGATCTTTGCATGACAGAATTTACAGATTTGCAATAATTATTTAGCGCTATTCATTATCTTTCATCATCCTTGTCCGTTGTGATGATTTTGATAGATATAGCTATTTTAAAGCAGCTGATCTACTAATTTTTGTTGCTCCAAAAGTCTCCCAATTTCACTATGTTCCTTTTTATATTGAAATACTACTTTTCTAAGGATCCTATTTAGTCATGCCATACATCTGTTGCTCTAATGTAGTTTACCAACCAACTTCAGTAAATATTGAACTTCAATATTCTAGTATTTCTGTGATATATGTAATCAACAATTTTGCATCCAGTTTAATTTTTTGTATTGTTAGAATTTTTAGAACCACATTTAGTTATGTTATTATATTGAGAGTGTTTTTAAAATGGAATTCTGTGCTTGAATTCATACCCATTCCTTGGTAACTTAACCATGAATTGTGATTTAATGTGTGCTGCTTCATTCCATACTGGAACATGTTCCTTGTCCCTGTTGATTTGAGGGTCTATGCTCTAACGTTTCTTTCAAGTTTCTGTTGAGGCTCCACAATCATTATCTCTCATTTTTGTTTTTTCATCTTGCAAGCCATTTTTATCATATTTGCATGCATTTATATAATATCCACATTTACAGAACATTCTTTATTCCATCACATATCTTAAAATATCATGAGTAAAATCAATAATAAAGCTGCCAAATCTGTGAAATAAGTTGATAACTTATCCTGTCTATGCTTTGAATTTGAATAGTTACCTGCCTTTCTATCTCTATTTTGTAGGAAACATATAATTTGTATTACTTGGAGGCAGACAGGCAAAATATTACATCCATTATTGGATTTTCTTCTGTTCAAGCCAAGACGAGTGACCCAAATGATCTTAAGAACCATGGTTTCTATTTCTGTTCACTTTTTATTAATTACACTAACAGTGCAGGTACCCAGAACAAAATAACAAAACATTCCTAGGTGTGGAGTCCCCCAATTCTGCTACCAGATAGATGTTTGAAGTTTTAAGCTACTGATAATGTTGAAAATAGAAAACTTTTAATATCCAAGTAAAAACAGCTTATCATTCAAGTTTTAAATATCCCATTAAGGTGTAGTTTGTTCCATGGTGAGTGGTATACATGAGCCACTAAGGTATTTGAAAGTTCATGCTCCAAACATTCCATGGTGCAGGGGCACCAATCAATTCATGTAAATGGTCTTAGGTCAAGTTTGGTTTTAGGGTGTTTTAGTCTAGTATCATTCAATAATGTTATAATAGACCATATTTTAATGTTTTGAGTCTATTTGGTCGGTTTGGGTTCATGATGTCAAATATTGTAAATCTTGTAATGTTGTCATATGCATAAAGTGCAAAAATGCAAGAAGTTGGAATACCAACGGTCATGTAACTCAAAAGTCAGTTTTGGTTAGTTGTGTTAGTTTGTTGTAGGAGGGACAAGTTAAAATATGTTGGAGAAACTCGAGAGAAAGGCTCTGTTGAAGAATTTGTGAAAGAAAAGCAATAAAAACCATTGTTTTCAGTGTGTTTTCTGAAAGACTTGCTGTTACAGGTGACTGTACGAATCCGTACAGAGGTATATTGCTCCAAAAGCTGTAGAATGTGATGGAGGCATGAGTTAACAACATTTTGGTTTTGGTCTGATTGAATTCCATATAGATTGAAGCATTTTATAGCCCTTTTTCTGTAGGCGGTCTGTAATTCAGAGTTTGTGGTTTTGAGAATGCAAAATGGGTCCCTAAGCCATTCCACTAGGTGAAATTGGTTCAAACTTGTTGGAGTGGCTCCTATAGGTGTAGGTTTTCTGTTGGCATAGTTCCCAAGAGAAGGGAAGGCGGTTTGGAGGGAAAAAGTTGCTGCCCTAGTTATATGTCATGAGTTTTTGTGTTGAATTTGATGGTTAGAGGTTAGGGTTGGTTGGAAAACCCTTGGGAAGTGATCTGTGAAGGTTAGAATAGCATAGGCAGACATAATATAATGTGTTTTGAGGAGTTGATAAGGCAAAATAGGGTGTGGGGTTGATAGTTTCAATAAACCCCTGTTGAGCATGCCTAAGAAGGCTTAAGTGAGGGTTTTGTATTTGGATGAACTTATGGTTGTTCCTCCTGATGAAAGTTGTTGTTTTTGGCGATTGTAGCTTGTTAATGATCCTGCAATAGATATTTAAGGTTGGAAGAATGTTTGGGTTGATGATGCTTTGGAAAAGAGGGCTAATTGGGGCTCGGTCCAGCGTACCAGTCAGTTTTAGGAGAATGTGTTCCAAAACAATGATATGAATAATTCAGATATGTCAAAGAAGAGCCTAATGGGAATTTTAAAAGGTAAATAGGTTGTGGGTCTTCAATGTATTTGGAAAGTTGTGGACAGAAAACACTGGTTGCTATGCTACAAGGAGAATGAAGTGGAGTTGTGAAAAGTTACCAAGATAGGATTCTTAGGATTGAAGGGTTGTTTGAATTTTCTTAAATTGTGATAGGTAGAAGGTTGCCTCTCTGCTCTGCATCATTCCAGCTGATGTTCCACTCTTCCAAGTGGGCCTCCATCATGAAGTAGCAGTTGGCCTTAGAAGAAAATCATGTATTTCATGCACCACGGAAGTTGGAATATTTTCAAATCCTGAGATGGCATGAGGGTTTTATGCTTTTGATGCATATGATTCAAATGTGGCCGTTGACCTTTCCTGAAATTTCCATGTTGCTTAGGAATTTAATGACAGTTTGTGCTTCTCTGAAAAGCTGAAGACAATTTCCTTGTCTGTTGGATTCATTGACGACTGAATTCTCTTTAACCTCACAATCAGATTCAGACAATTCTCAATGCTAACTAGGTGGTGGATAGGATTTCCTCTTTTTTAACTTTTCCATTGCTTATAATTGTTGATATCAATATTTTAGCAGCTTTCTGGACCCGTATCTAATCTGAGCTCCAACTGGCAGTTTGCATATTGTGACTGGCTTGCTGATCAATGTGGATGTGCTCATTTGGACACTTGGAGGAAAGAGATGTATGAATCAACTTCAAGAAACAAAGTTAAGCGCCCACAAACATATCATGATGAATGGGAGGACGATTACTGGCTTGAAATTGCACTGTCATCTCAGTCAAACAGTAAGTTGATTTTTGTGTTTCTATTTTCAGTTTAATTTACATTTTCTTGATGATGTTTAAATAGTTTAAGGAATTATGATTTTCAATGAAGTGAGAAAGGGATGACACAAAAATATTTTTTGTCTCTTTGTTTTCTGACACTGATATATGAGAGTTACAATTATTTTTTATGGACACAGCCACCTTTTACATCTAGCGTTTTGACCCTTTAGGCAAAAAAAGTCAATGACTAAATGAATCTATTTGTCAGTAGAACACAAAGCTCTGCTAAGAATAAAACTTATTCAAGTGGTAGGTTAAATCCACTAGTCATTGGGGTGGGGGGACTAGCTCGATTGGCTAAAGCATCTTGTTGTAGGCAAGAGGTCACGAGGTCTAGTCTCCCCCCAAACCCGTGGTATTGGAGGGCGTGTCACACCAGTGCCACCAATCACGTGAAAAAAGTTTACCAGGCGCACTGCAGTTTATAGGGGGACGGATACCTGACTGATTCCTGCAGTCTAAAAAAAAAATCCACTAGTCATTTACTGCTTATGACGGCTTAGATCTAGGCTTCTTCTGTAGAAATTTGTTGCAGGTTCTGTCAGATTTCTCTTCATTTTGGTCAATTTAGGGAAAGGTAAACATGCTGTTGTATAAGCAGCATACAGTTTATTACTTTTTTGTTTGGCATGTTGGCTTTCTTTGAATTACTGAGACATGTTATTGAAATCATTTTTGCCTACTTTAATTGTAGCTTTGTTTAACTTTAACCTGTGCCGATAGCTATATGGGATATATTTTTCTTGCTAATTTTTCTCAAGAGCTGCCCTACATATAGGAAACTTTTAGAAGTTATCAAAATCAGGTTGCTGCTACTGTTCTCCAATCAGTTACAAAGCTATCTTCTTATGCTGGGTAAGTTCAAGACCTCCTCTAGAAGCTGCTTGACATTTTGTGGCATTTATGAAGTTCAAGAGTTATAACTTCACTGTGGAACACAGAGGAGCACTTGTGACAACCTCACCTCTTTCTATGGCATGGACAATGTTTTCTTTAAGTAACAAAATATGCTTAATTTAATAACAAAAATGAAGCTCCCCATGCAATAGATGAAAAATGTTATATTTTACAATTAATTAAGCAGGCAGTTGGATTTTCTTTAGCACACATTTAGCATTTTTATGAAATCTTTCTTTCAATTGACAACATATTAATGGTACAGGAAAGAAACACACATGAGAATTGTTGGAGGCAAGAATGGAAGTGGGTTCCAAAGAAGTGCTAAAGTTAGGTGGCAGAAACAATTTCTCAAGAAGCATTTTTAGCGGAGTCTGTATGTTGCTTCAAGAACCAGGGAAAGCGTGCTAAGAAGCACTAATCTCTGTAAATAAGAGTCTTCAAAGTGTTCATTGTTTACATTTGAAATGTGTTTCCAAATAAGGTTGTACTTGCTAACTGAAACTTTCAACTAAAGGATCACCATTGCTTATCATTAGAGGTTATGTTTTGCCGACACTGTCAATTTCAACATAGAAAAATGAGTACTGGAAGTAATAATCAGGGAAATCTCTATAGACTATCATTTGCCATTTGTATAATTTTTGACAAAAGTCTAAAAAAATAAATTTCTAAATTACAGGAATTTTTAAAAATAGGATGGCCAACTTTGATCAATTTTCTCGAATTAAATTATGTATGCTTACAAATTTATATAAATTAGTATATAATTATTTCTCCTCGTTTGTGCATATTCCTCTATTCTGCTTTGAAAGATGCCTCAGCTAGATATATAAATGGAAAACAGTATGCAGAAAAATCTTCTCTGCAGATGATTATCTTTGCCAATCCATTATTTAATGATATCAAGTTTCCACATTCCATATTGTTTATTGCTGCATTGATTTCTGGATTCGATTGCATGTGATTTTTTTCTGGATGCAAAAAATTCACACGCAATCGAATCCAGAAATCATTGCAGCAATAAACAATCCATTATTGTTTTTGAAATTATTTGTATGACAGATAGATGGGACCATCTTGTGATTGTCCTTTGCAAGTTCAAATGTGGCCAGCCTTTAGCATTTGTTTTAAGTATTTGTGTCGTGACATTTTTGACTATGGAGAATTGGTTTGATGGTGGTCATATGCTATAAATCGCAGATTTCCAACACATCATTAACACAGATATAGGAGTGTTCAAGTTAGGTTTTTCATCCCCACAGATATTTAAAGAACCAGGGAAACAATTCTGCAAATGCATGGAGCGTTGTGTATTTGAATATCCTTCACAGTAACATATTCTCACTCATTGTTTTCGAGGAAACTTAAAATTTCAATGGACATAGCAAGACTCATGTTTTTTATGCTGAGCTAGCAAGATTGTAAATTCATGTGATTTAGAGAGGATTTTATTGTGTTACAAAAATACAACTAAACTCAGGAATCAGTTGTGCAGCCAAATAGTAAGAGTTGTCTTCATAAAAACTTGCAATAGCTCAGTAGATTTAGAACTCTGTAAAATATAAAAAATTTCACCTGATAAAAAGATCAACAAAAAATTGACTAGTTTGGGAAATCTTTTTTAGTTTAACAAAGTTTAACTTGATCAAGTTGACCTAAAACAGAGTTAGGAAAGAAATATGGTTATAGGTAGTGCAATTCTTGACATGTAGTCATTGTCTACACAGGAAAATCTGTAGTCCAGACTTCAAAGGTTATGAGGTTGGTTATAAACTTATAACTTATATGGATGGGAATAACTCCAAGAATGTTGTCTTAGAAATGACAGATTTTTTATAGAGCAGCCAAAAAAAAAAACAGTGATGATCTGCAGATCATCTATTACTAAAAATGCAATGCAAATTTTGTGGATGGCTCTTTAATATCTCCGTTAATAATTTAGAGGAAGGAATTGTACATTTATAAAGAAGAAATAGAAAACTGAACCAAAACTGACTTCTATCTAACTATTTACTAACAACTAACTCGTTAATTAAAAATGTCCATTATTCTTACATTCTTTCCAATAATGAAAATTAGTAAACGAGAAGAAAAATGTTCATTACTCTGTCATTTCTCCCCCTTATTGAACATTAGGAAGAACATGAAGCAAACTTCAAAGTGTTTGGAAGTGATTACAAGCAAGGAGCTTCATGAAGATATCAACAATTTATCCCTCTATAAGGCAGTATACAAGCTCAATCAATTTTTTTTGAACAAACTCTTTGATGTAATGGTGTTGAATTTCAATATGCTGAATCTTGTTGTGAAACATTAGATTTTACTCATTTGAAAAGCATTTTGATTATCACAATAAACATTGTGGGATCATTATGTAATTGTCACATATCCTTTAGCAATGCCCTCTATTGAACTGCTTGATAAGCTGTGAAAATGGCACATTTGTACTTAGCCTATGCAATAGAAAGGGATATTATAGGTGTCATGTCCCCTTCTCGTTGACATCTTTCCGAGCATAGGATTAGCCTATCATGCGACCCTCGTAGGCTGATAGACTGGATAGAGGGTCATGTTGGAGCTTGGCTCAGCTTCAGTTGGCAGAGTTTGATCAGTTGGCTTTCGTTCGGGCTCGATCGGACACTTCTTGCATAAGTTGCTATTTTTAGCAGTTATTGGCAGTCAGCGTGGGACCCCTGCTATTTTTAGCAGTATGAATTGTTGGTGTTCAGAATCACTTCAGTGTTCGTCAGCTTTAGACGGATCAGGCATCGGATGAATAATGAGGGAGATATTAATATTTAATTGAATTAATTAAATATTAATTAATTGGAGATTATAATATAAAGTTATAATATTTTATTATAACTTAAGTGATTTTGATAAAGGGGTCGCCCATCATCAGAGAGGGGCCATTTGAAGATTAAATTTATAATTTAATATTTGAGCTGAGACTATTGAAAGAAATTAAAAGAAGAGGTCGAATTATTTAAAAATTCCTTATCTTTAAGGAATTCGCACTTTTGAGGGATATAGTGCATTTGCCTTGGGATTCGAGCCATTATGCATATTGATGATTGGAAATTGATCAAGTTTGGTCTGAGAAGAAGCTTTAGGGTTTCAGTCTCGAATTCATTGGGGAACGAGCCATCTCCATTGAAAGCAGTTCAAAGGGTGTGAGATATCACCTGATCTATTGCCAGTTGAGAGATTTCTTCATCCAGAAGAAATTACAGAGTATCACAGATAATAAATATTCAGGGTTATTGATTTACAATCCATTCAAAGGGTTTTCAAAGTGGAGGCGCTTATTTTCCTTTGGATCTTGGGATTCTATTGAGTGTCGTACCTTCAGTCATTGATTGCTGATTATTTCCAGGCCGTACTACTGTTGTACCTGGCTGTACCATCAGTTAGGAGGCGAGTTCTTTATTTTGATCAAAACGCCTATCTCTCAGGCAAGCAATCTTCACTAAAGTTGGCGCTAGGGAAGTTGGAAACTATTGAGCTTGTGATTCGGAGGGAGAAGCATATTTTCAAATAAAGCCGTACCATTTATGTACTTCCAGCCTGCTGCAAAATACCAGGTTCTTTATATTAAATAATGTTGTTTTAATGTTGCATGTTGTCAGATCCTTTATTGTAAGACATTCTGAAGATGAATAAATAGTTGGCGCCATTAGATCTTGCATCTTTCTCTCAATATCAGCATTGTATGATTTTATTAGAATTTATTTATCCATTCTTTGCAAAAATCGCAATTTTCTTGTATTACACAAAAACCAAAAAAAACCAAAAACTACAAAAATCAAACAAAAACAGTCAGAAACTGAAATAGGGGAAACAAGGGGTTTCTACAGTGGTATCAGAGCTAAATCCTGCCATCCTACGGGTTTAGCAGTCTTATGCAGCCAGAACAGTTTGGCTCTCACAGGTATTACACACGCAGACGTGCTCTGATTGACAGGCAACAGAGTTTGAGCAAGCAGCCAGGAAATATGGCTGACAGGAATGACAGGGCAGATAGAACAGATGTTCCCAGGAACGAGATTCCTCAAAACCCTAGAGATCAAGATGATGCAGAGGTTTTGCTTGCACTCAGAGATCTTCGTGCAGGTCAACGGCGGTCCGATGATGTATTGCAGCAGTTGGCAGTAGCACTTCAGAGATTGGGTACTCCTACGAGACCGTCACCACATCATGACGATGAGAGGAGTGAAGCAGGGTCTCGCAGGGCACCTAGGACAGCCTCACGGACAGCAGACAGGCCTACCAGGCCTACATTTGTGAGACAGGAGGCCGAGAAGGTCTTGGCAGGTGAGGAGCACGAGGAGTTGTTCGCTGATACGCTTATGGCAGCGAACGAGGAGTGGGAGTTGGTACCACCAGAGGTCAGAGAGCGGATCACTTTTGACCGTTTTATTACTCAGAGGCGAGAGCACCATAGAGGTCGACAGGATTGGAGACCTAGATACCAGAACAATGACCTAAAACATGCAACCAACAGGCTTAACCTAGCAATGTTCGATGGTATTGGTAAAGTGACAGCTCAGGCTTGGATTAGTAAGCTGGACACTTTTCTTACATTATGCCCGATGGCCGAGAGAGATGCTAGCAGATATGCTACATTGCATCTCGAGGGAGTAGCTTATGATTGGTGGCACCACAGTATGGTGACACTACAGCATGACAAGATTACGTCATACCAGGAGTTTGTGGACAGATTGGTTGAGCGGTTTGACAGGAAGGATCCTGAATCCTACTTCAGAGACTTGGCTCCGTTGAGACAGAGTGGCAGTTTGGAGGCCTATATTGGTGACTTTCAGAAGTTATCAATTATGGTTCCGAACATTTCTGAGAGGCGTTTGGTAGTGCTTTTCATGGAGGGGCTGACAGAGCCATTGCGAGGTTGGATCAAAGCCTTTGATCCTCCTTCGTTACAGGAAGCAATGAAAAAAGCACGAAGTATGGAGTTAGCAGCACCATCTAGTAGATTCAACTCCAGGAATAATTCATCTTTCAGGGACAATAAGGGTTTTAATAGAAACAGAGAGAAATCTGATTTTAACAAAGACAAATCAGATTTTAAAAACGATTCAAAAGGTAAATCAGCAGCTCCACCTTTGGATCGTGAGGCCCTTAATGATCTACGCAGGAAGAAGCTTTGCTTCTACTGCAAAGGTCCCTATGACGCCAATCACGATTGTCCTCGACCTAAGGGCAAGGCAAATCGAGTGATGTGGGCGTACTATGAGGATTCGGAATCAGAAAATTCCGAACAGCAGGAGAGTTCTGAGGATTCAGAGGCAGAGGCTTCAGAGCCTAGAGCAGAGACAGGGCCAGAGCTACAGATACAGGAGGCCCGCTTATCTAGCATTCAGCAGGAGGGCTCATTCAGGATTCGTGGTGTGTTAGCAGGACAGAGGGTCATTACCCTTCTTGATACAGGAGCTACACACAACTTTATAGATGCTAGATTCGTTGAGAAACGCGGACTCATCACTGAGGAGTTCGAGGGCATTAGGGTCAAGGTGGCCGATGGATACACTTTGAGATGTGAACGCATGATAAAGGATCTCCCTTTACGCTTGAACAATTATGAGTTCAAGGCAGATTACTATGTTGTTAATATGGGGGATATTGATTTGGTCTTGGGAATGAAGTGGCTTCATTCATTGGAGGAAGTCACTCTTCGTCTCAAAGACATGGAGATCCGTTTTGATGTTGACGGGAAGACTCACATACTAAAAGCAATACGGGACAGCGACATCAAAACAATTTCTTTTCGTCGGATGGAGAGGCTCATGCGTCACGACATGGTAGAGTGGGCTGCCGAGTGCACTTTAGCACCTATACAGGAGGGACAGCAAAAGACATAATATCATCCGGACATTCAGCAGTTGAGAGTCAAGCATGATAAGGTGTTCAGTGATATTCCACCAGGTAGACCTCCAGACAGGGGCATAGAGCACATCATCGAGTTCGAGGAGGGCGCTAAGCCCGTTATGATAACTCCTTACAGGCATCCTAAGAGATTGAAGGATGAGATAGAAAAGACAATAAAGGAGTTACTTGCTATGGGTCACATTCGGCCTAGCAAGTCACCATTCGCTTCTTTGGTTGTTTTGGTAAAGAAGAAGGATGGAACATTACGCATGTGCATTGACTACAGGGTCCTGAATAAGAGGACGATCAAAAACAGGTATCCGATACCGCGGATTGACGAGCTTATTGATGAGCTCCATGGTCCCTGTTACTTTACCAAAATTGATTTACGGTCGGGGTATCATCAGATCAGGGTCCGTGAGCAGGACATAGAGAAGACTGCCTTCCGATGTCATTGTGGGCACTTCGAGTTTATAGTGATGCCATTTGGGCTCACTAATGCGCCGGCTACATTTCAGTCTACAATGAACAGGGTTTTTCATTCATAGCTGAGGAGATTCGTATTGGTCTTCTTCGATGATATCCTTATATACAACAGGACTTGGCAGGAGCACTTGGCTCACTTGGAGACCGTGTTGAGTATCTTGGGGAGTCCTTGTACGCCAAGGAATCCAAGTGTGATTTGGGGATGACCGAATTGCTATATCTAGGTCACATTATTAGTGCAGATGGAGTGCGTATGGATCCTGAAAAGATCCGCGCCATTATTGATTGGCCTACACCGGCAAACCTGACACAGTTGAGAGGGTTTCTAGGCTTGTGTGGATTCTACCGTAGATTTGTGAATGGTTATTCACGACATGCAGCCCCTATGACAGATTTACTGAAGAAGGGTGCATTTATTTGGACCCCTGAGGCATAGGAGTGTTTTATGAGGTTTAAGGAGTTGATGACCACATGCCCTGTATTGGCACTACCAGACTTTACGAAGCCTTTCGAGCTTCAGTGCGATGCATCAGGTGAGGGCATTGGTGCGGTGCTTATGCAGGACAAGCACCCGATTGTGTATGAGAGCCGCAAGCTCAGAGGGCCAAAGAGGCTCTATAACATATATGATAAGGAGATGCTTGCTATCATGCATGCCTCTAGCAAAATTTAGACAGTATCTTGTTGGCAGCAAATTTTGCATTAAAACTGACCATAACAGTTTGAGACACTTCTTGGGGCAGCGAGATCTTAATGATCGTCAGTAGAAATGTGTCAGTAAGTTGCAGGCTTATGATTTTGATATCTCGTATATCAAAGGTACACAGAACGTAGTGGCTGATGCACTTTCATGTAGACCATATTTGAGCACTATGGTTCATATTTCAGAGGATTGGAGGCATATGATTGTGGCAGAGTATGCCAAGGACACTTGGGCCTCCAGTATTGTTGAGGGATCGACGGTTAATACCAGGTATACACTTGTGAATGATTTGATCATTTACAAGAACATGATATATTTGATCCCTGGTTCAGAGGTGAAGAACATCATCATGCGGGCCTTTCATGACGTGCCTACAACAAGACAACCCGGGTACTTCAAGACCTACAGGCAGATTCGGGAGAGATTCACATGGAAAGGACTCAAGGCAGATGTTCTTCAATACGTGCGTGAGTGCCCTGTTTGTCAGCAGAACAAGCAGGAGAACACGTACCCGACAGGTTTATTGCAGCCACTTCCGATTCCTGACAGGAAGTGGGAATGCCTGTCGATGGACTTTATTACGGGCTTGCCTAAAGCCCAAGGGCGAGATTGCATATACATAGTTGTGGATCGGCTTACGAAGTATGCCCACTTCTTTCTGATCACCACAACCTACACAGCTACACAGGTAGCAGAGGTATTCTTTCGTGAGGTGTTCAGATTACATGGATTGCCTCGGAGCATTGTGAGCGACAGGGATAGCCGGTTCTTGAGTCACTTCTGGCAGGAGGTGTTCAGACTTTGTGGGACCGAGCTCACTCCGAGCACTAGTTACCACCCGCAAACTGATGGGCAGACAGAGATAGTAAATAAGTGGGTGGAAGGATACCTCATAAATTACATTGCAGGGCAGCAGAAGGCATGGGTCAAATGGATACATTTGTGTGAGTATTGTTATAACTCAACATTCCATATGACCATTCAGATGTCACCTTTCATGGCGTTGTATGGGTATGAGGCGCCGAGTTTTCTAGATCTGCTATTGAGCGACAGTAGAGTGCCGAGTGTTGGAGACTTATTGCAGGAGAGTTAGGATACTATGAAGGCTCTCAAGGAGAATATCGCAAAGGCACATAATCAGCAAAAGCAGTATGCGGATCAGAAGAGGACGGAGAGGCATTTCGAGGTTGGTGACATGGTTTACCTCATGCTGCAGCCCTACCGTCAGTCCACTCTTAGGAAGAGTGGGTCAGAGAAGCTTAAGCCACGTTATTACGGTCCTTCGGATCCTGAAGAGAGTTGGCGAGGTGGCTTATGAGCTTGAGCTTCAGTGACGGGGTACACAATGTTTTTCATGTGTCACGCCTCAAGAAGGCGTTGGGTCACCGTGTGGTACCATCTGCAGTTCTACCTCCCTTAGATGATGAGGGAAAGCTGATTTTAGTACCTGAGTCCATCCTGGAGTATAGGGAGCGACAGTTGCGTAGGAGGACTATCAGGGAATATCTAGTGAAATGGAGAGATTTCCCTGTTGAGGATGCTACATGCAGAGCGAGGATATTCCGCAGCATCTAGCATTGAGATTGCTGAGAAGCAATTTTAGAGGGCGACTGTCATGTCCCTTCTCGCTGACATTAATTTCCGGTTACAGGATTAGCCATCATGCACTCGTAGGCTGATAGACTGGATAGAGGGTCATGTTGGAGCTTGGCTCAGCTTCAGTTGGCAGAGTTTGATCAATTGGCTTTCGTTCGGGCTCGATCGGACACTTCTTGCATAAGTTGCTATTTTTAGCAGTTATTGGCAGTCAGCGTGGGACCCCTGCTATTTTTAGCAGTATGGATTGTTGGTGTTCAGAATCACTTTAGTGTTCGTCAGCTTCAGACGGATCAGGCATTGGATGAATAATGAGGGAGATATTAATATTTAATTGAATTAATTAAATATTAATTAATTGGAGATTATAATATAAAGTTATAATATTTTATTATAACTTAAGTGATTTTGATAAAGGGGTCGCCCATCATTAGAGAGGGGCCATTTGAAGATTAAATTTATAATTTAATATTTGAGCTGAGACTATTGAAAGAAATTAAAAGAAGAGGTCGAATTATTTAAAAATTCCCTATCTTTAAGGAATTCGCACTTTTGAGGGATATAGTGCATTTGCCTTGGGATTCGAGCCATTATGCATATTGATGATTGGAAATTGATCAAGTTTGGTCTGAGCAAGAAGCTTTAGGGTTTCAGTCTCGAATTCATTGGGGAACGAGCCATCTCCATTGAAAGCAGTTCAGAGGGTGTGAGATATCACCTGATCTATTGCCAGTTGAGAGATTTCTTCATCCAGAAGAAATTACAGAGTATCACAGATAATAAATATTCAGGGTTATTGATTTACAATCCATTCAGAGGGTTTTCAAAGTGGAGGCGCCTATTTTCCTTTGGATCTTGGGATTCTATTGAGTGCCGTACCTTCAGTCATTGATTGCTAATTATTTCTAGGCCGTACTGCTATTGTACCTGGCCGTACCATCAGTTAGGAGGCGAGTTCTTTATTTTGATCAAAACGCCTATCTCTTAGGCAAGCAATCTTCACTAAAGTTGGCGCTAGGGAAGCTGGAAACTATTGAGCTTGTGATTCGGAGGGAGAAGCATATTTTCAAATAAAGCCGTACCATTTATGTACTTCCAGCCTGCTGCAAAATACCAAGTTCTTTATATTAAATAATGTTGTTTTAATGTTGCATGTTGTCATATCCTTTATTGTAAGACATTCTGAAGATGAATAAATAGTTGGCGCCAATAATCTTGCATCTTTCTCTCAATATCAGCATTGTATGATTTTATTAGAATTTATTTATCCATTCTTTGCAAAAATCGCAATTTTCTTGTATTACACAAAAACCCAAAAAAACCAAAAACTACAAAAATCAAACAAAAACAGTCAGAAACTGAAATAGGGGAAACAAGGGGTTTCTACAATAGGCCAGTTCTTAGACTTCCAAGAGAGTATTGGAAAACCTAAAGTGAAAGTATAACCAAAAGTAGACTTCCGATCATTTATGGAACCTACCTAATTTGCATTAGTATATCCAACCAACCTGCTATCCTTTGAATGCTGAAAATGGAGACCATAATTCAACACCCTTTGGAGATATCTAAGAATCCTCTTAGTGGCACTTCAATCTATCTTAGGTTTTGACATCAACATAGAGACCAAGTTCATTGCATATGTGATATTTGGTTGGGTATTAGTCAAGTAGATCAAGCAACCAATCAAGTATCTATAGAAAATGGGATTCACTAGAGTAGATTCATTAGAAGTGGACAACTTAAATCCAACTTCAATAGGTGTGGTCATGAGTCTTCAATCCTTCATATGAAATCTTTGGAGAATATTTGAAGTGTACTTTTGTTGAAATATGAATATAGCATTTTTATGTTATCATATTTCTAGATTAAGGAAATAGTGCACTTGTCCCAAATTAGTCATCACAAAATTTGAAATTATTATTGTTCTAAACTTTGCAAATAGCTATGAATTGTTTTTAGTGTAGATAAAATCATTCGCGTATAGAGCTTTGATAAAAATGTTGCCACCTAAGTGCTTGATATAAAGATTGAGATTTGACTAACTCTTTACAAAACCTTTTTGTTGTAGGTGAGTGTCAATTATAAAATGCCATGCATTTGGTGCCTAGTTTATGTTGGTATGTGAAGTCATTTTTTTTTTAATCCAGCATTGATTAAGCAATTGACGATGAGTACCACAATAGTACTTACTATTTTTGGCCATATGATGTGTATGTCATGTAATTGTATGACACACTTTCTATTTTTGGAAAGTCTTCTTTGAAAATGATTCAACAACTAAGATGCCTTATGGTATAGTTGGTCATCTTTTCTATGATGATTTATGGATTGTTGTAACAATGAATTATTCTTGAGATAATAAAATATTGAGACCTTTGCCCATGGTTTTTTCCTAGTACATTACCAAGTTTTCCATGTAAATACATGTTCTAGGTCTCATAGCTTATTTTTGTACTATCTTTCTTTCTCAACAATTTACACCATACAAGGCTTTCTTCAATTTATAAACAAATTGTTATTTGGAAGGTATTTTAAAGCCTTGAAGTTGAGTGACATAAACTTCATCATCAATATAACCATTCAAAAAAACACTTTTGACATTCATTTGGTAAACAATCCATGTTGAGTAGCTAAAGACAATATTAGTCTAATAGTATCTATTAGTGTTACATGAGCAAAAGTTTTAATGTAATCAATACCTTTTTGTTGAGTGTATAATTTGGCTATTAATCTAGCTTTATGCATGCCAATCCTTCCATTAGATACGTACTTAGTTTTATCCACCCACTTTGTACCAACAACTTTATTATTGAGGGGTTACTTGACTAAATTCCATATGTCATTCCTTTCATTAGATTCCATCTCAAATTTCATGGCTACAAGTCATTCTTCTTTTTCACAAGCTTTAGTAGAATTCTTTGGTTCTTTGATCTACTTGAATTGAGTCATCAAGGCATAATTCACTTTGGCATGAGAACAAAAAAAATGATGTTCAACATAAGTTGATAGATGGTTGTTTTTAGTTCTCTTTTGATATTTTTGACATCACCTTGTTTCCACACTTGAGGACTTAAGTTTTGCATCATCAACCACAAATGGATGAGACTCTTCTTCCTCTACATCAATAATAGATGGGTGATTATTTTTTAGATCAATCACAATGTGTTGTTTGTTGGAGTTGATAGTGAACCCCATAGTTCCCAAAAATCTCAGCAACCAAAACACCTATCACAAATGAGAGATCAAAGTAACTGATTTTCTATGCAACCTTGAGAGAAAAGATTGAATCCACACAAGTAGTGCTAAAAAATTTAGTTTTCTCCTCTTCCTCCTCCAAAGGTATCAACTTGATTCTCTTACCATTTGCAGTTATAGTATAGGTATTTCTTCTTCCACCATGAATTGCTTTTCTATCATATTGCCATGGTCTTCCTAATATTAAATGACAAGCATCCATAGGCATAATATCACACAATAATTCATCCTTATATGATCCTATATGAAATTTTACCAAAACATTGTTTATTCACCAATATCTTATGATCATCCTGAATCCATGCTATCTTATAGGGGTTTGGGTGTTTCAATCTCTTTAAATTCAACTTGGTTACCATCTCCTCTGAAACTAGATCATCAGTACTACCACTGCCAATGATAATTTTACATACCTTTCCTTTGGACTTACATCTAGTTTTGAACAAACTCTTTCTTTGCAATGGTTCCTCAATTACTTCTTCATGCATCAAAGCTCTCCTCATCACTAATGATTTGCCTTTCTCAGGTTTCCCAACTGAATTAGGGGATTCAGCAGGGTCTTCTACATATGTTGTTATTCTGATATGCTCAAGTTTCTTTTTGGTGCTTCTTTGATGGCATTCAAATGCTCTATTTCCGTCACCTCCACACTTGAAATAGGTTCCTCTGAATGGTCACTTCTTGGATCTTCCTTAATCTCTTTGGTATCCATCATTACGGTAAGAATTATGACCTCCTTTGTAACTATGGTAGTAATTTCTATCCTCTCTTCCTTTGCGGTATGAATTGACATCCTTTCTTTGCTTTGGTAGGGTTTTCTATCTTTGTTTTTCTTTGCATAAGGTCTTCTTTCTCCAGATTGTGATCCACTCCTTTGGAATCTTTCTCTTGCACTTCTCTATCTTTGTTTAACTTCTCTTCCACCTTCAATGCAAATTGGTACACTTCTTCAACTAACGTCATCTTTACCAGGGTCAATTCTTGTTGGATATTTGATCTTAGTCCATTGATGTACCTCACCACCTTCTCTTTTCTTGCTTCACTATTCTAGTCCCAATGATCATCTTGTAGAATTCTTTAGTATACTCCACAAATTTCTCCTTTTGTCTCAGGTTCTACAATCTTTTCAACAATTCCAAATCATAATCAACATGTATAAATTGATTCTTCAGTTTTGTCACCATTCTATCCCATTTGATGATTTTCTCCTTTCCTCTTCTATTTCTATCCAATTGAACTTCTTTCCACCATAAAACAACATGACCTTTCAAATTTGTTTTTGCAAATCTCACTCTTTCTGGATCTTCTTTCTTCATATTCAAAGTATTCCTCCATTTCATTAATCCAATCAATCAATTCTTCAGGGTTTAAATTTCCTGTGTAATTTTGAATTTCAACTCTAGGTCGCTTACTAATTTTTGAAATAGCCTTCAACACCTTCATCTGATCTGATTCTTCTTCTTCTTCACCTAGGGTTTCTACAATTTGATTCACAACATGATCTACTTTATCATCACTTTCATCCTCATGTTTAGGGTTTAAACCTCACCTTCGATCTACAACTACATCTAATTGGACTCACATCTCACACATCATTTCCAAAATTTCATCCATTCTTCCAACAACATTTGCCATAACAGGTGCTCTCCTTGGCAACATATCTCCCCTTGAATCTGGTGCAATTCCCTCAATTCGACAATCTGGCTACAAGGGTTCCAACTACCTCATAGTAAACGATCGGTTGAAAACACATGCAGTCTGCCTTAGGCCAACAATCTGTTCACCACAAGGAATGGCTTTAGGACTCACAAACTTGCTCTAATACCACTTGGTGTAGTCATAGATGGAGGTTTTAGAAAGAACAATCCAAATTGTGTAGCTTAGAGTCAACACAATAGAAATAACACAAATAAATGTTCTGCAAACATGAATCTTTATTGAATTGACAATCTTACATGCAACATATGCCTCATAGACGAATAATCAGGGCTCCTAGGGCTTGGCGCAAGGGCATTTAACAAATATGACTGGCCAAATGCCTTATTACAGTCCCTCAATGGGGTTATACAAAATCCAACTATTTTTCTATCTCTAACTTGATGAATTACTTCCAAATGATTACAAATGCTCTTAAATCTCCAACAAAGGTCTGTGTTGGCCATAAGGTTTTACAAATTCTGATGAATGATCACATATGAAGGTCGTCCTTAAAACGTGAAATATATTCCTTTGCAAAATGCAATGAATTGTGAATCTCCAAGATAAATCCCATTGAACCCAAAATGCTTATAAGGTGTCCCATTAAGCTCCACACATTTTGGAATAGGTTCGCACTGAGAAATCTAGACCAGTTTGGCCCCAAATGCTCTGACTGTAGATTATAGTGGAACTCTGAGAGCGATAACTTTATGAAAAAAAATGCAAATGATCTAAAATTTGGATATGTTATAGATGTCCATGCGTAGGTGCTATATCCTGCTCCATGAGCTGAGAAATGATAATGCAGTGAAATGCAGAATGAAATTCTGAAACTGCTATTGAATGGAATGCAAGAAAAGAAATGTTTTTGGTTGATACAAGATTTCTTTACAACCAGGGATGCTCCTGCATCATTTTTATCCATTCCTCCACATGATTTGGAAAAATAGATTGCTTTTCTTATAAGAGTTATTATTGTACAAACCATTTTGTGACGTGGAAAGAGATATTTTTCACGATAATGATGAGCCATAATACCAAAGCGAGAGTCATTTCACTATAACCCTTGGCACATGGAGCGAAGAGCAATTGTAGAAAATGTTGAAAACATTAGTGATTCTAAAATTGAAGACAATGAAGCTATTCAAAAAAATAATACAGATCATGAATGGGAAATAATATCTAGACTACATAATGGTCAGAATATCCAAGTTTCAGAAATAGATATGTTGGGAAGAAGAGATGTGCATAGACAAATTGATTGGTGTAATTTGAATACAAAGGTGAAGTGTACAAAAATCAAGAAATGAATTCCATAAGCAACATGAGAGATCATAGGTATCTCATACATGATGAGATACCGTAGTGTATCAACTATACAACTCTCAGTGATAAACAGAAAAAGACACTCAACATAATTATGGCACACTACATAATAATTAGAATCTACCGCCCTTGTTGATGATAATTCAAGGAACAATAGGAATAGGAAAGCCATATATAGTTGGTGCTATTAGTCAAGCTCTTGAAAATGCAGTGATTCTAGCTTGCTCTCCCCTTCTATTACTTGCACCAAATAGAGTTGCAACATTCAACATAGGAGCATCCACAATTCATTCAAAATTGAGAATCCCAACAATAGATTTTGTTTAATTAGAAGGAACAAGACTAACAAGTTTTCAAGAAAAAATAACACACATCAAGTATATTTTGATTGATGAAATGAGCTTCATTGGTAAAACCTTGCTAGAGAGCATAGATTCTTGACTCCAACAAGCATTCCCACAAAATGCAAACATTAACTTTGTAGGTATACACATGATTATGATTATCAAAAATAATTATTTTACATTCTAATACAAGTAATTCATATATATGAAATTTCTATAGATATAAAGGTATATAGTATTGCTAATAATTATCATCGATTATTTTTCAAGTGTATCTATGATTTTGGTTGGATATTTGGGCCAGTTGCCTCTTGTTAATGATAGACCAACATATGACAACAACATATGAGCTAAGTTACTATGGGAAGAATTTAAAACTGTGGTTACTTTAGATAAAATATTCATACAAGATGGACAAAACATCCACCAAGAAAGATTTCGTCAACTTTTGAAAAATCTAAGAGATGCAAACCCAACAATTGATGATTGGAAATTACTTATGACAATAACCACTATTATCATAGATGCATCAAGCAATGAGAAGTTTTAAAATGGTGTTCATTTGTTCTCCACAAATGATAATGTTCATAACCATAACAAAAAAATGTTATACTCATTGAAACATCCTATTGCACATAATGTTGCAACAAAATTAGGAAGTATTAATGCACCAGAAGGATTCTCAAATGATGAGCTTGATCTAGAGTTATTGATCAACAAGGATGTGAGGGTAATGTTGACTTCAAATCTTTGGATACAAGCAAGACTTGTAAATGGAGCTTTAAGATATATTCGAAAGATTGTATACAAACCTAGAAGTGGTCCACCATAACCACCAACATATGTAATGGTTGAGTTTGACAAATATTTAAGAATACCATTTGCAGACCATAATCCAAATATAATTCCAATTACAGCAATACAGAGGGGGAGGACAATCCAAATACCATTGAGATTGGCTTGTGTTGGTGTGAATAATTGTCTTGTACCTAGCTAATTCATTCACTAGGCAATTAGGGGACAAATTCACACATTAAGTTTACTTAGGATATAGATTCTTTCTAGAAGTCTTAGTTGGCTTTTCGAGAACTTATCTTATCTAGCTAGTATTGCTTGATTCCTACGTGATTAGATTGTTAGTTGTCTAATGTCATAGGATTAAGAAACTTTTCATAATCTTGTTTAATCCTATCTCTCAACCTTGCCTTTATAAGCAAGGCATCTCATGTACATTTGCATATTCAACCATTATTCAATCTTGCATTGTGAAGCAAGTATTCTTTCCATTCTCTCTCTTGTGGAATTGGTTTTGGTCTAGCAACTGTTCCTGGGGGTGTTGGGGAGTCACCATCTACTCCCACATGGTATCAGATTACATAAGTCACATAAGTCATAGGGTTTGACTCTTTCAAAAGCCACTATTGATATAGGACCAATAGAAAGAATGGGATTGGCATTTATCGCTATGAACATGGAAGATTAACAAAATCAAATGCAATTGAAATTAATTAAGTAATTGGTAAATTCCATCTTGGAGCCAATTATACTATAGCTTCATTTGAGCCTAGGATATGAAAATGTACTAAATAGTATTATTAGCTAACAAACATAACCCCAATACTAATGCCTACAAACATGGTAGGCATTAACAATACATAAGTCACAGGGTTTGACTCTTTCAAAAGCCACTGTTGATATAGGACCAAGAGAAATAATGGGATTGACATTTATCACTATGAACATGGAAGATTAACAAGATCAAATGCAATTGAAATTAACTAAGAAAACAAATGATCAAGTTAAGCTATATTCCAATGAAATTCTTCACAATTACTAACAAAGCGTGATGAAAACATGAAATAACAAATTAATTCAATTCAAAACCTAATTATCAAATGCAAACCTCAATCCCATTGGGAGATTAGTGTTGAATCTGATGTGGAGTGCTTAGCTTCACGCCTAATATATGGTTGATTGTGCAAAAGCTTTGATAAAGGATGATGATGGTAATATTGATTCACAAATTGATCTCAAAGGTGAGTGTAAATTTTGGTATAGCTTGGTTACTTGAATGCTTGTGAATGAGAATTCATGTAAAATGAAGACTATTTATAGATTTTTGGAATGAATCAATGGTTGAGACTGAATTAGCTAATCAAAAGATGAAATTGAAGGAAAGAAGATGGCATGGATCAAAGATCAAATCAAGGGTTGATACTGCCTAATGACATGGATCAAGGATTTTAATCGAATGTCCAAATTGCTTGAGACAAAAATAAATCCATGTGAGACATTTCCATGTGGAGGGAAATATATGAATTTGAAAAAGGAAATATTCCATGAGGATATTCTTTGAATTATTAGAGGAAATTAAGCAATTAAACAATTTAGAAATCATTTAATTGTGCAAGTCGAGGGAATTAGGAGCTTTAATTAATCAATTATAAATTATTTAATCAAATAGGGTCTATGACATTTAATTAAATAATTTGACACTATTTAATCAAAAGAGAATAAAATTAGTGTGAAGGTGGTAAATTAATCAATTAAAATTAAGTGTTCTATTAATAGGAGAAAATAGTGAATTTAATTAAACAATTGACATTATTTAATTAAATAGATGAAATTGATGAGGTAGGAAAGAAATGGTGTTAATAATCAAAATCTCGGTGTGTGATATACTCAGGCCATTTTTAGGTGCCTACATTTTACCCCTCTTTGAAGCGAGGTACCTATTATGTTGCTTCAAAGAACTGATACTACTTAGATCAATTTTTTATTTTTATTTTGACTTTTCTTGATGCCCCATTGTGCCCCGGCGGTTGATAGAATGTTGGTATGTTGCCTCCTCAAGAGATAGAGTGGAAAAACTGAAATTCGGGTTGAGATCACTATAAGATTGCAAGAGTGTTTCGGCTGCATAGAGGAGTAAAGACGAATCTTAGAAATCTCAGATGTTTGATGTAGACAAATTTTATGTTGTATAAACATTCATCAACCATGGTTAGCCTCATGTATATTTTGATGTATATCATACTTGGATAGAAATGTTGGTATGGATAGAAGAATAAGAATGAGAATAAAGATGATAGAAGTAGAAGAATGATTAGAATGGAGATGATAGAATATATTAGCATTGTATTGAGATTGATTTAGTATTCCAACAAACCTATGATTATTCGATATTTTATTGGATAGGTGATGAGATAGTATAGATATTTTCTTTTACTCTTTAGATTAGGATTAATTTCATCATAGAAATTCTTATTTTGATATATCAAATAGACACGATGCACCAAGGTACTGAAAACCAGGATGACGTATCTAATGCATGGAATTTGACTCTACAAATATATAGGAGTATCCTTGTTTATACCTAACATGCATAAACCATATTTGATTGTGTGAAAGAATGAAGGCATCAAAGTAAGGAGACTAATACACAAAAGGTATGAAGAACCTGATATGTCCTAGCAATTATTTTACTTGATACTATCCTTGCACACACAAGGAAAGTATTCACCAAGGTCATATTACAAGAATATCCAACAAGAACAACAAACAAAAGTAATGATCAATGTTCCATTTCTTTCTCTCTAAATCATTTTGTAGACATCACTGAGAGATCACAAGAATGGACCAATAAGATAAATCATAAGAAAGGATCAAGACGACAAACATGGACCAATGTTATCATATCTCTTGCCAGAGAAGGTGTTGTTTCGGTTGATATCTGAAATGATGTCTATTGTATGAAAGATCTATTTGTAAGACATGCATTGGATGAGGATTGGTTGATAGTTGTTTGATAGGTTGTTGATATGATGTTAACCAACATGTTTGACCATGATCAAGACTTAAGATTTTTGTGTTTAAAGTTTTATGTTTCGCTAATTTGTTGTATTTGTTTCTATTTGTGTTGCCAAAGGTTGAAGGTGATGATCAATTTATTATGGGTGAGAGTTTATTGTGAGTGAAAGCAAGATGAAATAGGTGATTTTGTTTTCAAATTTTTTGATGTTTTTGACTTTTTGAAATGTTTTGAGGCTATTTTTGGTATTTTGAGGTTATTTGAATGTTTTAAGTTTTATGAAGATTTTGAGGTTATTTTGGGGTTTCCAAGGTTTTCTAAATGTTTTGATTTTTTAAGTTTTCCAAATGTTTTGGATGTTTTTCATTTTTGAAGTATTTTGAATTTTTTTGAGAATTTTCTAAATGATACCTAGATCACAATGTTGGTGTCATGTTGTGAGATATAGGACATGGATCAAGAGTTATTCAAAAGAAAGATGCAAGTACCTACCCCTAATGTCTAGTAATGTTTGATATGTCATGAGTGGATGCATGGATCAAGATGATGGATGGATATGGATAAGGATGCCAAGGATTATCTTGTGATAGGAGAACATGTTCAAATAGAGGATGAGCAATGAAGGATGGATATGAGATTTTGAGTGGAGTTAGGACCAACTTCTTGATATACCT
The DNA here is from genome assembly GCA_007258455.2 of Sequoia sempervirens. Lineage (NCBI taxonomy): Eukaryota > Viridiplantae > Streptophyta > Pinopsida > Cupressales > Cupressaceae > Sequoia > Sequoia sempervirens. The sequence goes on from VDFB02270651.1 coordinate 632,609,939, forward strand.
TGTATGTCGCTTTAGAAGATTTCTTTTGCATCAACGAACATATTTAATGGATGAAATTTTATTTTTTGTTTTGCCCCATAGTTTCTTTGACTAATGGAGTTTGATAGGGATGATTTTATTTATTTTTATTTGACATCCATTTGAATTTTATTTGTCCATTTTGATTTTTCAATTATTTATCTTCAATGACTTGCTCTTTTCTTTGATGTAGATCTTTCTCTCTGTGTTGGTTACAATTTGAGGGTGAATAGGTGTGAGAATGACAATTCATGATATGGCTAGTTGTAGCGTTGGTAGCAGTTTTATCATAAGGACTCTTCATGCTCCCCATACATTGATGTTTGCACTAGATAAAGTTTCCCCCAATATTATGAAGGTATTGCTAACATGATTGAATTCACTGATTGTGGGAGAAACTATTCCTTGTTGCTCAAGTTTGTTGAGTAGTGTAATGGAGCAAATTTGCACCCCTAGGAAAATTCTTGTTTACATCACCCTACCTTAGAAAATGAAAATCTGATGATGCAATTCCACATCCACCACCTTTCTCCATCCACTTGGCAGCATGTTTTGGTTTTGATGGAGGAATCCTTGTCGGGGACGCACGCACGTCGTGTGGACCTCTGTGTGCCACGTTGCCATCCTAACAAGACCTCCCTTGATCACCAAGAAATAAGTCTTTTGCCTCCCTTTTTTCATTCAAATGGTCTATCATCTCATTCTTTCACTTCCTTCTTGATTCCACTTCATTCTCTACTCACTCTTAACTTCATTCTCACACTCTCAGGATTCTACATCACTCTTTTGTGGCTATAAGCTGTTGGTTTTTGGATCCTACACTCTGTTTATTGCGACAACGTTGATTTTGGAGGACTTGCAAGCTCTCTCCTCCCACTACTTTCCTTGAGTGCTCGTAGTTATGGAGGTGGTATTATCTTTTGATATTGCTCTTTGCCTCACTTTGTGTATTTGTGTAACATGCTTGTTGGTGCTTTCTCTTAGTACTATTTCCTTTATGTTTCTACATCATTTTTCATACTCTATTGCTATCTGGTTGTCCATGGAGGTGGAAACACCAAAGCAAGGGATTGACTAAGGAATTCCTCTAAAAACAACCCCAACATTTTCCTTGGTCTTGTTGTGTAGGTTTCTTCATGTGGAGCTACTCAAAGATTCAACTTGTGGGTGGAAGGGTCTGCTTTTCTCACTTTCTCTTTGTCAATTCGAGCTTACCTTAGACATAGTATTCTTCCTGTTGTACTTTAGTTCTACACTTTTCCAATATTTTGTCATAGCACAAAACCTTAACAGTCAAGAAGTTAGTTAGTTTTCTAGTGTTTCAATCTGTTTGAAGACCCTTTGTTTGTATGGATGCCAACCCACATATGAGATTCCAACATGTTGTGTTGGAGTCCATAATCTGTGTTGTCATCCTTAGACAGTGGGCTATATGGGCAGCAGATTGAACCCTCTAAATCAACTCCTTTGACCCTGTGAAACATTTGGTTTAGTAGAAGGACAACAACACCTAGATTGCTCTTCCTTTTCAACGTTAACATCCTAACCTTCCCAATTCAATTACCACACTTGAGGTAGATTAGGGCAGCCTATTGCTTAGGATTCTCCCGTGACTTGGAGTCCTGGAGCAGCCAATCCCCCTCCTCTACATTTTGGTGAACCTGGCGTGAACCTCTTGAATCCATTTCTTTTTTTTGAGACTTCTTCTCTTGTGTCTGAGGTGTGTTACAAACTTGTGTGTTGTAAATATTTATGATCTTTACAACTCAGTCTATGACCTCCAGGAACGTCGTTAGGAGTGTGCAACATTTAGAAATGGATTTTATGAAGGTCACCATGGTTCCCAATTTTGATGGGATGGTTTTGAGAACGAACACAAATTTCTTTGGAGAGACCACCTGTGTCCCTACCCCTCCCATCTCCCCTATGATCTCATTTGTGGAGGAAGATGAAGCTCTCATGATTCCTATAGAGTAGCTCCTTTCCCTAGATCAAAGGCTTCTAGAATTCAAGAACTATTTGGGGAAAGAAAAGATCATGGATAGGGTTACTAGGGTGGTTAATGAGATAAGACATATGTTGGATAAGGATTGGGTAGGTTTGGAATTCCTCTGGGGTCTTACCAACATAATGGAAACTCATGTCCCATCATACAACCCTAGATTGAGTGTTGTCTAAGGACCTAGGCTTGATACCATTGAGAGAAAGATATAAGTCTCAATGCCTAGGGTGTCAGTAAACATGGCTAAAATGAACCCCTCCACCACAACCCTTGAAGCGCCTCTCATCATCAAAGTAAACAAGGTACCTTTGGGATTTAGCTCCACTACTCCTAATGCTCCTGGTGATAATCCCAAGGTCACTGTTAGCTTGGGCAGTGGGGCCTTTGTTGGAAAAGGGGCTAGTAGGTCTAGTAGTCACAGTGGTTTTGGTGGTGGTTCCACTGGTCTTGTCTCATTGTCTGATCCTATTTTGAATGCATTGTTGCAAAACATGGGCCAAATGCATAACCAACTAGCGAACTTGTCCCAAACCACCTCTCAACCCATCTTTCAACCCTTCTTCTATTATAGTCCTTTGTCAATAGCGATTCTAAATACTCCTATCCCCTAGGTTATGGAGATTCCAAAGTTTGAGAATTATGGTGGTAAGGGAGATCTACAAACACATGTTTCAACATTCAATGCCATGCGTATGGATTTCTTCCACCATGATGCATTAATGGCTAAGTTGTTTCCCAGGTCACTTAAGGACACAACCCTTGAATGGTACTATTTCTTACTTGAAAATTCCATATTCTCATTTGATCAACTCGTGAATCAATTTCTAAGACAGTTCCAAGAAAACATCAAGCCAAAGATGGCCTTCTCGAATCTCGTTCGATGTAAGTAGGGAGAACATGCAAAGATAACTAATTTCATAGGTCATTATCAAGTGTTATTTTCACAGATTTCTTATCCTTTTCCCAACTCATATGTCAATAAGGTTTTCATCAGGAACCTACAGAGATCTTGGCAGGAGAAATTCACCTTGATGAAATATCCTTCTTTCGCACATCTATGTGTTGCATTATGAGAATACCAACAAACAATTGCTTAGTTTGGGGGATCCCCCTCATGCTCTCATTCAGAGGGTAGGTCAGTGTCGATCTTTGGTAAAAATAATACCGTTGTGAATGTGGTCTCTTTGACTGATGACAAGGTCTTCAAATGCAATAGGCACTTTACAAAACTATCTGAATCATATTCTTCTATCTTAAAGAAGTTGTTAAAAGATAAAGTCTTGACTTTTCTAGATTCTCGACCTCTCACTGAGCCCTACCTTGACTAGTATGATAAGCACACATTTTTCCAATACCATCAAGTTCACATAAATGATACCGAAAGATGCATGCATCGCATCATGAGATTCAAGATCACATTGATGATGGTACCATTTGTCTCGACGAGAAGAAGAAAAATTCTAACAAGTCTATGGAAAAGGATAATAACGAATTATAAATTTACACTGATCCATTTCCATCTCATTTTGTGAACTTAGTTGTTAAACCTTTGGGTTCCACTAAGTTTGTTCCTTCAAAGTACATAAATATGGTTTCATTTACATGTATTTCTCTCACACAGCCTACGAATGGGTCACTGGATATCTTTCACATCGTGGGATCTACCTATGAACAAAGAGCCTTCCCCCTTGTACATTCTCACTCGTGTCAATGGCAACATTGTGACTAGTGTCCTAGTGGACCTCACGAGCCATGTGAACGTCATAATGGAGGAGACTCTGCTTATCAACTTCTTGCATAGGGAGGAATATGAGAAATCATAGACCACTATATGTATGCACAATGGACTCACGATCCCTCCTCTCAGTCTTATCACCCTTTTGGTCTTGGTAGGACCTAGAGATATGGACACTTCTTTTGTTATAATCTCAAAGTCAGATTTATTTAGGGTGAAACTAGGCTTTCCATGGTTGGTTTCCATGAATGGATTTTCTTTGATTATTCATAAATGTCTTAAGTTTTCTCATGAGGGCTTTGTGCATGTTGTTCATGACATCGGTTACAAACCACTAGTGTCACGTGCGGGCTTCTTGTTAGATCACTTTTGGCATGCTCCTGTCAGTCCTCTCCCACCGAGGACAAACTTGCTATATTGTTCCTATGTCAAGTATAAGACTAGGGGAATTCCGCTGAAGGTGACCTACCCTGCATCCCCTTACACCATCTCTATCAAAGGTTGCATGATTGCACAGTAGCAAGCTACCTCCTCCTCCCAACAAAAGGGGAATGAGAATCTTTCTTGTGCCCAAGAGCCTTCCTCTTCTTCTGCTCTATCTGCTTCTGCTTCTCACCCTCCTGCAACACCTTTGGCTCCTGCTCCCATGCCTCACATGGGGAGCCCGATGGTGCCCATTTGGCAAAAAACCAAGTGTCAAGTGTTCAAAATTCTCATCATTCCCACACTGCCTAGGACCATTGTTTATGGTAGGGGGAAGGGCTCTTGTGGAGTTTCTCTTGTGTCTTGGCCTCCGTGACCTCCTACCACTCGTGCCCCTCAAGCATCAAATGGGAAGAGGCTTGCTGCTGAGGCACCTATGTTTGCTTCTCCACCTACTGTCATTTCTATTCCTACACTTCCTGCTCTTGCTCCTATCTAGAAGGCCACCCTTCCACTAGCAACAATTGTGGAAGAAGATCCTATGGAAAAACAAGAGCCTCATGTTCCTTCTCAGGCAATGAATTCTAGTTCTCAAAGCTGACAAAACATGCTTGTGTGTGAGCACAAGCATCGGAGAAAGCCTTGGCTGTTGAACAAGCTACCCTGTAGAAGGAAAAAGGGGAACCAACGGGTCTTGTTTCGACATCTCTTGTTGTGCTCCCCTTTTCTTCTCTTTTTGCTTCAGTTCCACTCACCTTGGTTTCACTTTCAAATCCCCCCACAAATGATGATGATCCTCACCCTAAAAGGGTGGAGGTGTTCACCGCTCCCCCGGTGGAGCCCCCGGTGGAGCCCCCTCTTCTAATGTCCCTTTCAAACATCCCTCCTTTTTTCCAGGCCATGGATATGTCAAACACCACATTGGTGTTCATTGTGGTTTTATCCTCTTCCTCCTCGCCTTTCGCTTCTTCTATAGGGATTTTGCATCCCCTACTGAAGTGTAAGTTGGAGGATGGACTCACTTCAAGTGGAGGTTGAAAGAATGGATCACCTTCTTTGGAAGGGGGTTTTGCTTTGGCTTGCACCCTCCTTGTGACAGAGGCGGCCCTGACATCCCTTGAATTTGTCACTATCCCTCTTGATGAGGCCAATGGTGGATCTCAGGTGCCTCCTTCCTCTCTCGCCCAGTTAACACATGGTACTCTAGTTAAGTGCATGTTTAACTTAGTGGATGATGTCCCAAATTTTTAAGTGATCTTTACAATATTGATGAACTTTACCTCACAAGAGCTCATCGAAGAATACCTTGAGGGGCCTTCTTCCTTGGCCCTTATCATAGGAGAGTTGGAGGGTACACCCTTCACTATCCTTCCCTTGCAATCTCATCCACCCTCCCCATATAATGATCTATATTGGGAGAATAACGACCCCCTGGTTGATGAGGACTAGAGGGTACCTCTTCTTTATTTGTAGATTAGATTTGTGTGTGTGTTGTGTTTCCCTCGTGCTTGTTTTTATGTGTTCCTGAAGGACCTTTGTCACCCTTTTAGGTGCTTGGATACATGAGTGAAATTGTGTCGTGATCTTCCTTTGTATGTTTCATCATTCTTCTATATGTTGTAAACTTGATTTTCAACAACTGGAGACAATGCAAAGCGTTGGGGACATTTAGGCCCTCTTCTATGTTGACCCAATTTTTTTTAATTTTATCTTTTGTCTTCATGTGCTCTTCTTTAGATCTGGGAACTTCGAGGACTGATGATCTTTCGTTCACATACAACATGGGTGTTGGCGTTTAAATTAGCACCTCTGGAGTGCTGATTGTAAACGTTCAACTATTTCAAATGTTTTGCAACACTTCTTCATTATTTAAAGAGGAGAAGTCCCTCTCTGCTGGGAGCAATGCATAAGGAAGGGAAATGTAAACTAAAGTTCCTATCTTTTTATGCTTCAGCGGCAGGACACAAGGGTGCACAAACACAATGTGTCGTAGCTAAGCTTTTTCTCTGGTTTCTGCAGATCTCAACTACGACTAATCTAGCTTCTATCTATCCAATACCTTCAAGGTAAACAGAGCATGAGGGTAAAGGAGCGGGAATGGGTTGGTTGGATCACCTAAATTCGCCGTCTCCTGAGAATATGACCGAGGCTCTGAACTCTCGGGTATACACCGGAATAAGGTTGGTACAAGCAAACACTCTATACGGTAAACTAGATCTGAGACCTGCCAAGGAGGAGGGACTCCTATCCGAGGTATGGTCTAGGAAATAGTTTACGAGAAACAACAAATTTACGATGCCTTGGCCAGCGAGCTTGCTAAGGAGGAGGGACTCCTATCCGAAGTATAGCTTGAAAGTCAATACATTAAACAACAACAAACGACAACTTGTCAATAACAAATGTCCAAGGAGGAGGGACTCCTATCCGAGGAGGGAAATGAAACAACGAGCTATTAAACACAAGACGTGGACACAACTCAAAAAGATGACCAAAATGCAAGCACCTTCTGATATTCTCCTTCAAAGCTTCATCAACGAATTACAAAAGTTGGGAAAGCAAAGGCACGAAATCATGCACAATTACAATCGACCAACGAACTCTCATCCAAGAGTGAACAAATATCCGCTTTCAAAGTTGTTGGCAACAATGGCGCAGCAATTTTGCATAGCAAGTAAAGGTTAAACAAATAATGAGCCCAAGGCTCTTATTTATAGAACTCAAAGGAGTGGGTAACCCCAAAATCTCCTTGAGTTAACAATGAGTTCTTGCCAATCAATTAGCAAGATTTATTCCTAAAAAGGGGGAACAAGCAGTTAACTGGAAAACTACTTTAGTTAACTGAAAGTAAACAAAGAGTCAACTGGAAACTACTTCAGTTGACTGAAAGTAAACTAAAGGTGAACTTTAATGTAAGTATCCCTCCAAAATAGACATCCACATTTAGTGGAGATCTAAGATCCATAAATCATGGAAGTCAAATAGACATCCTTAATCAGTGGGATCTGACAATGCATGATTTATGCATATGGAGTTAACTTTGGAAAGGGCCACCGTTAAACTCAAGTACTGGCAAATGCCACTTGGAGGATAGGACGTCCTTCTTTGGTGCATTTATAGCTTTTCTCATTTCACCATTTCTGGTCAACAGCTCCTTGATCTATGTGTTGACTTCTTCCGTCTCTGGATATTCAATGCTTTGATGACACGACATCTCTTCTTGCGCAAGCTATTGCTCTTGGTAACTTTGGCGGCTCCGTGCTTTGTAGTGTGATGGGAATGGATGCGGCCTGTAGCAACCCAGATTCTTCAATATTCTGCAATGTGATCTGATTCATGCCCTCCAGCTGCTCCAAATCAACCACTGGATTCACTTGATGTAAATTTGTGTCGACTGTTTTCAAGTAATCATGGAGTAAGACCGTCTTGGTCTCGTATTGTACCTGGGAGTACTGCATCTTGAAAAACTTAAAGATTGACTGTAAGCTTGACCTTGTTCAGATGATTTTCGGAAACCCCTGAAAATAGCGCCCTGCCGAGAAGTATTTTTTCGGAAAAAATCTGGCACATGGGTTTTGTTCGTGCTTCAATGCTGAACAAACCCAGTTCCTCAGAATTTTGATTTTGAAACTTTTTCGGAAAAACCCCCAAAAATAGGGGCAGCAAGTTTGCTGATTCTGGAAAATTTGTCGAGATGGGTTTCTCTGGAAAATTATGCTGAATCTACCCAGTTGATCTGATCTGATGTAGCTTGCCACCTTTTTGAAATGTGCAAGAAAACCTAAGACAAGAAGAGAGGAAGTAGACAGAAGATGGATTGGAAGTTTTTATCTGACTCTCTAAGAAAATCCGTCTCTGAATCCAACCTCAGATTAGCAATCTTCTTCTGCTTCAGATCTGCAAGAAATATCGAAGAACGGATGAAAACCTTGGCCAGATCTGTAAATGGCATCCTTGAGAGCTTATGGCTGTTCTTGATCATCAACCTGTAAGGAAATAATGAAGTGGGATGTCTATACCTTGATTACATAGACTCAAGCCTTAGATCCACAAGTTTGGGGACCTAACTCACGATCAAAAGTGATTTTGGCTTGATCTAAAGTTCAAAAAGGTGATTTCCACTGATCGTGGAGTGTTTTAGCCAAGTTTTGCTCAAAATATCTTGACTTTAGTCAACAACTTGACCTTTGACTTCTTCAAGGCGTCCCTTTTGATTTTTGCAAGTTTTTTATTATTTTCTCTCTTGAACAACCTCAGTTTGATCCTGAATCTGGCTTGATCTGTTGATCCTAAGATGATGCTGACACATTCACTACTGAGCTAGATTTGACCTGAAGAGGAGTGCCTGGGAGGCATGATGGTAAAAAACCGAGTTTAGGGCTTCAAAAGAAAGGGCGCCTTTTCCAAGAAAAGGCTCTTTTGCTTATGCCTTAGTGAATTTTCGATCTTCGTTCTTCAACCTTTTGAAATGACCTCTCGTGCTTTGATCTGGATTTCTGATTGATCGGAGAGTCAGATGATTTCGCTTGATATCTCATCAGGTACCCAACTCTATTCTGCCAAAGATGACTGACTTCAGAAAACTTGGATTTCATTTTAGGGCTCCTTTATTCAAGGGTGCCCCTCATTGAAAAGAGCTCTTTTGTCTTTCAGCATGGTTATCTTTGTCTGAAAAGTTGCCTACTTTGATCTTGATTATCCGTTGACTGCACTGTCAGATGTTTACGCTTTCAGTTGCGTTTCCGAGATCTACTTGGGCTGAGAAAGTTATCCTGGGAAGCCTTTTGTCGTTTATCAGCATCTGGAGGTCCAAAAAAAAGGGAGCCTTTCTTTTGAAAAGGCTCTTTTTCTCTTAGAACTTCGCCATTAACTGTGGTTTCCTAATATTTCCTCAACTGCCTCTTTTTGCTTCATCAGTAGTTGTTTATGATCCACTCTTTAGATGGTTTGTCTGTTTGTTTTGTTGTCGCGCCAGCAAGAAAACGTCAAGAATGCATGTCTTGAAAGATCTTGGTGATTGCATTTGACCCTTAAAGATCATGGGCGCCCCTACTTGAAAAAGGCTCTTTTCAGCATGTGAACTTGTTTCTCCTTCGTAACATTTCCAGAGTTAGTCAAATCTCGACCTTTTTCAATTTCAGAAAAACTCCTCCGTCGAAGATCACCATTTCTTCATGTCTCATGTTCATCGTGTATGGGTGTTTGGGAAAATGACTAAGGCATTTGACTGAATAGCCTCCTCTTGGCAGCAAGGCGTGCATTCTCCAGACTTAGTCAATTTTCAACATTTTTCATTTTTGAAAATCCCAGACTTAGTCAATTTTCAGCATTTTTCATTTTTGAAAATCCCCTTCATCAAACAGCATCATTTTAGACCTTTTCCGCCATAGTTATGTCGTTGAAGCTTGTGAAGGTTAGCTTTCAGCACCTGGTACTGGCCAATCTGCCATTAATGGTTGCGGAGCTCCTAACTTTGTTCCTGAAAAATAGAAATAGACCCACTAGAGTAAAACATGTCCTTTGATGATTCTAACTTGACCAGTGTGATCGTGAAGCCTTTTAATCCTATCAAAATCATTTTCAATCATTTCTGGGAAGGTCCTATTTTCGGGGGTTTCCCTGAAAATAGGGGTGAAAAACCCTAATTTTCAAATTTTCAGAATTTTGCACATGTGTTCCTTGACAGAAACCCACCAAGATTCCATGATTGGTTTGACCTAAAACTGACTTAACATGGCATTTTAACAAGATTTAGCTCAATTTATACAAAATTCCAAAAAAATTATTTTGGGTACAACAATGGGTTACCTATAAGAACTAATTTGACCCTAAACTCCTAGATCCCCCAGTCTCTTGATTTCTTTGTCTTTGCTTGTTCTTTGTTTCCTTTGTCTTTGCTTGCCTTTCTTTCTACTTGCTTTGTGATGTTGTGGTTCTTATGTGTTGGCCCTCGTGTGCATGAAAAAATCTCCATGTTTACATGTTTTGTGGGCTACAACATCACTACCCTTTCTTACTTTCCTTAGGATGCCATGTGCTCCTTTGATTCACATGCACCATCCTAAGGGGGGGTACTACTATAATTTTCAATAAGGTGAATTCGCTGACCAACAAATCCCTTACTAAAAATTTTGCATTTTTCAAAAATTGCATCCTTCAACAAGGATCCTCTCAATGAGATTTTTCTTTTAAAAACAAATTCGTAGCAAAAGAATAAAAAAACTTGCCTTCAAGAAAGGCCATTCTTTTTATCGGATTCCTTGACGAAAGAGATCTTTCAAAAGGATTACTTGATGACATAATCATTTGTGAAAAATTTCATGTTTTCCAAATGGAGTGTCCCTTTTTGTGGACCCCTTGCTATCTCGAAGGGCTCTCGAGGGACCCCTTTGAAAGCTTCTCCTTCAATTTCTTGCTTTGAGATATGTCTATTTTTTCTAAGCTTTTCTGCCTAACATGTTTTGTTTGTAGCTTAACATGTTGCTTTGTAGGATTGAGCACATGTGAAGCCACTTTTACAATCAAGCTTGCAGGACTGAGCACCTTGTCAAGTTTTCCTTGTAGGACCAAACACTTGTAAGGGCCTCTCTCATCAACTCTTCATGACCAAGCACCTATGGAGTCCTTTCATGCAAGCCTCATAGGATTGAAAACTTGTGGTGCTCCCTTCACAAGACTGAGAACTTGCAAAACCTTTATTCAACTTCTATAGGACCAAGAACCCATAGAGCCTTTTTGTTCAATTTTCGTAGGATCAAGTAATTGTGGAGCCATCTTTCTCTCTCTTTCACATCAAGCTTGCCCTGCGGGACCAAGAACTTGCACGTCTGGGTGTTCCAGATCAAAGATCTGCCTCCTCGACGGTTCAAATATATCCACTTCAACCTCTTTGTTCTTTACCTCACATTCACACCAACACGCATGCTTGCTAAAGTGGGGGAAAAATGTAATGGTGTGAATTTGCACCCCTAGGTGAATTCCCCATTTACATCACCCCTACCTTAGAAAACAAAAAAATGATGATGCAATTCCACATCCACCACCTTTCTCCATCTACTTGGCAACTTGTTCTGGTGTTAGTGCAGGAATCCTTGTCAGGGATGCACACAGACCACATGGACGTCCGTGTGCAACTCTACCATCCTGACAGGATTCCTACCTCTGGAATCCATAGAGGTATTACGTTTCTCCATTGGAAACAAAGTGTAACGTCTTCACCTCACTTGACCACCGAGAAACATGTCTTTTCCTCCCTTTTGTCATTCAAATGGTCTATCATCCCATTCTTTCACTTCCTTCTTGATTCCACTTCATCCTCTACTCACTCTTAGCTTCATTCTCACACTCTCAAGCTTCTACATCACTCTTTTGTGGTTGTAAGCTACTGGTTTTTGGCTCCTACACTTCGTTTGTTGTGACAACATTATTGTTTGAGGACTTGCAAGCTCTCTCCTCCCACTACTTACCTTGAGTGCTCGTAGCTATGGAGGTGGTATTATCTTTTGCTATTGCTCTTTGCACTACTTTGTGTATTTGTGTAGCATACTTGTTTGTGATTTATCTTAGTACTATTTCCTTTCTGTTTCTACATCATTTTCCATACATTGTTTCTATTTTCCTGTTCTTGGAGGTGGAAACACCAAAGTAGGGGAATGACTGAGGCAATCCTCTAAAAAAACCCTGACATTTTCCTTGGTCTTGTGTGCGTAGGTGTCTTCACGTGGAGCTAATTGAAGATTCAAATCATGGGTGGAAAGGTTCACTTTTCTCACTTTCTCATTGTCAATTCTAGCTTAGCTTAGACGTAGTATTCTTCCTATTGTACTTCAATTTTGCACTTTTCCAATATCCTGTCATAGCACAAAACCTTAATAGTCAGGGAGTTAGTGGGTTTTTTGGTGTTTTAGTCTGTTCTAAGACCCTCTATCCATATGGACACCAATGCACATATGAGATGCTAGCGTGATGCACTAGAGTCTGTAATTTACGCTATTATCCTTAGAAAGTGAGTTGTTTGGGCAGTAGATTGAACCCTCAAAATCAACTCCTCTGACCTTGCAAAACATTTGGTTTAGCAAAAGGAAACCATCACCTAGATTTCTCTTCCTTTTCAACCTTAACATCCTAACCTTCTTAATTCGCTTAGCAAACTTGAGGTAGATTAGGATAGCCTATTTCTTAGGACTCTCCCATGACCTGGAGTCCCGGAGCAGCTAGTCCCCCTCCTCTACAACTAGCTGCAATGATTCCAAGATACCTTTTTATGTAGGCCTAATCCTTTTCCCTGATAATATATTCACTCACATATTGCCACTTAATATGTTTTTTCTTGAAAGCATGATGTTACTTATTCTATGCTCTATTGGGAATCCTCACAAGGAATAGTAGATGCAAATTCTTGTTGTTCTTCAACAAATGCTTATGATTCACCATCAATGTAGGAGTTTTCTTCATAATCTATTATTTGAAGGTCATTATGAGATTTTGTCATCAATTGATCAGTTGGAGGAATGTAAAGAGTAGAAGACTCTTGTTTTGGATAAAGATCATCTACATGTCCCTCAAAAGGAAGCTTCTCATGCATAGATGTTTGTATATGAGTATAGTCATCATTCTTGAAGTCTTGGATGGATTGGAAGATACTCATTAAGTCATGATAGTACTTTGGGTATAAGTTCTTCATTGTGACATATGTCAGAGAAGTTAACACTTATGGATTGAAAAATACTATGGATATCATGATAATGCTTTGAAGGGATGAGATCTTGATCTTGGCTCAATTCAGAACAACTTTTGTCATACTTAGGATTGTCTTCTTGACATGACACTTGGGTAGATGGTGTAGCATGGATGCAAGACTCTTTTATAGTCTTAATGTATTCAAAGAAGGTGATGGAAGTTTCTTATCACTTTGGAACTTCTTTTATATGGCCAATAATGAAGTCATATGTGGCAGTTATGTTGCAATATGATATGTATTTAATACCTTTTTGATATGAAACATTGCTAGACATTGGTGATTGATCTTGATTATGCACTAGGAAAGTGTCTTAATACATGCCTAATTCCTCATCTTGTGATGAATGAGTGGCACAGATATGTTCTACTATGTTATCATAGGTATGATTTGTGTTGTTATAGCTTGATGTCTTTCCATAATATTTTTCCTTCCCATGATCAAACATTGGATTTGTATAGATTCTTAAATCTTCATTCCCTGATTTTTGATCAACATTGACTTCTCCTTGATCAATAAGGTCTTGGATGAGATGTTTGAGTTTGATAAAAAAAATTGTTTGATGACCTTTTGTGTGATGGTATTGGGAAAAATCCTTGTCATTGTACCAAAATGGTTTTACTTCTAGTTCATAATAATTTTGCAATAATCAAGAAGTTTAATGTGTTCTAATTGAACTTGAACACTGCTTCGATGGGTTCCCCTAAGGGAGTGAACTATCACTGAGGAGTATTATTTGGCCTTGGGTGTGTTCATCATTAAGTATTTGAATTTTGAACATTTTGTTGTGTATGTGGGTTTAATGGTGCCTTGATAACAAATTTTTCATCCACCACACCGTCATTAATAACGGTCTTATTTTTGGCACAAAATCAAGGTTTGACATTGGAACTAGACAGTTGGTTACTATTTTTGTAAATTTATATTGCTCCCTTTGCAATGAGGTCCCTCTCAATGTTAAACGCTTTGGATATGAGTTCTTTAAATGTTGACAGACATTTCATTCTTAGTTGAAAAGCTAAATCAATGTCTAAGTTTCCTGCAATGATTTCTACTTATTGTCCCTTAGGTATGGGCCATTTAAATTTGCTTGCCATATGTCTCCATCATTGTAAAAAGGATGCAAATGCTTCCCCCTTGTTCTATTTAAGGGTATAGAGTTCCTCCAAGGTTACGTCTTTGTCAATGTTGTAGGAGAAATGAGCTACAAATTGATCTATAATCTCTTGAAACATTTTAATTCTCAGAGGTAGGTGTGAAAACCACTCTATGGCTTTCTCTCCCAAGATTCTTGGGAAGAGATGCATAAGGTATGAATCATTGTACGATACTTACATACATGCAACATAGAACTCTCTAATATGATTCTCTAGATTACCATGCCCCTTGTATTTGTCAAGGGTATCTCAAAATTTGAGGGAAATGGTATCATTGTGATGCTTCGATCAAACAAATAAGGACATAGATCTTGAACCACATAGGACTTCTTGGTTTTCCCCATTTAAATATCTTGAATCTTTTGATTTAACACTTTAATTTGTGAGGATAAGTCCATGGGTGGAACATTTGGATTATACATGTCTAAATTTTGATCTTGGTATAGAGGAACATTCATGTTATATGAACTTGTTTGATCATTATGCTGAGGGAAAGAATTGTTTTGGTATTGTAAATTCCTTGAGGTATAGGACCCATTTGATAACTTCCTTGATGTTGAGGAGATGCATTATAATATTCATATTGATTTTGAGGAATCATGTTTTATTGTGATGGATTTGATTGTTGCAAATTGATGTATGATGACTATTGCAGATTTTGTTGTGACATCGATTGTTACTGTGCCAGTTGTTGTTGTTGATGTTGCAAAGGTTGACTTTGATGTCGTGTTGATGGTTGTTGATATTATATATTTTGTTTATTTTGTGAGATGGTGTTGTGAGGGAATGATTGATGTTGTTGTGGTGGAAGGATGCTTTGACCTTGACCTTGATGTAGGTAAGCTCGATATTGTTGATTTGGTAGTGGCGAGTTTTGATTTTGGTGTTGGGACCCTTGATGTTGTGAAACTTGTTGTTGTGAAACTTGATGTTTTTGAGAACCTTGAGTTCAAGACATGTTTTGAGGACCTTGAGGTTGTTGTGACATTTGTTGAGGACCTAGGGGTTGCTGAGGATTTGTTTGATTTTGAATTGAATACTAGGGACATTTGTGTGAATATTTTGAGCATTGGATGTAAATGGAATGTTAGTGTTGAATGTAGGTGGAAAAGTGTTGAATATGGGTGGAATTTTGGTGTTTTGTATGGCCCAAATTTATGTGATTCCCTAGGATTTGAGTATTGTACAAGGGATTGATGTATTGATTTGTGAAGTTTGTTTGATCTACCTCTTGAGACATAACCATGGATTGACCTATTACATTTGAAGAGGGGATAGGTATTTGTTCAATAACATGATGTACCAAGGGGTCATTTCATTGTTGACAAGGTATTGTTCCAACATTTGATGTTGTTGGTTTTTCTTTAAATTGATTTATATCAAAATTGGGGGGGGAGTTTAGCACCTTGTTGTGCAAGTATCAACATGTATTCATTGGGGTTTTGAATTATCACTGCCTCTACTACTTTAATAAAATATTGGTCTTGTTGCATTTATAAGAGTTATTTGAGAGTGAAGTCATGAGTTTTGTTAGTGATATCCTTTATGACATGATCGCTTCACCTTGAGATGGTTGAGTTGATGTTTTGACCTTTTTTGATAGAGGAAGTTCATGTCCTCGAGATGTTGTTTGTGTTATTCTAAAAGGTTGATCACTAGAACCTATGTTGGTAGGAGTATTGGTAGAAATGGAAACATTTGAACCACTTGGATTTGCACTTGTAGTGGTAGGGATGTTAGGGTGACTAGGGTTTGTTTCCATGTTTCTTTTATGTTGAGACCTAGTTGTAACCATACAAGTTGTGTCAACCCTAGGAGATATTTGGTGTGAATGATGTTTAAATTCCTTGGTTGCTTCAAATTTTGCTAACAAAGACCCTTTTATAGGTTTAGGGCCAATGATGAATGATTTTGTGAATGGGTGTAAGCTATGAAACTCTCAATTTTGACAAGATTCTAGACTCAAGTTTTAGATGTGTTTGATGTTGTTGATGATGAACTTGCAAACCTTAAGAGTAGATTTGTGACTCCAAGGTGGGTTTGTCTAAAATGATGTTTACAAATTCAACTAAATGCTTAGAAATAGATTATTTCTAAACATGAAGCTAAACTAGTTGATAGGGTGAAAAAATTAAGCCTAAGAGATTTGTGTCAAACTTTCAAGTTTCCCTATTTAATGGTTGATGTTTTGATGTTGATTGTTTGATGTTTGATCCCATTGAAAACCTAAGAGGTGCTTTTAAAAAGACCAATATGATAAATAACATAAACTTTGTTTATTGTTTTGAGTGCTATTAGTGAGCCAAGATTATTTTTGTATTAATTTGAAACCATTGAGTGTGTGTGAGAGATAGAATTAGATAATGTTTTGAAGGTTGTTGTTTTCACATTCTGGAAAAGGTGTTGCTCTATTTTTTCTACAAAAGTGTTGGTATTTACAAAGGTGCCACTACTCAATAGAAGCATCAGACTGTCTAAACAAAGGTGTCACTATACAAATTTATGTTATCCCTAACAAAAACATCACGATGTGTGAATAAAAGTGCCATTTTGATAAAAATATAAGCATCAATTTGTGCAAAGGCATCGCACTATTTAGGCAAAGGCATCGATCTATCTAAGGGATCTTAAAAACATTAGTTGACCTAATTTTTTGATGTTTTGACTTTAAAAAACACAGTATATAGCATGTGGACTAACTCAATTAGGTGTTTGGATTCTTTTCACGTGTTCTTCCATAAGAACACACTAATTGGTGTCACATGATCTCAAAATAAAAAAATGGCATGAAATACAACCTATTTAGTAGTTTGGATTGGGTTTATCTTCTAAAAGTGGGCCTACTGATAAAATACCACACATAGAATGGGAAACTAGAGTATGTGCAAATACACGACACACCTCTTACCTTGGAAGGAAAAGTTCCTTGCAAGGAGTTCTATCGCCTCAACTATGGTTAATACATAGCAAGTAATTTCACGGGATGATGCTATCCCATTACACCACTAATAAAAGATTTTTGATAGTCTTAGGAATCTAAAAAAATGGTTCATAGTGGGTAGATCATAGGTGAACACTACTGGCTACATAGACATCTCCTCGAGGAACCAAAAAATTGTAGTCCCCTAGCGAAAGTCTAGTACGCTACATGCACAAATAAAACTATAGATTTCACTCTCATCCAATTTCTATAGCGCACCTGAAAATGTCGCTTGAGGCTGATCCCTTGGGTTCTTCATAAGGATGTGTCCCAAGGCAGGCCTCCTACTTAAAAAAAGGAAGGATTGACATTACTATTTCTCTTCAACCAAGATCACACTATGCATGAGGGGAGAGGATACGTACCAATTTCCTTTGACTAACAATAAACATGAAATGCAAGTTCAAGATGTTTCTCTTCACCCAAGATCACACTAAGCGCAAGGGGAGATGATACACATCTAAAACTTGAAGAAACATAGTATACAAAGCAAACAATTGTTCATTTTAGGTGCACCAAAGTAAATGTTTAATTTATTTTAATCCCAAAGTAAAGGTGTAATTTGTTTATTCTTATCAGATGAAACCCTAAAACCTAAGCTTCTTGATATACCCACAAATGTGTCACTTTGTCATGCAAAGGCACTACTTTGTCATGCAAAGGCACCATTTTGACATGAAAATGCGTTGCTTTGTTATGCAAAGGTGTCGCTCTATCAAACAAAGGCATCAATTTGGTAATTTGCAAAAGCGTCAGAGTTTGGAAAATGCATCGTTGTATGCACAAGCGTCAACCTATTCCCTGTAAACAAACAATAAAATATCAAAAACAAAAGTTTCACTATTTGCATATGTGTCAACCTTTAGCATGCAAAGGTGTCACCATTTGCAAAAGCGTCGGTCTGCTGAATTGCAAAAGCGTCGATCTTCTCACTTGCAAAGGTGTTGATATGCTTCCCGAACTTGCAATGTCTGAAAAACTTAAACAAAAACAAGTTAGCTAGGGACGTGGGTCCCACTAGGTGTGCCAAAATGTGAACATGGAAGATTAACTAGATCAAATGTAATTGAAATTAACTAAGAAAAGAAATAATCAAGTTAAGCCATATCCCAATGAAATTATTCACAATTACTAACAAAGCTTAATGAAAACATGAAATACCAAAGTAATTCAATTAAAAACCTAATTAGAAAATGCAAACCTCAATCCCATTGAGGGATTAGTGTTGAATCTGATGTGGAGTGCTTAGCTTCACACCTAAAGGTTGATGATGGTAAGGTTGATTCACAAATTGATCTCAAAGGTGAGTGTAAATTTTGGTATAACTTGGTTACTTGAATGCTTGTGAATGAGAATTCATGTCAAACAAAGATTATTTATAGATTTTTGGAATGAATCAATGGTTGAGATTGAATTAGATAATCAAAGGATGAAATTGGAGAGAAGATGGCATGGATCAAAGATCAAATCAAGGGTTGATAATGCCTAATGACATGGACCAAGGATTTTAATCAAAAGTCCAAATTGCTTGAGACAATAACAAATCTCTTAATTTGAGGAGCATGTGGGATATATTTCCATGTGGAAGGAAATATTTGAATTTAAAAAGGGAATATTCCATGAGAATATTCTTTGAATGATTGGTTAAACAATTTATAAATTATTTAATTGTGCAAGTGGAGGGAATTAGGAGCTTTAATTAAACAATTAGAAATTATTTAATCAAAGAGGGTTTGTGATATTTAATTAAATAATTCATTATTTAATCAAAAGAAAATAAAATTAGTGTGAAGGTGGTAAATTAATCAAATAAAATTAATTATTCAATTAATAGGAGAAAATAGTGAATTTAATTAAACAATTGACATTATTTAAAATTAAATAGATGAAATAGATGAGTTAGGAGAGAAATGGTGTTAATAATTGAAATCTTGGTGTGTGATATGCTCAAGACATTTTTAGGTGTCTACAGTCACCATATCTTATGTAAAGTCTCTAGAAGGTCTAAGAATTATGCCATCATTCTCATATAACCATTATGAGAAAATGAAAAAGGGTAGGCAACTTGCCAAGAGAAAGGCTAAAGTAAACAAACTAAAAATTTTAGAGGATAACTGATGTAACATATTTTCTTCAAATTTGTTTCAATGACTATCAAATTTCTAAATCTAATATATTTGTATGATTTTTACTTTTATTCTACTTCTAATTCTTTTATGTTTAATTTATTTAAAATTCACAAAATAAATGTCTTTTATCTAACAAAATTATGATAATTTTGAAATGCTTCTATTGATTTATAGTAAATTTAAAAATCATTTGGTGCCCAAGTGGATTCTTCATATTTCACACCATAATTAAAAAAATTGCTATGTTTCCTATGCTTCTTACATATTCAATAGTTTTTTATAATTTAAGTATATATTAATCTGGGTGTCTTTCCTTCTAGGTCATGGCAAATCATTTACAGGAAAATAAAATAAATGATGTTCCATATACTACATTAGAACATTTTGTAAAGTCCATTGAATGTTTTAGTAAAATCAAATGGATTTATTGAAATTGAAATTGAAAAATTTAGAAGATCTCTTTCAAAAATTGTGACAAAATTATTGCACAACTTGAAGTGGCAAGCATATCTACACATGCAATTGAAGAAGAAGAAGTGATAACAATTGAAGATAGTGTTAAAAATTTTCATGCCACCTATAAGAAACTAGCTACATTTTGTAGCTTTTTGACTAAATTATACTATGACTAAAAATACAATGAAGGTGATGTCAATCGTATTGTCGAAGAATTTCAAATTTAAATGAATAATGTATTAAATTCCTACAATTATACTCATGCTTGGTTGAATGCTTTCATATGTCAAAATTTTTTAAATTTATTAATATATCGGTGGAAATAGTTCAACTAAAAATACAAGTCAAGCTTATGAAGATTTTATTTAGCAACGTTTTATTCAAGATAGATAGTTGAAATGCAATGCCACATTTTCAAAATAAGAAAATAATAATACTAACATTAAATGCTTAACTTTTTCAAAAATTAATTTCAAATGGAATTTTTAAATGTTGTCCTAATAGTGCTTATGGATATGATTGTGTTTTTTAATTTTGTGTGACAAACACTTCAAATTTTTTCTATATTTGTATGCCATTCATGAATTTTAAATAAATATGTCTAATTATTTTATGATAAATGGTTCACTATGTGGAATTCCATGAGGTAACATTTGTTTGAGGCATTATATCAAACAATTCACATGCCTCACCTCTTCTTCAATTGTAATACAATGGATAAACCAACTAATTGTTGTCATATTTAAAAATGTTTTTTTTCAATGCCTACATTTATTAAATCTAAATTATAAAATATTAATTTAAATAATTAACTTATATTCATTAAAGTAAACATTAAATAAAAAATAATTTTGAATTACATAATCTATATTGTCTTTATGGTTATTGTTAACTAAATGCCTATATATGTGTAGTTATATTTGGTAGCATATATGCGGTTTTTGAAAATGTGTGCAAATTTGTATCTTTTCATATAGTAAAAATGTGAAATCTAATAATTATTTTTTATGTGCAACTGAGAATGTGTGTCAATATATGATTTTTAGTATGGTCAAAATGTCAAAGCTAATTAATTTTTTGATGCAGGTAAGAAATATGTAACATAATGCACATACATGGGTGACTACTTGGTTAACCAAATATCACTACTATCTTCCATGGAATGTCCTCCTTTGGATAGAGGAATGGAGTGCCCGCTATAGGTTGAGGGATGAAATGGTAAAGATAATTAACATTAATGGGTCAAAGACCAATCACATCAAATTTGAAAATTATGTTAATTACTTTAACTTCATTTATGAATCCAAAGTGATAATGAGCTTGGATGTTAAATTTCATAATCTACAAATAGAGATTCGAGATTTTTTGATTGGCCAATTGCTCTTTACCATGAGTTTCGAGATCTTTACCTTGATGGATGCATTTGGAAGGTCCCAATTATGCCAGCAATAATCATAAACAAGCACAATATTTCTAATGATCTTAGTATGAAATTCATGAGATTCCTTAAGGGAGAATGCCAAATTAGTTATCACATGGGTCCACTTGAGGGATGGTTGGTTCTTGCATTTAAATTCAACTACTCCATCAAATTTGAGGGGCATAGTGTCATGCCATTGTTCAGATTATTACATGCATATTATGGAACACCTACCTTGTATGTTGTGAAGTGTAATGTGACAATTAAAGTGCGAAGTATTCTTCAAGACAGTGATAATGTAGATTTGTTAACAATTCATAAATGGTTCACTATGTGAGAGTGTTTAGAAACTATTTAGTTATGATAGCAAATAATTTAGATATATTTTTTGACAAATGTTTACAAACTATTTACACATTGTATATATGACTAAATTCAATTTTAAAAGCATTTTATAAATTTTGTCCTAATAGTGTTTATCAATATGATATTGTTTTATTATTATTTTTATCTAAATTGAAATGCCTATATATTCATGTGTCATTAACCAATGTCTTATAATTCTAACATAAACAATAAATGTATCAGTAAAACTATCTGTATTTGTATACCTAACTCTAATTTGAACTGTAATCCTAACTATAATCTTAATTGCAACTCAAATATTAACCATAACATATAAAAATATATAATAATTGTAACTCCTTACTGTAAATATAACTATTACCTTGTTTCTATTAAAAAAATTAACCATAACCCTAACCCTAATCGTAACCCACTATCATAACTCTAATCCAGCACTAACCCTAATTGTAATCTTAATTATATATGCAACCCTAATCCTAACCCAAATCCTTTTTTAAGTTTAATCCTAATCATAATCTTCATCTTATCACTACCCCTAATTGTAACCCTAATTTTAATCCAAATTATAAACCTAATTCTATCTCCAATCCTAACCCTAATTATATTTGTGATGATAACCCCAACCCAAATTCAAATTCTATCTCTAGCCATAACCATAACCTTGATCCTAATTATATCTCTTACCCTAATCTTCACCCTAATCCTAACCCTAATCCTAAACCTAACCCTAACCCTAATTCTATTTCTAACCCTAACCTTTACCTTGATCACAATTCTATCTCTAATCATAACTCTAACACTAATCATTATGCTAACCCCAACCCTAATCCTAATTATAACCCTAATCCTGTCGCCAACCCCCAACTCTAATCCTAGTTTTATATCTAACCCAAGTCTAATTCTAATTCTACTAGTAACCTTAAATGTATCCCTAATCCTAACCCAAACCCTAATACCAATTCTATTTGTAAACCTAACCCTAAACCTAATCTCAATACTAAAATTAATCCCAACCTTAACCCTAATTTTATCTCCAACCTTAACCCTAACCCTAACCTTAATTGTAACCTTGATCCTATTTTTTTCTATAATCCTAACCCTAACCTTAATTGTGATGATAACCCCAACCCAAATTCTAACTCTATGTTTAATCATAACCCTAATCTCTAACCCTAACCCTAAACTTAATCCTAACCCTAATGCTAACCCCAACCCTAATACCAATTCTATCTCTAAACCCAACCCTAACCCTAATCTCATATTAATATTAACCCCAATCTTAACCCTTACTCTATCTCTCACCCTTACCATAACCTTAAGCCTACCCTTGATCCTAATTTTATCTCTAATCCTAACCCTAACCCTAATTGTGATGATAACCCCAACCAAAATTCTAATTTTATCTCTAATTGTAATCATAACCCTAATGTTAACCTTAACCCTAATCTTAATACTAATGCTAACCTAACCCTAATTCTAATTTTCTTTATAAACCTAACCCTAACCCTAATCTTATCCCTAATTTAAACCTCAATCCTATTCTCTAACCCTAAACTAACCCTAATCCTTATCCTCTCCCTATTCCTAAACCAAACCCTTTTTATGTATGCTAACCCCAACTCTAACCCTAACCCCAATCTCTAACCCTAAACCTAGCCCCAACACTAGTGTTTACCCCAACCTTAACCTTGATTCTATTTGTAACCCTAACCCTAACCTTAACCTTACCCTTGATCCTAATTTTATGTCTAATCTTAACCCTAACCTTAATTGTGATGATAATCTCAACCCAAATTCTAATTCCATAACCCTAACCCTAACCCTATTCTTACTACTTACGCTAACCCAAACATAATCCCAACATTATCTTTAACCCTAACCTTATCCCTAATGTTAACCCCAAACGTAATCTCATAACCTAACCCTAACACTAACACTAACCATAACCCTGATTTTTTTGTCTTCCATGTTGCATTGCGAATGCTACTAGCGTGTATATATTTATTAATAATATATGTAAATTTTTTGAGATATATCCTTCTCAAAACATCTATTTTTTAATCAATTTCTCAAACAAAAGTGCAATAGACGCCTTGAGAAGGATATCTCTTGATGTTTTTATATATATTATTAATAAATATATATATGCTAGTTACATTGAAGGTGTTCCCTTTGTGAAGTGAATTGATTGATTTTAGGAATTGACAATGTATAATTCAGGAGGTGTACAAGACGATACTTTACATCACAACCTTTGAATATCCCAACAACAATAATATGAGGTGTATCACCGCAAAATTGTGTCTACGCAATACAAATTCCTTTTAGTGTATGGAAATAAAGAGAAGAAAGTGCAAGCTTAGTTAGAAATGACATAATTAAGCTATGCCTTTCAATCCACTATGATAAGGCCAATAAGAGCTTAGAAAAGCAGGTAAGGTTGTGAATCAGTTTTGATTTCTTTCTTGCAATGCACTTTGTTTTTGTTTGGATTTCTATTTTGCATAGGCATGAAATCTTCATCAAACTCACCTTGCACAACCTGCAAGTTTCTGAGAAGGAAGTGCACTCTAGAATGTGTTTTTGCATCATATTTTCCTCTACACCAGCCTAAATTTTTTTCTAATATTGACAAGGTTTTTGGAGCAAGCAACATGACTAAATTGTTGAACAAATTAAATCCTCACCAACGTGAAGATGCAGTAAATACTATGGCATACAAGGTAGAATGCCCTAGTAGACATGCATGCAAAAAGTGGAAGCATTAACAAGGCACATGAACTGTTTGACAGAATACCTCAAAAAAATGTCATCTCATGGAATGCAATGGTTGCAGGACATGTACAAAATGGATTTCTTGAAAAGGCTTCAGAAAATTTCAAGCAAATGCAACTAGCAGGTGTAAAGCCAAATTCCACAACCTTCGCTAGTATCCTCCCTGTCTATGCAAAAATGAGAGCTTTGGAATAGGGTATGGACATCGATCAAAGCATCATGGAAGGAGGATTTTTTTTAGATATTATAGTTCGAAATACTCTGGTAGACATGCATGTTGCAAAATGTGGAAGCATAGAAAAGTCACGTGAATTGTTTTACAGAATGCCTGAAAGAAAGGTTATCTCATGGAATGCAATGATCGTAGGATATGCACAAAATGGATTTTTTTTAAAAGCTTTAGAAACTTTCAAGCAAATGCAATTGGCAGGTGTAAAGCGAGATTCCACAAATTTTGTGAGCATTCTAACTACCTGTTCCAAAATAGGAGAATTGGAATAGAGTATGGACATCCATCAAAGCATAAAGAATAGAGGAATTTTATCAGATGTTGTAGAACTTTGCAACTACCCTAGAGGACATGTTGTAAAATGTGGAAGTATAAAATTATATGCATAAATTATATGCAACTACCCTAGAGGACCATTCTATTGGCTTCATAAAATTATATGC
The DNA here is from genome assembly GCA_007258455.2 of Sequoia sempervirens. Taxonomy (NCBI): domain Eukaryota; kingdom Viridiplantae; phylum Streptophyta; class Pinopsida; order Cupressales; family Cupressaceae; genus Sequoia; species Sequoia sempervirens. The sequence goes on from VDFB02270651.1 coordinate 632,634,806, forward strand.
ATAAATTATAATGCTGATCATTGCTTATATACAAACCTATTTTATGATAATATTCATGTTTCATTAAATTTTTTTTACCAAACATGCATATGTATGAAATGAAAAGGTGGAGGAGGTGAAGGAGGATGTGAAAAAGACAAAAGGTGAGGAACGCTTAAAGCAAATGGAAAATGCTTGACTAGCAAGAAATAAGAGAGGGGTCTTACAATTACACTTGCCATTTTGTAAAGTATTTTTGTTTAGACTAGTTGTATTATCTCTTGCCAATGTTAGTTCAACCATTTGTGATTAATTGCATATTCAAAATTATACATTACAAATTTAGGGTATATAATTTTATATAAGTGCATGTAGACTTTTTCTCATTTATAATTAGATATTTCTAATGTTGCTTCACATCCCTTTGTCTGGTAAGATAGCTAATAGATTTGTGAATTCATAAATATTTTTTAATCTAATTTGATTTCAATCCATCTGGTTTTAATTAGAAATAAACTCTTATAATTTATATATGAAAAATTAAAACAAATAACAACCGTGCTTATGTTGTAAATGACACATACACATGTCATTTGAGAAACTCATATAATGAGGTTTGACTGATTGATGTTAGAGAGAAAATAATAACATTTGTATATTTATAAATAAAATCACAATTTATATTACATTATTGTTGCATATTCACGGTATTACAAAATTGTGTATGATGATATTTATAATTTGATATTGATGCTTGACCCAAGTTCGAAGATGGTTAGGAGAGAGAGAAATAGGGCATTTCATCTTCGTTCATTTTTTATTCATTTTTTAAATTTGTTTTTCCTCTAAACTCTACCCTTTTTCTCCTTAGCATCATTTTTCTATTTGTCTCTCCAGATCTCCCTCTCTTAATTATATACACACATTCTTTGTTTCCCCTCCCTATCTCTATCTCTATCTCTATCTCTATCTCTCTATCTTTCCCCCTCTCTATCTCTCTCCCTCTCTCTCTCTCTATTGCTTGTCTTTGTCACCTTTCTCTCTCTCTCTTGCCCCCTCTATTAGTATCTCCCTATCTCTCCCTCCCCCTCTCTATCTATATCTCATTATCTCTATCTCTCTCTCTTATTCACTCCATCTCTCTGTCTCTCTCTGTCTCTCTGTGTGTCTCTATCTCTCCCTCTCTATCTTCGTCTCCCTCCCCCCCCTCTCTCTCTCTCCCTCTTGCTCCTCCATCTTTTTCTACCTCTATCTCCCTATCTCTTTATCTTTGTCGCTATCCCTCTCTATCTCTCTCTATCTATACCACTCCTTCCTTCTCACTCCTCTTTGTATCTTTTTCTATCCATATCTTTCACTACCTTGATCTCCCTATCTTTCTATCTCTCTCCCTAACTCTCTGTCTATTTCCCTATCCCTCTATATCTCTCTATATCACCCT